>JAUPFT010000028.1:14469557-15069557 GCA_036936625.1 Parnassius smintheus behrii | reverse complement strand
CGTGTACTGCTGATGTAACGACGTTAAAATCGAAAAAAAAAAAACTGGCTGGCTGAAATATTTCAACAATACTTACGTAAACGTGTGTGCTAGCTAAGCCAGTTCCATCTATATGTACTATTTAAAGACGATATCGAGGGCATTGACTGTGCGGTTCCCAGCGGCGATTCAGTATTTATCGCACTAATATTGACTCTGCCGACAATTTTAAGATCTCCCTGACACAGTTCATAGAGTATGCAATGTTAACAAAGAGTAGAGAGAAATTAAACAGTGTTTGTTCGTGTAAAACTCTAAAATCTATCTATCTATCTATATATATATATATATATATATATATATATATATATATATATATATATATATATATATATATATATATATATATATATATATATATATATATGAAGAGCCGTGATAGCTCAGTGGTTAACGCTCGCTGTAAATATAATAGAACGCGAGTAACCCGGGTTCGATCCCCGCCGCCACCAATGAAATTGTTAATTGCAATTTTAAGTGCTGATTTACCACGTGCTCGGCGGTGAAGGAAAACATCGTGAGGAAACCTGCATGTCTAAGGACTATGAAAAAAAAATATTTCGAAGACATGTGAAGTTCGTCAACACGCATTTGGGCAGCGCGGCGGACACTTCCTTGCCCTAAACCCTCTCAGAAATGAGGGGAGGCCTGAGCCCAGCAGTGGGACGTATATAGGCTGTAACTTTACCTTTACTTTTTTTATCTAATAAGTATATAAAATTAATGTTTGTTTGTTCGTATTTAATGCGCTGTCACACCGCTCGTCAGATTGCGGTAAAACTTTGTCAACTTATTGTTAGCACTTGCTCGCGAAGGCTATAGACACAGTACGATTTATTTTCATAAGCGGCACGCGTGTCGTACCGACTTTATTTGGAAGTTACACAATATTCCACTCCAACGAATGTATTTTCATTCCTATTTAAACAATATGATTCTTGCAAAATTAAAACGATACTTACACAATTATTTCGTCTGGGGTACCAACGCGCCGGGTACTACACGATCAGCTAATACATGAATATAAATGAATATTTCTTTGTTTATTTCGTTTGCGTTTCAATACCATTCATCTGAATATGATGAAAGCACGAGTACTTTATACATAGGATGAAACTGTGGTGAGTACTTTCTGACAAAAGGCCTAGGAAAGCCAAGCAAAACTAGTAAATACTTACAAGATAATACGAGGCAAAAATAACTACTGTCAAACAGAGATTTTGCTTTTGCACACTGACTTCAAGTATGAACGTTATGTAGGATGTGAAAAATATCCTAAGTAAACTTGATATATTTACCAGATAATTGTCACGTTGAGTATACGTTGAAAGTAAACTTGATACATTTACCAGATAATATTTTTTGTTTAAATTGTTGGGATTCCGGAATGAAATGGATTTTGTGGTATTTTCATTAAATATAATAAAATTGCATTGTCTAGAGTGAAATTTTCAGTAAACTCAATCCTCCACTCATGCTGCAGGCATAGTACCTATACAAATAAATTAATACAGTACAAATAAATTATGTGTTAGCTGCAATTCCTTTAAGCACATTTTGAACATAGGGTGTATACTTTTTTAACACACACTAAGTTTTTGCCATGTATTGTAGAGGCGTTTTACATACATATATTGCACATTGTCAAACATCCAGTCCAAACTCGGAAAAGTTACTTGAAGTCCATACAAACTGTCGTTACGTGCGGGATTCCAACACGCGGCTTCAAAACCAAACACATAGCCACTGCGCTAATGAGCAATCAGTTTACCTGGTATTAATTAGATAGACCTTTTTAAGTAAAGCAAACACAAGGAATAAAACTAATTCTACGGATTAAATCGCGTTCAATATTTAATTTAACAAAATGAACGCGATAAAAAGCGTAAAATTTATTCCTAGTGTAATATTCGCGTAAATACAAGAAATCATAAAAGTAAAGAAATTTTAACACGTGAAACAAGCAAACCGTAGCTATATTTCTATAATTTATACAAATAAAGGAAATTGAATTGTGTCTGTTTGTAATGTCAAAATAACAGATTTTTACCAAATGCATATGAAAGTATATACTGTAGGACTTTTAACAAAAAAATAACTTTTAAAATTTTAGTCTATCTATATGTCGGTCTGTTTGTTCCGGCTAATCTCTGAAACAGCAAGACCGATTTATGCAAGACTTTCACTGGCAGATAGCGGATGTTATAAGGAGTATCTTAGGCTACTTTTATTTAAAAAAAAATAATTTAGGTTTCGTGCAAAATAATGAAATTCGATCGTAATAAGTTCCACGCGAGCGCGGCCGCGGAGAACAGCTAGTAATCAATAAACACAATTATAAAAACACGTTATTACGATTATGGTTTTATGTTTGCTAATAGAACACAGAAAAAACTGTCGGGCAATGCAGGTTTGTTTTATTAGGTGCTAAACAGCACTGGCTTAGAATAATAAGATAGAAAAAAACATTGACAATGAAGTGGTATTTTTCAAATAACATGCTAATATTTAAAAGATCAAATGTTCTAACTTAGTATTTATTGTGTAAAATTTAATAGTGTAACCTTTTTTATGGAATTACGTGACAAACGAGCACACATGCCAACTGACAGTAAGCGGTTGCTGTGGCCCATAGACAACATTTGCACTATGTGTTGTTACCCGTGAGGACAATGGAGGAATGTAAAAAGGACGATAGTTCTAATAGCTGTAAAAGCCAATAGGCGATAGAAAGTCGCACCGCTAAAAGGTTGGGTTTAGTGGGTAAAAGTCGCCACATAACCACGCAGCCGGCTGCGTGGTATGCTATGAGCATTCCCAACCTCCCTCCCCCGCTTTCCGGAGGGTTGCCCATATTTGCTTCGGGCGCAAAAAAAAAAAAAAAACCGACTCACGCAACAACAGCTCATCCGAACGGAGAGCAAGAGATCGATTCGGTACAATAATTATCTGAGAACGCGCGCGAAATACAAAGATGTCTGTCTCAGATTAGCCGCATGCTTATATAATCCTTAAAATACCTGTTTAATTTGGCAAATGCATGCAACGTGCTAATGCATGTGTTGACTAACTCGCATGTCTTTAAAATATTTTATTTTTATTTCGAGACGTGCAGTCATGAACGTTAGACTTCATATAGGTGTTACTCACTCGGGATGCATTTTTCGCCACAATCAGATTCCCGAATTCTCTTGAAAATGATGCCACGTACAAACACAAAAACATGGACACAACGTGCCTTAATAAACGTACACCAACACACAAACGCACAATAACTGCTCACTTTTAATTTATACAAATAGCACTTTATTAAAAATATTGTGTATAGAATTTAATTTTTTATGTACATTATTATTGAAACGGTTAGGCACTATATAAACTAAATTTTAACAAACACAACAGTACTTTTTGATTAAAAAATTAAAAAAAAAGTTGCGCACGCACACTATAAAGCATCGTTACACAACGTCCGTATTATTTAAAAAGGTAAATAACAACCTCGGAAGAAAAAAAAACCTAATTAATGACAGCGTGATAGCGCGGGACGTGTGCGATGTCGACTGCGCCGCCAAAGCCGCGCGCGGATAGCATTATCAAAACGACGTTACTTATTCATACCAAGTAGCGATCCTTTGTTCTTTTATTTATAGAGCGTTGACTTTTGACACTGGGTGGAAGGACTGTCACGTTGAGTATACGTTGACAATGACTATCAATTTTAGGAAAAACTGACTGTGACAATAGTCTCAGACGCATCAAGGTGATACCTCGAGAATTTGGTGGTTTTTCCATTTCAATATTTTTTTAAGTATCTTAGACTAAAAACCAAAATTATATGACCTTGGATTGCATAAAAGGAAAACCCGATATCATGTAATTTTCTCGATAGAAAAAAATTGCCAAGTAGACTCCAATTAGTTACATTTCCCCAAAACTGCGATTTATTTTCAAGGTATCCCCTTAAATCACGAAGTAACAACATGAAGTAAAGTAAGTAAAGCTACAACCTCGAGGAGACCTAGGCACAGAGAGAGAGGGTTTTATTGGTTTAGGGCAAAGAAATGTACACCGCGCTACGATATGCGTATTGGCGACTTAACGTGCCTTAGAAATATATATTTTTTTAGTTTCTCAAACATGCAGGTTTCCTCACGATGTTTTTTATATACATACATACAGATAAATGGAGGAAGATTTATTTTTTACCCGTCTATTCCACCATGTGGGGTTGTCGTTGGACAGATCTTTCAAAAACCTAGGGGTATGGAAGAACTTCTTTTCGATTAAGGGGTCAGTTTGCGAAATATTTACCTTTAAAGTGGTATTTTTCATTAGTCATGTGTTCCCCCCCCCATCCCTACCACCTAAACCGCTGTGTTTAGAAATGTGAAAAATATACAAGATAGTAGTAGTGAAGTTAAAAGGAAAACTATCACAGCTAAGTAGAATTAACAAGTTAACGAGTAATAGTCGACCAACTTATAAAACTTAAAATCATTCGGATTAGAAAAAATTTCGTTACAACTCCATTGAAAATGATCTAAACTGGCTGCATTATAAGTTTGTAATGTTTTTGTGAACTGTAAAAAATAAAAAATTTACGGAGAAAACGACTTATAATATGCATTACTACTATAGCTTAAAAAAATAACGGCGGACACTTCCTTGTCCTAAAACCCTCTCAGAAATGAGGGGAGGCCTGTCCCCAGCCGTGGGACGTATATAGGCTGTAACTACACTATACTATAGCTTTATTTTTCCTATGCGGGATAGGCAGGGTAGATCTTTCTTACTTACTATTGTCACTTATTTGTTAGTTTTTTTGAATACCTGTGTGTATAGAGAGTGGGCCTGACGGAATCCCCCCATTTGTGCTGAGGATGTGTGCTCCAGAGTTGGCACCGGTTTTAACGCGTCTTTTCCGGTACTCCTACTCCCTAGGCGTAGTCCCAAAATCATGGAAGGCGGCTTTCGTCCACCCGATCCCTAAAAAAGGCGACCGCTCAGACCCGTCCAACTACCGGCCTATCGCCATCACCTCCTTGTTCTCCAAAACAATGGAGTCCATTGTATACTGCCAGCTCATGAGGTACCTTGAGGATCACCAGCTGATTAGTGACCGCCAATACGGTTTTCGCCGTGGTAGGTCAGCTGGTGATCTTCTGGTCTACCTAACTCACAGATGGGTGGAGGCAGTAGAGTCCAAGGGGGAGGCATTGGCCGTTAGTTTGGACATTGCGAAGGCCTTCGATCGGGTTTGGCACAAAGCGCTTCTTTCGAAGCTCCCTTCCTATGGGCTTCCCGAGGAATTGTGCGATTGGATCAACAGTTTTCTTGCAGATCGGAGCATCAAGGTCGTTGTAGACGATGCAAGCTCCGATTGCAAGCCTATTAATGCTGGTGTTCCACAAGGCTGCGTGCTATCGCGAACGCTGTTTCTTCTGCATATCAATGATATGTTGCATACCCGTAACATTCATTGCTATGCAGATGACAGCACTGGTGATGCTCTTTACACCGGCTGAGCCAATATTTCGCGGGAAAACGTCTCTGAGTGCCGGGACAAACTTGTGTCTGAAGTCGAGTCTCTGCTGGACAAAGTCTCGGATTGGGGGCGACTAAATCTAGTCCAGTTTAACCCCCAGAAGACACAAGTTTGCGCGTTAACAGCTAAAAAGAACCCCTTTGTCGTATCCCCTCAGTTTCAAGGCACTCTCCTTGTTGCCTCAGCCAGTATCGGAATCCTCGGCGTCGACATATCGACTGACGTGCAGTTTCGTGGTCACTTGGAAGGGAAGGCCAAATTGGCCTCTAAAAAGCTTGGCGTGCTCAGCAGAGCGGGACAGTATTTCATGCCGGCACACCACCTGCAACTTTACAAGGCGCAGGTTCGGCCGCACATGGAATACTGTTCCTATCTCTGGACTGGGGCTCCCCAGTACCAGCTTCTTCCACTTGACCGCATCCAGCGCAGAGCGGCTCGAATCGTCGACGACCGAGTTCTTTCCGATCGGCTCGATTCACTGGCACTGCGAAGAGATGTTGCATCCCTTTGTATTTTCTTTCGCATATATCATGGAGAGTGCTCTGAGGAGTTGTTCGGATTAATCCCAGCCGCCAAATTTCGTGAACGCACTACGCGGCAAACGTCCCGATACCATCCACACCATCTGGATGCTTGGCGGTCCACCACTGTACGTTTCAAAAGGAGTTTTCTTCCGCGTACAACCTCTCTGTGGAATAATTTACCACCGGCGATTTTTCCGGACCGATACGACCTGGGGACCTTCAAGAAAAGAGCTTACTCCTTTCTAAAGGGCCGGCAACGCACCTGCAGTTCCCCTGGTGTTGCGGTTGATCATGGGCGGCGGTAGTCACTTAACATCAGATGAGCCACATGCTCGTTTGCCTCTTTTATAAAAAAAAATAATACCATTCCCTATTAAGTCTGATTGGAAAATAAGTCATTCAGTTACCATCGCCCTATTTATGCCCATTTTTAGTCGTTATAGCGGTCAAACCGCGAACTCACTTCATACGCTCATTATCAAGAAAGCCCACGCTTTGTGACGGGCAACTGCGGAACCCTACCTCCTCCTCCTCTACATTGAGCGTGGCCCTAAACGTAATTGGTCGGTTTTTTATATGTATGTTATAGTATATTTTCGTCAATTGTGAACATTTAAAAAAATAATTTCATGATGGTGACGATGATGATGATTATGATGACGACGACGACGACGACGACATTGATGATAATAATGATAATAAGATGATGATGATGATAATATTTATAGTATCTCTAATACATCTTAACACTCATCGAGCGTCATACATTTTAATATAGATTTATACTTGTAGGATTTTGAGAAATAATGAGTTAGTACATAGTAAAGTATAAATAATGTAGAATGCTGCGTAGGTAATATCGGTAACACTGATCATTGTTAGAAATTGACGCATCACAGAAATTAGATGTATTTTATAAAAGTTCTAGTACGATAGTCTAAACGCTTCGGTTGAACATGTAACGTGGAATATTCTACATACATATCTCTCTACCAAACTTAGTCATCATTATTTTGAAATTATATAATAGTTGTACGAGACATCGGAAATGAAAATAGAAGTTAAAAATAAAAAAATGTAGGAGTTAATCATTACTCGATACCTAGAAAAGAACACCAATAAAAAAAACTCTATTAACCCATGTAGCAAAAAACAGATGCGATATAAACTATTCTGATTGCATTGCAATCAACAAAGGCATCTGTCACAAAAGAACTCCGTTTGTAATTATTCTGGAAGCGACGATCATTCGCCAGATATTATTATATACATACGTAATCAATAATGGTGTACAACCGTACTTTTTATATTCACAACTAGGTATACATTGTTATACAACCGTTGAAGGGGTTATAGGGAAATTAATCGGATATCAAACATTAGTACTCTGTGTAAAAAATAAGAAGTTTTTATGCTATACGCACATTATAATTATATACTTACATATCGATAATTTATACGAATGCTTACATCGAAACTTACAGCCTACGATATGGCGTAATATTTTGGTACAGCCCCTGCGAGAAAGAAAAGGCATTTAAAACACAAAAAGACGCCCATGCTATAAAAACATGCCCTATTTTAAACAATATAATTAAAATACTAACAGCAGTGTGGAAAATACGTTAACACAACATCACTATCAAGAAAGGGCTACGAAACTTTTTATCAGACAAGGAACACTACAATATATTAAATTAATTTTTTGCGACATACGGAGACTGCAACAGGATATTGACAGCAGCACCTTCGTTTTGACAGCTTAAAAAAATAAAGAAAAGGTGTTGCCAACCGCCTGTCAAGTCTGACAACTATGGTAAATACGAGACAAAATAAGGGAAACCAGGTTTTCAGCTTTTGATAGGCTGTGTTAGACACGCATCGCACAATACTGAGTGAACTGACAAAAATCGTGCATTAACTTTAACACTATAGAGACCCTGAACCTATCATCTTTGATTTAAGAGTGATAAGCAACTTAACCACAATATCGTTATTATAATAATTAATACGTGAATACTATCTTTTTTAAGGGACTAAAATCAGTAAAAGAATATCGAGTACATTTTCGCTTTGAAATATGACACAAAAAGCATTTTTTTTTACATTTTGGTCCAGAGGCCTGAAAATTTCTATTTAAATTTTATTTTTACACGTTAAGGGAATATTATACTCACATTTTTTATGACACAATATTATAATTAAACGATTTATGGTAGAACACAATATTCGAAATGCTGAGAAGTTTGAATTTTACTCGCGGATTATACATATGTACCCTTCACAAACCAGGCTCGTCTGGACACATTCAAAATCCGAGATTTCTGCTACAACTCTATAGTTACAGTTCGGACTACTGCAATAAAAAATAAATAAAATTAAGCAATCATGTAACGAACGTAACCGTCAGTAATTTTGGACGACCCTAATTTTTGTCCCATTGATTTCACGGTGGGATGAATCAAAAGACAGAAGTAATAAAAAATTGCTGAGTGATATTAGTACCGTGATGTTAGCCCCTGTGAGTTTAGCTCATCCTGACTAAACTGTGAGCTACTTTATTGCGCCTTGATTAACTCAACCTTGAAGCACATTTAACAAATGAATTACTATTTATAGTTCCAAAATCGCATATTAACGACGTTATGTTTATAGAAGTTTAGTACAACCACGAGCGAGATCCGTGATGGTTACATTTACATGTATCGAAAATTATAAGATCTTTCTGCCATTTCTTCAGCCCATCACAAGTCTACTAATGAGCTAACGTCACATGGGTGTAAGGGGAAAAATTTATGCTACATAAGCCTGCCCACAAGAGAACGTGAATTATCCAATACCAATGAGAGTATTCTTCAAACTAACTAAAAATCCTGAAATTATAAAGTTAAAGTTACAGCCTATATAAGTCATAGAGGCACAGGCCTCCTCTCATTTCTGAGAGGGTTTTAGGGCAAGGAAGTGTCAGTGGCGCTGCCCCAATGCGTATTGGCGAACTTCACATGTCTTCGAAATATTTTTTTTATTTCTCAGACATGCAGGTTTGCTCACGATGTTTTCCTTCACCGCCGAGACTTGGTTAATCAGCACTTAAAATTGCAATTAAGACTTTTCAGCGAGCGCTAACCATCTGAGCTACCACAGCTTCTTGAAATATATATTTTATTATTATTATTTAAAAAAGGAGTCCGTATATCAATTTTCAGACCTCTAGCATAAAAATTTACGGAAGTCTTATACAAACTTCATAGAGAATCTTTGACAAGCTTCCATCCCCTATCCCATCCCGTTGAAGGGGTTGGGGGTAAAAATTCCAATTTTCAGATTTTTTTGTTCGTGTACGAATACTACCAAATTTTTGCTTTCTAGAACTACAGGAAGTACCCTAAGAATTTTGATGATCATCAGTGAGTGCGTCACTGAAGAAATCAGGGTTTTTTAGATAGCAATAAAATCTAAAGTATAAGAGCTATGCAATTGAAAATTTATATGTTTTACAAGTCCACTATTAATATCATACCTCGAGAACTTTGTTGATCTGGTATAATCCAAACCAAAGTTATGATGATTAAAAAAAACGACGATGTGCTTCGAGAAAAAGTCTCATCTTGGCGGGGTCGTTACCGTGTCCACAGATCAGATAACACCAATGCCAATATTTATTAACACTATTGCATTTAAACGTTAAAGGTTATCAGTTTTGTTCCAATTCTCGCTCACAGTGCGTAATCTCTCATACTGAAGCAACAAAAAAATATATTATACGAAATAAAGTTCGACAATCCGTATTAAACAAATATGCATAGGAATATTTTGCGCATGTTTTCGGATAAGCCGATACAATTTTCAAAACAATATAGCAGATATTATAACCTATTTAACTACTATTCAACATTTTTTTATATATTGTTAACTTAAAAAAAGAACTGCTGTGTTTCAACAAGGTAATTTCATTTTGTTCCTCACGGGTGGCATTTTGATTCGTAATCGAGGATAGATGTAGATGTCTATGGGCCACAGCAACCACTTACCATCAGGTGGGCTGTGTGTTCGTTTGTCACCCTATCCTATAAAAAAATAATTAAATAATGAACGTATATTCAGAGGTAGGTACGTGAATACTACATCGCTTCATCGAATGGTAGTTGAACTGCATCGTATTGTAGTTTTTTATACGTTTCAAGTTCAAGAACTCTTGCAAATCGTTTGAATTAAACCAAACATTGACTCGAGTAAATTTATACAGGGTAAAAACTTTTGCTTGCAAATTACTTGCAGTCTTATCCGGCTAACGCAAATGCTAAGACATGATGTATAGAAAAAATAAAGTCTCGATTTAGGGAGCATTTTTAATTCTTTAAAGTTCGCTTTTAGAATTTTGTTTCAAAATAATTTCTGACCCTTTTGAGTGGACTAAAGACCATAATAAGATCAAGGTAACAAGTAGAATGTCACCTACATACTTAAATAAACAACTTTACCTTACTACAGTAAATATGTTATCACATCTAAATTGAGATTTTGTAAGTTACGCCTTTTGACACTCGGCTCATATCTGAGGTCCGTTTTTCTCAATCGATTTGGCACGTACTATACCCTCAGGGATGAAATTTTTATTAGGATTTATGTGTAATAAACATTTTAGTGAAAAAAAGAATCATTAAAATCGGTTAATTGATTTGAGATTATAATATTTGAAGTATAGATCGGTATGGTTTCATCAACTTATATCTTATTTATATTACTGTCGCTAAAAATGTTTTTAAACGTGGTATAGCCATGCTGCAGTTATATTGGTAGCACAGTTGTAACACGAATGGCTCGGCTCGACCGGGGAAGGACCACGCTGTCACAGTATACCAACGTAAAATAGTAGCTTAATAGCTGCTGTGTTTCGTATGGTGAGTGTAGAGAACCGGAGACCCTTTTTACTGAAAAAAATACATTTCATCTTAGTCCTCACGGGTGATAACGCAATGCATTTTGATTCGTAATCGAGGATAGATGTAGATGCCTATGGGCCACAGCAACGACTTACCATCAGGTGGACTGTGTGCAGTTTTGTCACCCTATCCTATAAAAAATTATTACATCCCATTAGTATTATTTAAATCAACGTTTTACACAAATTCGGATTGGATCCTTTTCGCGTAAGTACGTCCAATTGACTAACTGGCAAATAATACAAACAAAGAACATATGTATTAGATTTCTTAGACAATAAATTTTCTGTAGCAGCTCGGAGCCACGAAATTTGAAAAACGGGCCTTTGGTCGTGTCGGATTGCTGGCTCGCGCTTGCGTACACTATAACTTACCCTTTCCTGCAACAAGAACAAACAAACAATAGATGGCTTGGTCTCTGTTGAGACTTGCCGCCGTGTCCCAAATTGGGTCTGGGGGACATTATTCATGGGCTACAAAAGCACATAGTATGTTGTGTTGACTTTATAACTATAGGTATAGAAGTTCCACCCACGGCCTGCTTGCTTATAGAAAACCTCGAACTATTGTTTACTGTTTAGTTATACAGTTAAAATATGTTTCAAGGATAAGCTTCTTATCAGAAGTATCTCCTATGCGTAAATAAAAATTTATTATACACAAACCGCACGTGTTGTGCTTATAATAGACACACGTGTTGACTGTAATAGGGATTCCGGTAGCGTTAATACCCAGCTAGAAACATATTTTTTACTAATTCACTTTGATAACCTTTCTGTACTCGACAAATGCGAGTATGGGAAATTCCAGAATGACGTCCAATAGATGGGAATATAAACGTCTCGTATATAATTAATGTTGATATATATACAACTAAATATTTTATTATTAGGTTAAGTTCTTTAGTTATAAATAAATATATATAACTAAAGAACTTAACCTAACGAAACGACCAAAAAGAAAATAATTTATTTAAAATTTGTAAAGATATTTACAGTTTCTTTTATAATATGTCGTAAAGCGACAATTAAAAACTAAAGAACCTAACCTAACAACGAAACAACCAAAAAAAATATAATTTATTTAAAATTTGTAAAGATATTTACAGTTTTTTTATAAAAAAAAGGTATGAAGGTGATGATGGGCTGTAATGATGATAGATAGATATTTGAATAAAAATTGCCATGACAACCAGATAAACAACGATGTCAAAACATGTCAAATTTTGGTTTTAGGCTCGTAATAGAGAAATGGCAAGATTTAAGAGAAAAATGAGATATTATTGATATAGGAAAAAAGGTAGCGTAACAGCGCGCACGAAGCCCGAAATTGCAGAGTTACGGAGAACTAAATAAAAGATCGAAAAAGGTACTCCATTGACATCGATTTAAAAAGTACTGATAACGTGAAAATACGACGTGAAAATGATTTGTTATTGTGTTCTTATGGTTTAAAAATGTTACAGGTTCCCATGGAAATAAAGGTGATGCAAAATATCCAGTTTTGAGATGAATGCAGAAAATCAAAAACAGAATGGAAAAATAAATTTAAAAATATAATAAATACATATAATAAAATAATAAAATAACTAAGTACGCGACAAACCCCGGTTCGTTCTCCACCGGCACCAATAAAGTAAAGCGACAGTAACCTAGTGGCAGGGCGCAGACCGCGAACTTAAAAGGTCGCGAGTTCGAATCCACGATTCGACTACTGTCGTGACCACTCCTAACACAAGCGTTTTTCAGCTTACCAGGAGTGGTTAAAGGGAATATTAGTAATGTTAATTAATAGGATTACTAATATTTAAAAAAAATGGCAGCTCATCGAGTTCGTACCGTCAACATGCACAATACCTATATAACAGTATATCGTTATAAGAAGTGATGCAACGAATACTACTTTTACGAATACGAATATCAAACCCACTATTCGGCGAATACGAATATAGGTAGAAAGCAGGTTTTCTGCTTTTAGGCGTTTTCTTTTTTCAGCCTGAATGTTCCCAGCCGTTGAAAAAAGCCTTTCTGAGGCGACTGTACGTGTGTTCAGTGAATAATATTTTTGGACATCTTCTCGCCAAAAGGCCGATGTATCAGCAGTCGACGATAAATTTAGGAGCTTTAGATAATCATCTAGTTTTTAGTTTCCGAATCCCCTGTAAAAAATACTTTGAAATTAAATGTTACTTTTACTATGTAGATGACTGCCGTTTAGGTTTGCTTGAGCGAAAGAAAAAGATATTTACATACGATACAACACATGAACAAAGTATAAACAAACTATGTACAAAGTTAAAAAAGGGACGCCTGGCAGATGTGAAACATCGAAATTATTTTGTTTAAGTTATATGCATAGAAGAACAGATTACGACAGGAATTAGATAAAAAGATAAAGCATTACAAATTTTTTCCATAAAATAATGACTGTTTATTATATAATTATTCATTTTCAATTTTAATAAACCGTACAAAACTTCATGGCATCTCATTTCTTTTTGTAGATAGTCCTACTTTTTTTCCTTTCCGGTACCTTCTACTTCTTGAATACCAATAACGTACCTATCTACACCCATTATTCCATTATATTATACATATACAGGTATGAATGTATGAATCTGTATAGATTTATTCACTGCAAGTGTAACTTAGTAATCATATATATATATATATATATATATATATATATATATATATATATATATATATATATATATATATATATATATATATATATATACATATATATATATATATATATATATATATATATATTTATATGAGAGTACAAAGTTATTTATGCAGTTGATGTATCTAGAAAAGTGGATCTAAATTGCAAAATATTTTAGTTTTTCCTTAATTTAACACTGAAGACGAATTGTATTCTAAATTTGAAGCTTCTACGTTTGCTAGAAGTGCCTTAGTTTTTACGATCTAACCGACCGATCAGTCAGTGTCAGTGAGTGACAAAATTAAGAAACTTTAACCAGTTATAATTCTTAAACTACTGGTTCAAATTGAATGAAATTTAAAATATACCATGTTTATACAATGCCAGCTTGGTTGTAATTCAAATTCAGGCTTCTAGTTTTATCCACAGCTAAGTTATAGGGGGGTCGAAAATGGCCTGAACTGCTTCGAGAAAAGTTATGGTACGCCTGTGCCGCTTTTTTGCTCGACTTAGCGGGGGCACTACCGTGACCCCAGATTCTCACACAGAAAAGCAACTTATATTCTAAAATAGGAGTTTAGAGTTGGTAATTATAATTATGTCAAACATCACAATTAATGCATTCATTACAATGGATGAAGTCACGCACTCGCCGATAGTAATTATTTGTTTTTTTTTCATAATGAAATGAGAAAAACATATTTCGCAGGCATGTGTGGTTCGTCAACACGCATTGGAGCGGCGCGGCGGACATTTACTTGCCCTAACAACACTCTCAGACATGAGAGGAGGCCTATGCGCAGCAGTGGGCGTATACATACAGGCTGTAACTTTAGTCAGATTTCACGCAACATCGTAGCCAAGCTCAGAACTTGGATCACGATTCACGACCCTAATAACAAAAGTTTGATGCCTACAGAATTGGTTAATCCATCATTCACGTTTTTACATCTAATTACGCCACGTCTCGTCGAGGTGACCGGATAACGGAGCGGCAACATCAATCGCCGGCCGGGCATACACTATTACAATTAACAAAGCGACCATTTGAGCGTTTCGCAGCCAATGACTGCAGTCGCTAAAACTGACGTAATGCCTCGTTACCAGTATAAAATTAACCGATTCTCGTCGCACGCACGCTAATAGGGGCCCCTTTTTACCTAGAGAAGCGTCTGAATAAGTATCATCTACTTACGGATTTCTGCTACTAAACAGTAGTGTACGCACTGAGGTTCACAATTTAAAGGTAAAACAAATAGTTAGCCTAAAAAGTAAAGTTACAAGTCCCACAGCTGGGTCCAGACTTCCTTTCTATTATTTCTCAGAGAACTGTACAGCAATTAGTCTTCCGTACTGTCAATGCCTGGTGGTGGGCTTCACATGTTCTTGAGAATGTGTTGTTTTGTCTCTAGAATAAAAGAAACGAGCATACAGTCCACCTGATGGTAAGTGGATGCTGGGGTCCATAGACATCTTCATCTATCCTCGATTAACAATCAAAGTGCAGATACATTGTCACAAGATGGAATGCCTCGTTTCCTGTAAAAAGGATCTCCGGTTCTCTACGCTCACCATAGAAATACAGCATTAAGCTGCTATTTTACACTGGTATTCGGTGAGCGTGGTCGAGCCGACCTATTTATGTTACCCCCTGGTCGCGCTCATTACAAATCACTGCGTACCGCAGCAATATGTATACTGTGACTCAAGACCGCCCAGTACGAGATTGTCTTGAAACGCTCTCGCTTATAACATTTAATAAGACGTACGAACTATGAAATCTTTTTTTTTTTTTTACTTAAATCTGATCACAACTGTAACCCAAAAATTAGAAGTTATTTTTAAATCAATTTCCAAATAATCAAACATAACGTCCATGATGTAAGTCTACGGGCCGTTTCTCAGGAGTCCGACGCTTTATTCCAATGGGTGTTGACGAATTTCACATGTGCCAAACAGGTGGTAAACCATAACTTAGAATAAGCAAATAAAAATTTCATTGGTACCTGTTGGAGTCAAAGTCGGTTTGGTCGCGTACTATGAAATGTAATGCTTGCATGTCTCCTTGAGGTGGCTCGTATCTTCATTTATTTCGTTTAATTTACTAATATAATATAAATAATGGATCTACAGTATTAATCAGTATGCACGCAAAAATCATCAATCACAATATTTGCGTTATAAAAATTTGTGTTACACAACACACCACCCGCGCGTGTAATCATTATCAAATCGTTTGGACAAAAACTTACTATCAAAACATTTTTATCAGAATGACGTCAAGAAAATGCGATAATAGTTTTGATTGATGCGAAATCATATTTCACTTAATATAACACCAATGAAGGACATTTTCCTGCGACTGCTAGTTGGTACAATGACATTTTGTTTCATATCTGAAACCTATACTCATATACAGAAGGACTCCCAATCCAATTTCGGTATACTTAATACTTATTTATCTTGTTTGTTTATTTTTTACGCCTGAGCCCAAACTCCGTATTTAGGTGTTATTGAATATCTGGATTTTCCCTCGTATAAACAAGTGTATCAACTATTATTTACGTAGTAGACCCACACTGCAACTACATTATAGTTGTAGCATGAATGGGTCGGCTCGACCGGGTTCGTGCTCCTGCCACGCTCTCACAGAATACCAGCGTAAAATAGATATAGCAAATAGCATACAGCAAATAGCTGCTGTGTTTGGTGTGGTTACTATAGATAACCGGAGACTCTTTTAACTAGAAACGAAACATTCCATCTTAGTCCTCACGGGCGACAACGCATCTGCAATTTGACTCTTAATTGAGGATAAATGTAGATGTTTATGGGCCACACTGTCCACTTACCATCAGGTGGACTGTGTGCTCGATTGTCAAACTTATTCGATCAAAAATTATTATTATTATTATTATTATTATTATAACGAACCATATTACTCCTCCTTTATTGGACATGATTTTTCCCGACAGACGCCAGTTTTCTTAAATAGTATATGGGTGACCAATGAGCACATAATCAACCCGATAATAAGTAGCTGTAGCGGCCCATAGACCTACATCTGTTTTCGAATTAAGAATCAAAGTACCTACGTCAATCATGTGATTAAGATGGAATGCCTCGTTTCCAGTAAAAAGGGTTTCCGCTTTTAGGCTGCTTTTTTTACGCTGGTTTTCTGTGAAAGCCTGTTAGAAACAGCAGGTACTAAACGTCTCGCAATTTTGACGCTGCTGTATACCCGTCATCGCTTGGGTAGTTTACTTCTGGTGTACCTAACCGAATTATGTAGTTATACCGTTAGGAGCTATGCGGTTTTCTTAATTCAAATTCATTTATTCATTGCCAGAATGTAGTACCATAATATTACGATGATTTTATTTATAAATGAGATCTTACATTCTACCATTATATTGGCGTGCAATATCTTTATAATATACAAAAAATATTATTGAAATTTTATGAGGTTAAATTATTGAAGAAAAACAATGATGTAATCTTTTAAAAATATTTCAGCGCCAAATTTTTATATTACAATAAATACATATATTGTAATTTAAAAATGACAATAAATACATATAGACATAGCCGAAATAAGCGCTCAGCGCCGCTTAAGTAGACACTGTCAACCGTAGCTGTTTTATGGCATAAACAAATCTCTCAAGTTTATCGCATACGTACTCTATATGAGTTTTCCAGTCACAGTGCATGTCAACCATTAATCCTAAAAATTTACAGTGGACTTCTTCAATTTTTGTATTATTATAACAAATATTTAGTCCAATAGGTGGAGTTCCATAATCTCTAAATTGTATCATTTTGGTTTTATTTAAGTTTATTTTTAGATTGTTACTTTTGAGCCATCTAAAGATTTTGTCGAGGGTAATAGATATTTAACTTTCATAGAATTTTCTATCCTTACACTTAATAATAGAGTCGTGATAGCTCAGATGGTTAACGTTCGCTGTAAATAGAACGAGTAACCGGGGTTCGATCCCCACTGGCACCAATGAAATTGTCAACTGCAATTTTAAGTGCTGATTTACCACGTGCTCGGCGGTGAAGGAAAACATCGTGAGGAAACCTGCATGTCTGAGGAATAAGGAAAAAATATTTCGAAGACATGTGAAGTTCGCCAACACGCATTGGGGCAGCGCGGCGGATACTTCCTTGCCCTAAAAGCTTCTCAGAAATGAGGGGAGGCCTGTGCCCAGCAGTGGGACGTATATAGGCTGTAACTTTACTTTTTACACTTAATAATTACAGTACTATCATCCGCAAACACAACAGTTTCGTGGTCAGTGACGTTTGGAAGATCATTGATGTACATTAGAAATAAAAAGGGACCTAACACACTTCCCTGTGGGACACCGTATTTATTATTTTGTAACCGAGACCTGCTTGTAATTTTATTGCCCTTTTGAATTTTAGTAACCTCTACGCATTGTTCACGACCAGTCAGATAACTTTTCAGCCAGTCATGTCCTTTTTTCCTGATTCCGTATTTTTCAAGCTTATATAGTAATAATGTATGGTCTACGAAATCGAAAGTTTTTGTCATATCAAGGAAGATCGCACTTACCGGTGCCCTTTCATTAATGGCCTCCGTAATATATTTTATTAAATTAAAGCAGGCTAATGCCGTGTATTACTATTTTTTCTAAACCCAAACTGCTCATGTTTAGTAATATTTTGATCTGTAACATAATCGTAAAATCTTTTCATCATTACCTTTTCATTCATCAATTATTTTGGATAAAATTGGTATTAAAGTGATTGGGCGATAATTATTCATATCTGTAGCCTCTCCCTTCCTAAATTATGGCTTAACGTTTGATTTTTTTAAAATTTCAGGGAAAGTAACTTCCTCAAGCGACATATTTATAATGTAGCTCAAAGGTCCACAGTCCTTAGTCCCATAGTCCACCCGATAGTCGTCTCTTACGACACCCCCGGGATGAAATGGAGTGATGAATGTGCTGTGTAGTGGCGGTTGAGAATATCCACTACCCCATATCTTCCCGTGGGTGTCGTAAGAGGCGACAGAGGGACACAGAAGGGAGATGGGCAGTAGCATCTTCCTAATAACAATAATAACATAATAAAAAACAGCGGTTGCCAACCCGGTCGCCAAGCGTGGCAACTATGGCAAATATCACCCCATGAGCAACGACGCAAATCAACGGCCCCCAGTCCCCGCTATTCCTGGCTACGGTGGCGACCATGGTAACGGCGGGGCAGGGGGTGCTAAGAATCTCCGGTGGAGGTTCAGTTACCACCTACGACGACTCGACCTGGCAACGTATAACGCACGCACCCTGAGGACCGACGAGAAGATACTGGAGCTAGAAGAAGAGGTAGACAAGTTGCGCTGGCATATTATTGGATTATCTGAGGTCCGAAGAGAGGGGGAGGACACGGTAATCCTTGAGTCCGGCAACTTGTTCTATCACCGGGAGGGCGACCATCTGTTCCAAGGAGGTGTCGGATTTATCGTCCACAAGTCTCTCGTCAACAACGTTGTAAAGATTGGGAGTGTGTCGACAAGGGTCGCGTACCTGATACTCAGAATCACCAAGCGGTATTCGCTGAAGGTCATACAGGTCTACGCACCAACCTCGGCACATCCCGATGATGAGGTGGAGGAAATGTATGAGGATATTTCTAGAGCCATGCATTCATTATGATGAACTCTTTCTTCCAGAAGCGGCCCCACAGGAAGTGGACCTGGTCGATCCCCGACGGTTCGACAAAAAATGAGACTGACTTCATTATGACGACCAGACGCCAACTGTTCAGTGATGTCTCAGTGATCGTAAGGGTGCAAACCGGCAGCGATCACCGAATGGTTAGAGGCACACTGAACCTAAACGTTAAGTTGGAGAGGTCCCGTCTAATGAAGTCAACGCTCCGTCCCCCTCGTGCTCTAATCCAGGATCCCGAGACTTTTCAGCTCGAGTTACGTAACCGCTTTCAGTGCCTAGAAGATTGCAATGCAGTGGACGATACGAAAGACAAGCTCGTAGAAACTGTCCATGCGGTCGTAGCTATGTTCTGCAAGACCCGGGGCAGAAGGACACAAAAACTCTCCGATCACACTCTTAATCTCATGGCTGTTAGACGAGAGATGAGGCTGCAATCGTCAACAGATTTGACAGCATACAGGCAACTGAACAGACAGATCTCCAAATGCATGCGGCGAGACTTACGCAACTTTAATACTGCTCGTATTAAAGAAGCGATCGAGCGGAACCAGGGCTCCAAAGTCTTTGCCAGAGATCTGTCTGCCAAAAAAAGCCAACTGTCGAAAGAAAAAGCCGAAGACTGAGTGTGGCAGCATTGTTTCCGAGACACCTGAGATTTTGAGTAAGATTGAGAGGTTTTAATGGGCAGCTGTTCACATCATCGTTGAAGCCACACGCAAGTGTGAGTAACGATCCAAGAGCAAGTCACTACACCTACACTATTCCGATGATATCCCGGACGTCAGTCTGAGCGAGATTAGAATGGCTCTATAGCACCTTAAAAACGGCAGGGCCCCAGGCGAGGATGGAATTACAGAGGAGCTTCTGAAAGCGGGTGGAACACCGGTACTTAAAGTCCTTCAGAAGCTCTTCAATTCCGTCTTCCACTTTACACCACACGTACTGCGGAGGCGTGGAGCAGAAGTGCGGTGGTCTTGTTCTTTAAGAAAGGCGACAACGCTCTCTTGAAGAACTACAGACCGATTTCCCTTCTGAGCCGCGTCTACGTGCTGTTTTCGAGAGTCATTACGAATCGTCTCGCACGCAGACTCGACGACTTCCAGCCTCCCGAACAAGCCGGTTTCCGAAAAGGCTTCAGTACCATAGACCACATACATACCCTGCGGCAGATTGTACAGAAGACCAAAGAGTACAATCTGCCACTTTGCCTGGCGTATGTGGACTATGAGAAAGCCTTTGATTACGTCGAAATTTGGGCGGTGCCACAGTCCCTTCAGCGGCGCCAAGTTGACCGTCGGTATATCGAAGTGCTGAAGTGTTTGTATAGTAGGACTACGATGGCTATCCGAGTACAGAACCAGAGTTCGAAAACTATCCAACTGCAGAGAGGTGTAAGACAGGGTGACGTCATATCCCCGAAACTCTTCACCGCTGCGTTGGAAGACGTTTTCAAGCTACTCGACTGGAAAGGATACGGTATTAACATCAAAGGCGAGTACATAACTCACCTTCGATTTGCCGACGATATAGTCCTTATGGCAGAATCGCTGGAGAACCTTATCACTATGCTCAATTGCCTCAATGGTGTCTCCCAAGGGATAGGTCTTAAGATGAACATGGACAAAACAAAGATCATGTTTAATGTCCATGTCACACCTATGCCGGTAGTTGTTGGGAGCACTATGCTCGAAGTTATTGACGAGTACGTTTACCTGGGACAAATAGTCCGACTAGGTAAGTCCAACATCGACCGAGAGGTCAATCGACGGATTCAACTCGGCTGGGCAGCGTTCGGGAAATTACGACACATCTTCTCGTCAGGTATACCTCAATCTCTGAAAACTAAAGTGTACAACCAGTGTGTGTTCAGGATCAGAGACGTGGTCATTCACTGCTGGCCGTATGAGGACGCTCAAGGTCGCTCAGCGAGCTATGGAGAGGACTATGCTCGGAGTTTCTCTGCGTGATAGACTCAGAAATGAGGATATCCGCAGTAAAACCAGAGTGACCGACATAGCCCAACGGATTAGTAAGCTGAAGTGGCAATGGGCCGGCCATATAGCTCGAAGAACCGATAACCGATGGGGAAGAAAGGTTCTCGAGTGGCAGCCTCGTACCGGTAGGCGTAGTGTAGGGCGACCCCCCACTAGATGGAGTGATGACCTGGTAAGACATGCAGGAAGTCGATGGATGCAGGTGGCTCAGGACCGTGCTTTGTGGCATTACTTGGGGGAGGCCTATGTTCAGCAGTGGACTTGTGAAGGGCTGTAATGAATAACGAAAAAATGATGAGTGTTCTTAAAGCGCAGCAACACAGCACTACTAACACCGACCTCTATATATACAAGTACGCTGGACTGGCTATACCATACAAAATGTCTGTGCCAATTTGAAGCACCCCTAACGGTCGTCTGGGAAACTAAAATTGACATAATATGCCAAAGTCTGTTATCTTATTTAAATTGTCATATATAAAAAAATCTGTATTATTATTGTAACTAAAAAGTATTTTAATATGTTTGATTGTGTATAATATTAGTTACATAATAAGAATTTTTTAAAACAATGAGAGTGTGCGTAATATTTAAAACTCGTTACCAAAAGCGAAGTGGTATAACATTTCACAAGTAAGTGAATTTGCAGCTAATATTAAACAAATTAAAACTATTTCATAATATAAGTACTTAAAAATTTGTTACTTATCTTAATATCGTATATACCAACTATACGATATTAAGATCAGTAACTGGCCGTATATTACTGAGTTTTGATAAACAATAAAATTCAATAGGGTTGTCGAGTTCCTTGTCTATAATACTTATCAACAACAGATGATTATCAAATGTTTATTAATTAACAGGTTTCCAACCGAATCTAGACTAAAATTATGGCTTAAAATCATAAATATTGTTGTGTGAATAAGTCAACTAGCGCCATCTAGTGTCAGGAACGAGAGCGAGGGGAGCTCTGCAGAGAATGACATCACACTCTCAACCGACAGCGCCATCCGAAGAACTAAGTTTCTGGAAAATCTACACTCGAATACTCGTTGCCTGGCGCGCATTTACCTGAATGTTCGGGACGCTTCTTTGCTAATTATATAAATAGGCGCTGCAAGATGCGATCGAGGAGAGTTGAACTCGGCGACCCAAGCGAAGCTTCGGAGCGGAATTAAGTGAATTAGTGTGTTTAATTATTAGTGTTTTTAACTTTAATTTGTATAAAGTAAATTAAAGTGTTAATTTAGGTAATTTTATCGGCAATTTTTATGTCACGAACCTCAAGCTCGTAACAATTGGTGTCAGAAGTGGGATAAAATAATGCCGATTTTACCTAAGGAGGAAACGGAGGGTGTCCGTACCCGAAGTCAACGCCAGCAGGAGACGGACCAACGAAGATTTGGTGGTGCAACGCCGCCGACGTCGGAGGGCCAGCGGCCGGCAACGGAGGCCGGTCCGTCAGTAGCTCCTGCATCTGCAGCACCCGATTTAGGCGCCCTGATGGTGATGCTGCAGGAGCAGGCCCGCCGACAGGAGGAACAGGCTCGTAGGTTCGAAGAGCAGCTGAAGCGCGGACAGGAGGAACAGGCTCGTCGGTTCGAAGAGCAGCTGAAGCGCGGACAGGAGGAACAGGCCAGTCAGTTGAAAGAGCGACAGGAGGAACAGGCCCGCCGACAGGAGGAACAGGCCCGTCGCTTAGAAGAGCAGCTCAAATATAGCGATAGGGAAGAGCAGATGCTTCTCATGAAGGACCTTCACGCTACCTTCGGGAAAGAGATAAGGGAGGTGAAGGATAAGGTTGCTCAACATGATAACCGCCTGTCGGAAGCTGAGACCCAAATCAACCAAGTTAAGAAAACGCTGGATGAACTCAAACTTGGAGATGGAATTGCAGCCCCCGCAGTAGCTACTACACCTTCGCTACGTGGGTTCAAGGTACCACCGTTCGACGGGACTTCTTCCTGGTCGGCCTACAAAATCCAGTTCGAGGCCGTCATGGAGGCAAACGGCTGGAATAAAAGCCAGGCCATGACTGCACTCACCTTAGGCCTGCGCGACCAAGCCTTAACCGTGTTGGAAGCTCTTGGTAAGAAAGTGGCCTACGAGCAGCTCCTTGAGGCATTGGAGGCGAGATATGGCGACGCTCACCTGGAACACGTCTTTCGTGCGCAGCTTAAAGATCGCGTGCAGCGCATCAACGAAAACCTGCAGCAGTGGGCTCTAGAGGTGGAGAAGATGGTTCGAAAAGCATACCAGTCTGTACCCGCGCTCATTGAAGGGAACCTGGTGCAGACATTCATCGACGGCATCCGCGACCTGGAAGTCAGAGCTGCTGTGAGGCTCGGGCACCACGAGACGCTTAAGGACGCCTTGGCCCATGCACTGGAGGTGAGGAAGGTGAACGATCCCAGGAGGGTAGTACGGCCAACAGCACCGCCCAGCAGCAGCAGGGAAACGAGTAAAAGCCAGAACTGCGGGGCGGGTGCTGGCTGATGTTAAAAGAGCCCCAAGGATCTCGATCTCACAAACCCATGATGAGAACAGTCTAATCATCGAGGGCGAGGTAAACTGACCATAGACACTGGAGCCTCTCGTACGGTTGTTAGTTCCCAACTTATAAGTCAGTTCCTTGGGGACTCCGCATACAACCGAGAACGCATTAATTTGGTAACAGCCACCGGTCAGCGTATACCCGTCCGTGGAGAGAAGGAGATGGAGTTGAAGCTTGGCAACGTGATCTACCTGCATAATGTCATCGTGGCTGATATAATGGCCTAGACTTTATGAGGAATAATTGTTGTGAGATCGACGTTAAGCAAGGTGTTTTGAAATGTGGACGGGAGGAACTTTTTATGGAAGGTGCGTTACCAGGGAAAGTGTACAGCATTAAGAAGATTGTTCTTCCGCCGAGATCGGAGACGATTGTTCCGGTTAGTCTTCCCCGAAACGCTGGGCAAGCTCACCGTTGTGTACTTGTGGAAAGGGTAAACAAAGACCTTCCATGGAAAGTAGCTCGAACCTTGGTCAGAACCACTGACATCTCAAGAATACGTGTGCTGAACCTTTGCGACCGGGAACAGATTATAGAAAAAGGCACACTGGTTGGCACTTGTGAGGAAGTGGATTGGTTACGTCGCTGCCAATATCTATCGACTGGGACCCCCAGCAAGGATGCAGAAACGAGAGTGACCACACTTTTGGAAGACTGTCGCAGTGTTCTCTCCCCGAACGAATTGGTCAAGGCGAAGAAGTTGTTACTCAAGTACGCTGATGTATTCTCATCAAACGATGCTGACATAGGAAAGACTGGCTTAGTTCAACACAAAATAAACACAGGAGAAGAATTGCCTATCCGTCAGCGACCAAGAAGATTGCCGGTAGCACGTGAAAAGGAAGTGGAAACCATGATTGAGGGAATGGTGAAGGATGGTGTTATTGAACCTTCATCTAGTCCATGGTGTTCACCCGTGATGCTGGTAAAGAAGAAGGATGGCAGCATGCGGTTCTGTGTTGATTACCGCCGTCTGAACGACGTTACAAAGAAGGACAGCTATCCCTTGCCAAGAATTGATGACACGTTGGACATGCTTACAGGAGTAAAATCGTTTAGCACGCTGGATCTAAAAAGTGGCTACTGGCAAGTTGAAATTGACCCTAAGGACAAGGAGAAAACTGCGTTCTCGACGGGAAAGGGGCTGTGGCAATTCAAAGTAATGCCGTTTGGGTTGTGCAATGCTCCAGCAACGTTTGAAAGGCTGATGGAACTTGTACTTACCGGGCTAATTGGCGATGCCTGTCTGGTCTACTTGGATGACATCATCATCGTGGGCCGTACGTTTGAGGAACACCTTGAAAACCTGGGACGCGTGCTCATGAAGATTCAGAGTGCCAATCTCAAGCTGAGTCCGAAGAAATGTTCACTATTCAAACGACAAGTTAACTTTTTAGGGTATGTAGTGTCGGAAGAAGGTATCCGTACGGATCCGGAGAAAATCGCCGCTGTAAAGGATTGGCCGGTTCCAAAAGACAAGACGCAGGTTAGAGCATTTTTGGGTTTGTGCTCCTATTACCGGCGATTTGTGAAGAACTTTGCAGATATAGCCAAACCTCTGCATAAGCTAACCGAGGAGAAGCGACATTTCTGCTGGGATGAAAGTTGCAATATCGCATTCCAGGAGCTCAAGGACCGAATGTGCAAAACACCTATTTTGGGATACCCTGATGCAAGCAAAGAATTTATAGTTGACACAGACGCAAGTGATATAGGACTTGGCGGCGTGTTGTCTCAACGGAATGGTGACCAAGAGGTCGTGATAGCGTACTTCAGCAAGTCGTTGTCAAAACCGGAAAGAAACTATTGTGTCACAAGACGCGAATTGCTCGCTGTGGTAAAGTCGTTGCAGCATTTTAGCAAATATCTTCTGGGGCGAAAATTTCACTTAAGAACTGACCATGCTGCACTAAAATGGCTATTGCAGTTTAAAAATCCAGAAGGACAAGTTGCGAGGTGGATTGAACTACTGCAGGAAACAACTTTGAGATCGAACATCGCAGCGGAAAATCTCACGGCAACGCAGATGCACTGTCAAGAAGACCTTGTCCTGAAGATTGCAACCATTGTACTAGGCAAGAGAGTAAGGAAGAGGTATCCGTGAGGATGCTCAGTACGGACCACCTCGGCAACGAATGGAAGGACAGCTTAAAACATGCACAGCAGGAAGATCCGGACATCAAGCCGATTCTGGAATGGATAAAGGCCAGTGCTCCCAAGCCTAAGTGGAGCGACGTCTCAGCAATGAGTTCGACCACTAAAAGCTATTGGGCCCAGTGGGACAGCTTGCTGCTTCAGGATGGAGTTCTGTGCCGTAAATGGGAAAATGTTAAGGGAGACAGCTGTCATTTGCAAATGGTTGTCCCTAAAGCTAAAGTACCGGATGTGCTACAGCTGTACCATAATGATTATTCAGGAGGCCATCTGGGAGTTAAACGAACTCTACTGAAGATCCGAGAACGGTTTTACTGGGTCCACTGTCGAAACGATGTCGAGGACTGGTGTCGCAAATGTACAAGTTGTGCGGCTGTAAAGGGACCTCAGACTCGTAGTAGAGGTGCATTGAAGTTGTACAATGTTGGTGCACCATGGGAGAGAATTGACGTGGCGGGGCCGTTTCCGGAGAGTGAAAGCGGTAACAAGTATTTCATGGTTGTGATGGATTACTTCACTAAGTGGCCAGAAGTCTTCGCCATTCCAAATCAAGAAGCTTCAACAGTTGCAGATAAACTAGTTCATGAAGTCTTCTGTCGTTTTGGAGTACCTTTAGAGATTCACAGCGATCAAGGAAGGAATTTTGAGTCTCAAATATTCCAGGAAACTTGCCGAGTTATGGGTACTCATAAAACAAGAACGACTTCTTATCACCCGCAATCTGATGGAATGGTGGAACGATTTAATCAGACATTGGAGAGGTACCTAGCAAAAGTTGTAGACAATCGGCAACGAGATTGGGACAAGCACATACCTGTTGTCATATCGAAGTTCTGTTCACGAAAGTACAGCAGTGACACCAGCTTTCGCAAACTTTGGAAGAGAATTACGGCTGCCTGCAGACCTGATCACCGGGATACCACCTGATGCCCCACGCAGTATAACCGATTATGCAAATGACTTGCGGAACAAAATGAATGACATTTATGAGCACGTCAGACAATCGGGCCAGCAAATGTCTGAGAAAATGAAAACCCGGTACGACCGCAAAATCAACAATAAAGGGTTCAACGAAGGTTCATTAGTGTGGTTGCACAATCCAGTCCGCAGCAAAGGGAAATCTCCTAAGCTTCAAGCTAAATGGGACGGCCCGTACCGGATGTAACCAGGATCAACGATGTGTGTGGAGAGTTGAACTCGGCGACCCAAGCGAAGCTTCGGAGCGGAATTAAGTGAATTAGTGTGTTTAATTATTAGTGTTTTTAACTTTAATTTGTATAAAGTAAATTAAAGTGTTAATTTAGGTAATTTTATCGGCAATTTTTATTGTCACGAACCTCAAGCTCGTAACAATATTGTGAATTGGCGTCTGTAACAAAATTAATCATATTTGTTCTGAACATTTCACAGACGACTGTTTTATTAGACATGAGAACTGCACCACTTTGAAAAAGTGCAGTATTTCGACAATATTTTCTGGTAGTAGTAGTGTAGGTGGAGTCGGCAGAGAAGAGGAGTGTTGGTGTGGCGATCGGCAATGCGATGCCACTTGACTATCCTTTTTTTTTTGCGCGCGACTTTGGTGAGGCTGCACCACTTGATGCTTCCAAGTGGTCGTTTTTTTCTGACTCCATTCACATATCGGGCTTGGGGAGTCCGTAGTGTAGGTGCAGTCAGAGGTCGCGAAGAGCAGTGTGCCTTGTGTTTCTGGTGTGCCTTATCTGAGAAGAAAAACGGGGGGGGGGAGAAGTTATCAACTAAGGAGGGGCTGCCATTGGGCGGCTGGCACCGGAGGGCCGCGGATGTGCATGAAAGCGTTTCCGCGGCCCTGTCAATTTGCTACGGAGGTAGAACACCATGGGGTTCTAGTAAGAGCGAGTCTAGAGATTTAATTCTCTCTCGAGTCTCAAGATTTAATTTGGCCATCGTTTACATCCACACTTTTTGGCAGGTTCCTCTTCCGCAACATCCACCGACAAAGGCAATTAAGTGTTCGATCAAGAACCCCCCATGGCGATATGTCAAGCCCCCTAGAATACGTGGCACTGCCGAAGCTGTAAAGCTTAGGAGGATAAACTTAGGAATGAGGATATCGGCAGTAGAACTAGAGTGACCGATATCGCCCAACGGATTAGTAAGCTGAAGTGGCAATTGACCGGCCAAGTAGGTCGTAGAAACGATAACCTATGGGGAAAAAAGATTCACGAGTAGCAGCCTCGTACCGGCAGGTGAAGTGTCAGAAGTTCCCCCACTAGATGGAGTGAAAACCTGGTAAGACATTAAGGAAATTGATGGATGCAGGTGGCTCAGGACCGTGCTTTGTGGCATTCCTTGGGGGAGGCCTTTGTTCAGCAATGGACTTGTGAAGAGTTTTAATGATGATGAATGATAGTCGCATTATATTGTTACGAGCTTAGGGTTCGTGACAATAAAAATTGCCGATAGAATTACCTAAATTAACACTTTAATTTACTTTACACAAATTAAAGTTAAAACACTAATAATTAAACACACTAATTCACTTAATTCCGCTCCGAAGCTTCGCTTGTGTCGCTGAGATCAACTCTGTCTCGATCGCATCTTGCGCCACCTATTTATTTAAATTAGCAAAATATCCGGAATGTTCAAGTAAACACGCGCAAGGTACCGAGAGTTCGAGTATAGATTTTCTAGTTCTTCGGGTGGCGCTGTCGGTCGAAAGATTTGTGATGTCATAAACTGCAACGCTCCCCTCGCTCTCGTTCCTGACATTAGATGGCGCTAGTTGTGTCGTCGACTGGAGCGCGTAACACTGCCCCCTTCTAAGACATGCTCGTCCCGAGCATTATCGGTCCCATAGTAACGCGCCAAGCGATCCACATGGACAATCTTAGGAGTCCCTCTTGCGCCTTTCTGTAACGGCTCCGCAATGTCAAGGGCTGTCCTATCCCGTGGTGCACCAACATTGTACAATTTCGGTGCTCCTCTACTACGTGTCGTAGGTCCCCGCACGGCCGCACAACTTGTACATGTACGACACCAATCATCGACATCGTCACGATAATGGACCCAGTAAAACTGTTCTCGAACCTTCAGTAGAGTTCGTTTAACTCCTAGATGGACTCTTGAACGACCATTATGGCACAGCTGTAGAACATTCGGCACTTTAGCTTTAGGGACAACCATTTGCAAACGACAGCTGTCTCTTCGACCATCGTCCCATTTACGGCACAGGACTCCATCCTGAATCAGCAAGCTGTCCCATTGGGCCCAATAGCTTTTCGTGGTTGAACTCATCGCTGCGACGTCCCTCCACTTAGGCTTGGTAGCACGGGCCTTCATCCATCCCAGAATCGTCTTGATGTCCGGATCTTCCTGCTGTGCATGTCGTAGGCTGTCCTTCCACCCGTTGCTGAGGTGGTCTGTCCTGAGCATCCTCACGGATACCACTTTCTTACTCTCTGGCCTACTACAATGGTTGCAAACTTCAGGACAAGGTCTTCTTGACAATGCATCTGCGTTGCCTTGAGATTTCCTGCTGCAGTGTCTGATAGTAAAGTCGTATTCCTGCTGCTGCTGGACGGTGCTGTTAGCCGCACTTCCTTTCTGAGACCGTTCACCTTCCCTTCCTAGGGTGTGCTTAGGGCAGCTGGACCGAAGATGGCCGCTTTCCCCACAGCCATAGCACCTAGGGCTGTATCTTTTATTGTGGTCGCGAACCGTAACTGCTGTAACCTCCCTAGCGTGAGGTGAACGATGATCCTGTCGCCGCCAGGCAGTGCCGTTAGCTGCACTACCCTCTCGAGATCGATCAACTCTCCTTTCCACGGTTCGCTTAGGGCAGCTGGATCGAAGATGGTCCTTTTCCCCACAGCTATAGCATCTAGGGCTGTATCCTTTATTGCGGTCGCGAACTGTAACTGCTGCAACCTCCCTGACGCGATGGGAACGATGATCCTGCCGCACGGCTTCTACCTCCAGTGCATGGGCCAAGGCGTCCTTAAGCGTTTCGTGGTGCCCGAGCCTCACAGCAGCTCTGACTTCCAGGTCGCGGATGCCGTCGATGAATGTCTGCACCAGGTTCCCTTCAATGAGCGCAGGTACAGACCGGTATGCTTTTCGCACCAGCTTCTCCACTTCTAGAGCCCACTGCTGCAGGTTTTCGTTGATGCGCTGCACACGATCTTTAAGCTGCGCACGAAAGACGTGTTCCAGGTGAGCGTCGCCATACCTCGCCTCCAATGCCTCAAGGAGTTGCTCATAAGTCACTTCCTCACCGAGAGCTTCCAGAACTGTTAAGGCCTGGTCACGCAGGCCTAGTGTGAGAGCAGTCATGGCCTGATTTTTATTCCAGCCGTTCGCCTTCATAACAGCTTCGAACTGGATTTTGTAGGCTGACCAGGAAGAAGTCCCGTCGAACGGTGGCACTTTGAACCCACGTAGCGAAGGTGTAGTAGCTACTACGGGAGCTGTAGTTCCATCACCCAGTTTGAGGTCGTCCAGCGTTTTCTTCACGTCAGCCACCACGTAATCAACCCGATTGTTCACTTGGTCGATTTGGGTTTTAGCTTCCTTGATTTGGGTTTCAGCTTCCGACAGGCGGTTGTCATGTTGAGCAACCCTATCCTTCACCTCCTTTATCTCTTTCCTAAAGGTAGCATGAAGGTCCTTAATGAGGAGCATCTGCTCTTCCGACCGACGGGCCTGTTCCTCCTGTCGGCGGCTCTGTTCATCCTGTCCGCCCCGCAGCTGCTCTTCCAAGCGACGGACCTGTTCCTCCTGTCGGCGAGCCTGCTCCTCCTGTCGACGAGCCTGCTCCTGCAGCATCACCATCAGAGCACCTAAGTCAGGTGCCACAGACGTAGAAGCTGCTGACGGACCGCCTTCCGTGGCCGGCGGCTGGCCCTCAGACATCTGCGGCGTTGCACCACCAAATCTCCTCTGGTCCGTCTCCTGCTGGCGTTGACTTCGGGTACGGACACTCTCCGTTTCCTCCTTAGGTAAAATCGGCATTATTTATCCCACTTCTGACACCAATTGTTACGAGCTTAGGGTTCGTGACAATAAAAATTGCCGATAAAATTACCTAAATTAACACTTTAATTTACTTTATACAAATTAAAGTTAAAACACTAATAATTAAACACACTAATTCACTTAATTCCGCTCCGAAGCTTCGCTTGTGTCGCTGAGTTCAACTTTGTCTCGATCGCATCTTGCGCCACCTATTTATTTAAATTAGCAAAATATCCGGAATGTTCAAGTAAACACGCGCAAGGTACCGAGAGTTCGAGTATAGATTTTCTAGTTCTTCGGGTGGCGCTGTCGGTCGAAAGATTTGTGATGTCATAAACTGCAACGCTCCCCTCGCTCTCGTTCCTGACACTAGATGGCGCTAGTTGTGTCGTCGACTGGAGCGCGTAACAATATTAATGATATATAAATAGAAGAGACGTTACGGGTAGAGTCCATCTATCCATAGAGTCAATTCTATTTATTTAGGTATAGGTAGGGTATAGAATTTTTATTGATATATTTTGTCACACTGTCTTATCCCTATTATTAGTTCCGTGGACGTGCACTTCTGCTGTCAGCGCCAAAATGGCGCACATCAAATTGTCTTGTCATGTCACGGTGTATAGCCAGTCCAGCGTACTTGTATATATAGAGGTCAGTGACTAAACATTACTTATTATAAATAACCGCACCGATAAGGCAATAGGATGATCTTTTTATCAAAATTTCAACCACACCTCCAGTCGCTGTACCATACTGTTTTTAGAACGAGAAGCTACTGATAAAACATTCCAATAAAACCCATATCCGAACATAATCTTTTATATTAAGTATATAAATTAAATAATGGTATTCTATCACAAATACCACGTTTATCAGGCGATACCCTACCGAGTTTTTGACACGACATAAACGACTAAATCGCTCAATTTAAGCGACATATCTCTATACAGAATTGCTTTAAAATGCAACCCTGGGAAAGCGCAGATGCACTCAAATATTTTGGATTGTTTCCAAGTTCGCAGCGTCATTGTGAAATAGCTTGAATGCATTAAAAGATGAATAGAAAACTTCGTAGAAATATTTTAAAAAACGCATACATTCCAAAACGATACAAATTTCAGAGAAACCGAATTACTAGAAACGGGACATTTTGTGAGACTAGAAACAGTGAGAACTTCAGTCACACACAGTAGCAGTACCTACTAGTTCAAAGGTTAAAACAGTAATTAAATAAAACCCGAATGCGTTGAGAAGATTACTGAAAAAAGTTTATGTTCTATATCACTTCTCCAACTAAGACGATTCCAACGACACCACATATGTTAAAATCTATCAAGCCATTTAGGCTACAACGCGTACCAAATAAATAGATACACATACACACATATATACCTACTCTGAAAAACATTAACCTTCTCCTAAGGCAGTCGGGTAAAAGTACAATTAAGCCTAAGGTCAGATTTGAAAGCGATGGACGGGGCACAGTGTAGCGTTCCGTTCGGCTTTAATTTTAAAAAGCCGCCAATCAGAACATTGTAACACCAGAGTGTGTATTTGTTTTATTTTTTGTACATGTATTATATTTGTTTTGAGTTTACACACTTAGCCGAAGGTCTGGATGGACAGCATTTACCGGCGCAATATGCAACATTTTGTAATCTACCCTGCACTAGGTAGTGGAAGTTCGTCACTGAGTTTCCACACTTATGCTATATACATCATCATTCCTGTCCTGCATACGTCAACTGCTTAGTAAATTATCACCGCAAAATACGCTCCTGAACCACCTACATTCATCGACTTCGTGCATATCTTACCAGGTAGTCACTCCATCTAAGGCTGCCCTAAATTTTGCTTTCATAACCTTTCTTCCCGATATGTAGTCAGTTAGGTCTTACATAATATTATGTATATTTATTCATGCTTTTGGCCGCGAGTGTCGTAGAAGGCGACAGAGACAAACAGAACCAAAAGATAGGCAGTACGAAAGAAAGAAGGATTTATTTGATATATATATATATATATATATATATATATATATATATATATATATATATATATATATATATATATATATATAAAATATTCAAAAGCAAGGGGCAAAAATATACATGAACTAGTCACAGAAATAGTAATATAAAAGACAATATTACGATTTCTATTGAACTAGTCTTAGACTGCGTATGCATTAACAATTGAGAAGCAATAAATGCACATCATTAATTAATAATGAAATAAAAAAAATAAAAGGAAAAAGAAAATCCAAACTAAAATGTGCCACGAAATAGGTATCCAACGCAGCATGATGTCTAGTGACTTCACAAACAAGTCGGTGTGTGATCTTCCAACTACAAGTTACTTTACTACGATACACAGTTATCTATTAACAATTACGAGTTAGAAAGTAGTGCTAACGTATATTATATATATAATAAGATAGTGCACACATACATCAGTATCTTTTTTGATAACAGCTAAATAAAAATAAAAAGCTGCGGTTAACAAGCCGCTTGAGGTAGATTTCAGACTACGCTTTAATATATTCATGTATGTTGCGCAATATTGTCGTGCTATGAGCTATATACTATATGCTATATATTATAGCGGAGTCTGAAATCTACTTGATAATCATGGCATCTATAGCAAATATCGCCTTATGAGGCTATTGCCTCATAGGGGGATATTTGATATAGATGATAATCCCCCCGTATATTTACGGGGCGGGGGGGATTATGTTTCAGCAGTGTAGTTTTGACAGGCTCTAATGACAATGGTAAATGGTTTAATTTATACATATAAAAGTGAAGTAACAACATACCCAAAGCACTGTCGGGCAGTGGCGAAGATTAGAACTGGCTTCCTTTAAACTGCAGCGTCCTAAAACAAAACATTATTTCACACGTTTGAGACATATAATGAACTAATTTTTTTTTTGGTATTGAAATATATATATGTTTGTACGTATTATGTGTATATATATGTGTATATATATACACATAATACGTAACTAACGTATTCTTATTATACATGTAATACGTTTCGAATAGTACGCGTAAATATAATATAGTACCCGGATGACCGAGCTTTACTCGGTTTTTTTTTAAATTACATTTAGATACAAATTACATACTGATGAAACATAAATAATATTTTTTGATCTTACCGACATAATAGAAAAAACTGAAGTGGTTATTTGAATAAAAAACCATGAGTGCATTAGTTTAATTAAAATTTTCGTATTTCTAAAAAATACTAAATAAGGGCTCGAAATAATAGATTTTCTCACAAAAGGGAACTTGAAAAAAAAGGAAAAAAATCGGTCCGAAGACAGGACGCGAACCAAGGCGTTACGATTCTGCGACCGCTCGATATCCACTTATAAATTTACCTTCTTATATTGTAGCAGTTTTTCATTGCCTGAAAACACGGACAAAAAGGCATTTTCTAAAAATAAATGCTAGCTAGGTCGGTTTATTGCCCCCGAAACTCCCTGGACAATAAATTTTATGAAAATCGTTGGAACTAAAATTGACATAATATGCCAAAGTCTGTTGTCTTATTTAAAAAATCTGTATTTTGAAATTTTAAACCAAAAAACGAAAGTATTTTATGTTGTTTGATTGTGTATAATATTAGTTACATAATAAGAATTAGTTTTAATAATAATGAGAGTGTGCGTAATCTGTAAAACTCGTTTACAAAAGGGGAGTGGTATAACATTTCACAAGAAAGTGAATTTTTCAGCTAATATTAAACAAATTAAAACTATTTGATAATATAAAGACTTAAAAATTTTATACTAATGTTAATATCATATATACCAACATGTTGTCAACAGATGCGTTGTCACCCGTGAGGACTAAGATGGAATGCCTCGTTTCCAGTAAACAGGGTCTCCGGTTCTCTACACTCACCATACGAAATACAGCAGCATTAAGCTACTATTTCACGCTGGTATTCTGTGAGAGCGTGGTCCTTCCCCGGTCGAGCCGACCCATTCGTGCTACAACTATACTACTAATATAACTGCAGCATGGCTCTACCACGTAAAAAGTTATTCTATATCGTTAGTAATCACTAACGATCGCTACCAAGCTATGTCTAATTTGTTATGTATTGTTAATGGTAACATACATGATTGTAAGGTGTTTTTTTTAAATGTCTCGCTCGGTTTCTTGCAGGTTCTTCCCAGGACAGAGATTTTTTCCGAACCAGTGGTACTTAGTAAAAGTGACATTCAATAAGTATCATTTATAATCTATATTGAATAAAAAAGTTAATACGTAATAATCAAAAGTGCGTTTTCCATATTTTTTTTAAATATACCACAACTTTAATTAGAGAACTCGAACCCATGGTTTAGAATTTAAATGGTAAGATAACCAATGTGTGCGGTTACTAAGGAAACGATTCAAACCTTTACTCTCGGCAGCTTTGAATCCCAGCACACAAGTAAAATTATGTTATATTAGAGCTTTCAAACAATGTCTCTATAATTGTTACATATTAATTAGGCCATATTTAGTAACTATATTTTGAATAAAATGCACCTGTTTATATTAAATACCAAAATATTATAATAAACGATGGAAGTGTAACGAACTAGCTTCACTTTCCGTTACAAACACTTAGGTAACCTTCTCGGTAAATATCAAGGTTTAACGATTACCTAGGCTATATTTATGCACATAGGAATTCTCCTTATGAACAAGACCTACCCCGCTCGGTATTTTCTCAAAGTGCTTACAGACCTATATAAAGTGCGGTAAATATAGATTTTTTATAAAGTAACAAAGACAAACAATCACTTAATCAAGCCGATGCCACCAGCACCTCTATCCTTGATAAGATCCAAAATACAGACACCCCTAAGGACCAAGATACGAGGGTGGATTGAAAAGTACTCGGCCTAACCAAGAAAATAAACACATACTAAATCAGTAATATTTTTATTTTTCTACATAATCACCATCAAGTTCAATACACTTTTGCCACCTCCCCTCCCAAGCATTTAGACCGTTGAAAAAAAATGATTCTTCCTTAGAGTCAAAATATGCGTCTACAGCTGCTTTGACCTCGTCGTTTTTCGAAAATCTTTGACCTCCCAAGTGCTTTTTTAGGTTAGGGAACAGAAAGAAGTCTGATGGTGCCAGATCAGGTGAATACGGCGGATGCGGTAACAGTTCAAAGCCACAGTTGTGAATTTCAGCCATTGACTGTACTGACGTGTGAACACGGGCGTTATCTTGATGAAACAGGACTTTTCTTCTGAGCATTCCTCGACGTTTTTCTTTTATTTCCTCTCGTAAACGACGTAGTAAGGTGCAGTAGTAATCAGAGTTTATAGTCTGACCCCTTTCAAGATAATCAATCATAATCACACCTTTCGAGTCCCAGAATACTGAAGCCATCACCTTATTTGCCGACAAAATCGACTTAGCCTTTTTAGGGGGTGGTGAACCAGGTCTTCTCCACTGTTTTGATTGTTGTTTTGTTTCCGGTGTACAGTAATGAACCCATGTTTCGTCCATAGTAACAAAACGATTCAAAAAATCATCTGCATCGGCTTCAAATAACTCTAAACAGTCGCGTGAAATAGTCAATCGCGTCCTTTTTTGTTCAACTGAAAGCAGTCGCGGAACCCACCTCGCAGACACCTTGTGGAAACCCAACTCGTTGACAATGATGTTGTGAGTTCGTTCATAAGAGATGCCTATAATCTCGGCTATCTCTCTAATTTTAATCTGCGGTCTCCCATTATTAAATCAAGTACTTTTTTAATATTTTCGTCAGTAGTTGACGTCGAAGGCCTTCCAGAGCGGGGTTCATCTTTCACACTCTCTCTACCACGCTTAAATTCTGCTATCCATTTTTTGACGGATGAATATGACAGAGCACAATCGCCTAATGTACTGACCATGTCATCATGGATGGCTTTTGATGATAGCCCCTTCTTATGGAGGTACTTAATGACGGCACGCTGCTCGATTTGCTCCATTCGCGGAAATTATGTCCGATTACTTTGTTAATAAATTTATAAAATCACAACTAATTATCGCACACGTTTCGAACTTCACACAATGAACTAGTCTGAACTGAACTAAATAATGTGGGTAGATTTGATTTTTAGAATTGAATGGATCTGTGTTAGGCCGAGTACTTTTCAATCCACCCTCGTAGAATACCTCGTTCGTTATCAGTAAAAAGAATATTCGGTTTTCTTCACACATAAATACGATACACGTCAACATTATGCAGCTATTATAACGCTAATATTCTGTGCGAACGTGGCCCTTTTTAGATTGAGGCAACGTATTCGCCCTACAGCCTTAATACAACGGTAGCATGGTTCTACGACGCATGCATATCTAATTGTAAATAAATCACAGAAAGTTTCTACTTATGTCAGTTACAGACTTTGAAACCATTCAACCGATTTTGGCAAAATATTTTATGTCCCTTTGATCCTGGCTCCCTAGAAGGTTTATATTCACATTTGTACCCGGGAGATGGCGCTATTGTCAACACGCACGGGTGATTTCTAGATCCATTTTGAAACCATCCAGGAACTCACTTAAATACGCAAAAAAAAATACGTCAAAATCGGTCAAACCCATTTTCAAGGTTTTCGAATATTCTTTTCATATTCAGTATTCGGCAGCTTGACCGAATATTCGTATTCAGCTGAATATTTGCCTAATCACGTAACATTCGTTAAAGTGGTACTCAAAGTGTCCTCTGTATTGAAATGTATGAATTGAGTAATGCCATTTGTCTTTCATAATTTTACTGTTGAAAGTATATTTTATTTATGGGTTAAATCTATAGCGGTATGTTCTATATGCTATATTTCCAATTATAGCATATAGAAAGCCTGATAAAATGATTTTGGAATCAAACAAAGAAACATTACATTACAAATGTACAAACCTTTTTCTTTACTTTGATCGTCAGTTTTTCTAAAAAATAAGTCCAAATAGTATCTCCTGCTACTCATTTTTATCGTGTAATTATTAATTTTCACTAATAATAACACAACGAAATACTTCTTTTCTCACAAAAATAGTCAAAACATAATCTCCTGACTTAGTCTATCTTCGTTATATCGCCAATTTTGTTGGTAAACATTCCTCTAACACTTTCTTTGTCGGCTCTCCCACAACCTTTTAATTTTCACTACAATTTCTGCACCATAAATTTGATTAGACTCTTTTACCTCATTCATTCTATTTACGTTCCCAAACCGACGAAGCATGCCTTTTTTAACCGTGGCCATAACATCCTTTCGCAATCTTATACACAGCCTCACCCTGTCGTTCAGTGTCAACCGTAACACACTTCATGATGACAGAATTAATTTTATGCTCATGCTTATTCTGACTTTAGTGTAGGGACTTACGCAGAATCGTGAATTGTTGATGTCTTTTGATCACATTCTGACTTCCCACGATAGAGCAAAAGCAATCTTTCATAAAGCATGTGCCGGCATTTTACTCAGTATTAGATGATGAAATAACATGTCAGGTGTTGCAGGAGGCGAGGGGTTGATCCGGCGCTAATCCCACGCGCCTCATGGTAACAACTCTCGACATAAATTGGTTACCGAAGGTAGGTACCGTAGTGATCCTGCCGAATAATGTTCGGCCAAATATTCGATTCGGTAAAAGTTTTACCGAACTTTCAGCCGAATACTCGTATTCGGTGAAATCCATATACGGCCCATGTCTAATTTTCATATAATATATTGGTACGAAGACCAAAAATCGCGTAAAGTTCCATATTCAAACACAATAACGCTAACAACTCACGTATCTATAATATTTATCCGCGCCCACATCGGTAGAGAAACAACAATTTAATTTCTAAACTCACGAGACCACAGTCTTGTATAATATATCTGCCCGCCACCGAGGCGCTAACACCCACAAACTTGGTGGGAGATGATCGCAAATGGAGCGGGCGCAATACGGGCTGTTTGCGATGGATCGATTGTCAATAAAAGCCACGTTATTATGTGCCCGCGTCCGCCGCAGTGTATGAACAAAGAGCGCTCGGGCACCGCAGCCTGGGTAAACCAACTAGTAGATCGCGTCGCCAAGCCACTGCAGCAGTTGTAGCAAACAACCGGCATTAATCGCGTCGTTAAATTTCATCATCATCATCATCATTATAGCTTATCAAGAGTTCAAAGTTGAACATAAGCCTCAACGTAAATTAGCATCATAGGGAGGATATTTGCAATAGCTGCCACGCTAGTCAGGTGGGTTGGCAACACACCTAAGTGTTATCACCCCTGAGAACTAAAATGTAATGCCTCGTTAGCAATAAAAAGGATCTCTGATTCATCACACGAAACACAGTGGCATAAAGCTGCTATTCTGTGAGAGCGTGGTTCTTATCTGGTCGAGCCTACTCTTTTATGTAGGTGCAGTATGGCCCTTCTACGTAGTATTGTTATATAAACAAGTTGGAATCGGGAAAACGTTGCCGGCCATCTTCTGGTTAGTTTCCCCTTGTCGCCTCCTACGATACCGGGTAGCGGGTATTTCTAAACCGCCACTACGCGCCAAAACCGTCATGTAATTTACCATACCCAGCTTGTATACCTACATTTCTTACATTCGAAGCGAGCCGCGCTCCCGCTGCCGCTGCGGTCGCGGGTAAATATTGATCCATGAAATCCCTGCGGCAGATTAGATACACAATCACGTTATCAGTAAGTTGAAATTAACTACACTTTGTATTTGCTCCGTGGGTACAACTCCGGTACATTACAGTGCATGCACACCGAGTGTTTGCATCCGGGCAATAATTGTTTATTACCCACTACTTAACATAATCCGAACATATTAACAATGCTTCATAAATAGACGTATTTTATATTAAAGGGGCCTTGAACTGATATAACAATAACTCACTAAACACTTTTAGCAGAGGTACATTTTCATTTCGCCTCTTATAACAGCTTGAAACCTGATCAGTATAAAGAACATATAACTAGTAATAGTGCTATTCAAAAGCTTATAACGTATAAGAAAAATGAATAAGAAATTTATTTAGCCATTCAGTTACGTCAAAGAATATAATATACATTACACGAAGTTACGTCGCCAAGCCCACGCATTAGTGCAAACATTTGGCAACAGATGAAAGCCAGGTGTTGACTGAGAACGTGGATTGTAATTAGATTTAAATGCTTTACTACTCGTACCAAACGAGGATATCCGAAGAACGTTTAGTCCATACAAAGATATTCCACTTTTTTCTCCATCATTCGATAATGAAACTAGGACAAATATTCTATTACGATAAAATCTATATCTGCGACCGCCATGGTCTTGTGGTTTTCTTTTCGATAACTGAATTATTCGAAAAACTAGTAACCTTCTCAAATTACTAAAAAACCGCCCAGCGGCTGCAGTCTCGACATAGATAGCGACTCCATCGCAAACTACCGATCGCTAAATAATAACAACAATAATTGCTTGCCGTAACGATGCTTACAATAAATGCAAGTCTCTACAGCCGAAATTCCGTGCAAGATTGTTAATTATCTTTACTTTATGTTGTTGTTACCCTAACGAAAAACGTATTCATAGTGCGGGTTTTCTTAAAAAAATGTTGGCTGTTAAAAAATAATAGGGAAAATTTGTAGACATTATTTTATAAAAATAATTGCTTTTCTTTGAAAATTGTACAGAAATAGAAGAAACCTTTTCTTATAAAAATATTTTGTATGTAACTTACAAGTAGCTTTTACCGTTTCTAAGAATTGAACTAACTTGTTAAATTGAATAAAACTAAATTTACGGATTTTATCGCGTTTATTTCACTACTTTTACTTATTTTTAATTCCCGACGTTTCGGGTGCTTTACAGCAACCATGGTCACGGGGGGGACTGAGATGTTTGACGTCCCAATGTCATAGTTAGTCCGGAAACTGAAGGTAGCCGGCCATAAAAATAAGTAAAAGTAGTGAAATAAACGCGATAAAATCCGTAAATTTAGTTTTATTCAATGTGTAGTGTTCGCGTAAATTTAAGAAATCATTAACTTGTTAAATATCAAAGGACATAAAAGTTTGCCTCTTTGCAACACTATTATATGTTTGTCTCGATTTGACAACGTTGACATTACCTACATATCATTTATTTTATGCTACACATTTTATAAAACATATCATATATTTTAATATATAAAATTTAGTTTATATAATATTTTCAATGGTGGGGGACAGTGACGCAGGCGCAGGCCCGGTTTCGAGCTGCGTTAAGTAAGTACAACCCGAAAAGTATAACTGGTACAACTTGTCCAAATAATATACACTATTTCGAATCTATCGTTGTTTATTGAATGGTTTGTTTAGAGACTGTAATTTTTACATAATTTTTACATAATAAACATATTTTTTGTAATTCTGTAAAGGTACAAGAATTCACTATCGTCTAAATCTAAGGGATTTTCACTTTCGCGCCGGTTTCGTGCGATTTGCCGCCGCATAACCGTAACACGCCTGTGTTCTAGTTCTGACAAATACCATGCTAAATACGATTCCGCCATAATAACTTAATACTTTTATTATAACCTTATATTATAATAGATAAAGATTATTTATAAAACTGTGAAACAACTTATGATCGTAACGAACACTTAGCGGACTGTCAAAAATGGTAGTTAAAATAATAGCAAACATAACAAATAATTGTAAAGTTTACGATCGGTACCGATCGCTTTGACAGTACAGACTACCAAAAATCGTTATATTCGGATTGTTATGACTTAACAACAAATATTGGTTGTAAAGTGATCGTTATCTATGTCGAGACTGCAGCCGCTGTTCTACCGCTTATATTGGCCATCTAGCAAACAAATTTAACACACAAATAAAAACATACAAACATAGCCATAATTAATCCTATACTGTTGTTAAAACAAATTTCAATCGATCAAGTTTTGAAAAGAAGGTAAGGTAAAAGTAAAAGGAAACAGAGGATTACGGAATGATGATTTCGTCAATTTTTGTCGATATAATCACTCTGAAATGCAGTTTTCTATCTTGGTTGTCCAGCTCGGTCATCTAGACTCTGGACACAACGCGAAATCAATTGATAGTTACAACCTATTCTTCAAATTTTTTCTAACCTTGATAACCTCTAAAAATTTTTAGAAAGAGAATTAAATTAGAATGCTAACAACGAACTTTTCTGAACAGATTCTCTAGAGCTCTAGACTTATATAACAAAACAACATACACTCGTCGTGTTGCTGAGTCGAGTGCAAAGGAAATAATGGCTGCGGTTGCTGGTTCGAATCCCGCACGGAATGCGTATTTAAACGATCTTTTAACATTATTTTTGTATAACAACCTCATACACAGGAGAAATTCTTGGTGTGGAGGTAAAGTTTTGAAGTTTTAGTTATAACATAAAAATAAAACTCCCGACTTTTCAGAAATGAAACTTTAATCAGCAAAACATAATTTCTTCCAAATATAACTTCTTTGTAGTTTAAAACTAGCAGGTATACTTTTTTTAACATGTTGAGCGCCATGTGTTTCTTTTTGGAAACAAAATGCTACCTTCCGAGGCCGCGTGTTCCCTATTGGATACACGGTCGAACCTTTAGTTCGAGGCCACTGTATCCACCAGGAAACACGTTTTCATACATTTACTACCGAATCTTATACCTCTAGCCTCTACGAACGTTTCAGCCCGAGTGGGTTTTTTACATGTCTTTTAGGTAAAAACTTATGACAATAATAAAAAACGCCTATTTCTAAAAATGACATTTATTTGTATTATTCTCATTTCTTCTACAAACAAACAAAACCAACAGTAGATAGATAGAATATAACGAACTGGTATAATTAGTTGTTTTTTTACAAAAAAGTAGTTAGTGGGGCTTGTCAAAGCAATCAGTACATAACGAAACTTGGAAAAAAGAACACATTCGTTTCGTTTGTTTGGCAAATTTGCGTTTTCCTTCAACAATTTTTCCTTGCCTTCCATACATCTTATAGCATTCAACACAACGTCCTTTCATCTTTTTCGGAGGGTTTCCCGTGACATTGAACACATGTCTGCGTCGCTTGTTTGATGGCGGTCGTGGTGTTAGTGGGCCTTGGTCTTCTTGACGTGAGTATTTGTGAAGCATTCCTCTGATAACTGGTATTCTCAGAGTACAAAAAGTGAACATTCACGATGCTGGTACCCCACAATACTTCAAAAAGTAATTTTCTGTACCATTTTGTACAACGCCTCAACGTTGAGCTGTACGATGCCATCTGATCACTCAAGTCGATGCTAGATTTTCCTGTGTTGTAATCTGCGATGGACGCTGGCTTCAGGATAATTTGATTCGTATGAGTTTTTTTGGCAACGGTTTTCAGTGCTGAAACGTTTTGTTGAAAGCACGGACACAATCCTCTTATCCCTCCACTTCAAAACTACAATGCCATCGCTGGTTTCCCGGGCCGCAGTTTCTCCCTTTTTTATTTTAGCAGCAATCACATCTGGAGTCAGATGTTTCCGGTTCAATCATCTGTGACATATCATCTGGTGATTCAGAAGTCTGGTTTAGCACACGTTATATATTTTACACTTGCTATTGTCACACATCAGATATTATTTTAGATATTATTTAGTCTATTACACCATATTTAGTCACACTTTACACTTTTATTCTGAAACAAAAGAAAAAAAAAGAGTCAAAAAAACATAATTTCTGTTTTTTTGATTCTTCTTTTCCCGTTTCGGAATCTTTTTTCTTCACTTCAATCCGAAAAAAAAGAAGAAAAATTCAGGAGAACGAAATAAAACAGAAAATAAAACGTTTTTCCAAAAAATATACACTCGGCCTCTAAAGAAATTTTTAAGTTAAAACTTTTTCAGTGTTTCTTTTCGGCACACATGAAAAATCATGAAAAGTTATGGAAAAACAAAATAATTTAACATCATTTTACTAAAAGAATAGTATTACAACGAGAATTAGTACATAAAATGACAGGTTCAAAAATTGAAAAAGCATAGTTTTTGGGTTTAGCGGTCAACGTGTTAAATGGTCTTTCCTAAAACTTACCTACTACATAACGCCATGACGGTTATTCGTTGAAAAATTTTGCCACACGGTAGATGGCCATAAAACGGTACAGTGAATAGCGATTTTACACTGTTATTTTTAATATTTTTTGCTACCTTATAAGCTCGTCGAGTCTCTCGGAAACAATTAATTGTTGAATATTGATATAACTACTTAAAAGTGATAAGGGCGGTACGTCCATGATACAAGCTAGTTAATAACATACTGGTTTAATCAAACAGCAATGAAATGGAAGTCGCAACTCGTATATTTTTACTTTATAGCACGAATGGGTCGGCTCGACCGAGAAAAGACCACGCTCTCACAGAATACCAGCGTAAAATAGGAGCTTAACGCTACTGTATTATATATGGTGAGTATAGAGAACCGGAGAACCGTTTAACTGGAATCGAGACATTCAATCTCAGTCCTCAGGGGTGACAACGCATGTATTTTCATTCTAAATCGAGAACAGATATAGACGTCTGTGGGTCGCAGCACCCACTTACCATCAGGTGAACTGTGTGCTCGTTTGTCACCCTTAATCTATGAAATAAAAACTCGCACATACATACACATACCCATTCATCATCATGTGAAATAGTGTGTATGAGAATAATCTCAAAGTCGGCCAAAGCCTCAGTGTCTCAGTATAAAGCAGTTTAGATGGAAAAAAAATTCAACATGCATGCCAAACACACCCTATTGTATTTCATTGTTCAAAATGTATTATAAACATCTAGTATACATATAAGCCGCCGAACACTTCCAACCGGACCGTGTTGTACAGAAATGATCCACACCGCAAATTGGCCAAAATAATAATACAGAGGCTTCTTTTTTTCTTTTTTTCTAAGTATGAAAAACTATTGATAAAATAACAAGTAATCCCAAAATCTACATGCAATTTTCTTTAGAATAATAAACTTCTCTACGAATAAATAAAATTGAAGTGCCCGCTTGCAATATCAAAATAATCGCTTTTATATAAGCATGTGCATGCATTTTATACGATACTTATAATAAAAACACATTTTTAAATTTTTTGCCGAGACTCAATGGCGAAGTAACTTAGGCTACTTTTATTTTAGAAAAATAAATAGTGTTTCGCGCAAAAAAAGAAAGTTTAATTCTATGAAATCCAATTGTAATGAATTCCACGCAGACAAAGCGCAGGGAACAGCTAATAAAATAATAGGGCTTCTGCCACAAGAAAAATGTGAAATTTTTTGTGGGTGTGATCATTTCTGCACAACACGCTCCAAATGTCAGATATGTTATCCTTCTAGTCGATTTCGGCAACAACAACCTGAGTTTTCCAGGACAATCAACAGTGCACGAGTTATTACAGCACAGCACACCAGTCTGAAATGGCAGCACAATGCTTCATCAGCATCATCATCATTACAGCCCTTCAGAAGTCCACTGCTGAACATAGGCCTCCCCCAAGTAATGCCACAAAGCACGATCCTGAGCCACCTGCATCCATCGACTTCCTGCATGTCTTACCAGGTCGTCACTCCATCTACCACTAGATAGTGGGTCGCCCTACACTACGCCTACTGGTACGAGGCTGCCACTCGAAAAACTTTCTTCCCCATCGGTTATCGGTTCTTCGAGCTATATGGCCGGCCCATTGCCATTTCAGCTAACTAATCAGTGGGCTATATCGGTCACTCTGGTTTTACTGCGTATATCCTCATTTCTGAGTCTATCACGCAGAGAAACTCCGAGCATAGCCCTCTCCATAGCTCGCTGAGCGACCTTGAGCGTCCTCATACGGCCAGCAGTGAAGGACCACGTCTTTGATCCGTAAGTCATCACTGGCAACACGCACTGGTTGTACACTTTAGTTTTCTGAGATTGAGGTATTTTATTAGGGTATTTATCAGGTATACCTATTCAGAGATATAGGTATACCCGACGAGAAGATGTGTCGTAATTTCCCGAACGCTGCCCAGCCGAGTTGAATCCGTCGATTGACCTCTCGGTCGAAGTTGGACTTACCTAGTCGGACTATTTGTCCCAGGTAAACGTACTCGTCAACAACTTCGAGCATAGTGTTCCCAACAACTACCGGCATAGGTGTGACATGGACATTAAACATGATCTTTGTTTTGTCCACGTTCATCTTAAGACCTATCCGTTGGGAGACACCATTGAGGTCATTGAGCATAGTGCTAAGCTCCAGCGATTCTGCCATAAGGACTATATCGTCGGCAAATCGAAGGTGAGTGATGTACTCGCCATTGATGTTAATACCGTATCCTTTTCAGTCCAGTAGCTTGAAAACGTCTTTCAACGCAGCGGTGAAGAGTTTCGGGGATATAGCATCACCCTGTCTTACACCTATCTGCAGTTGGATAGGTTTCGAACTCTGGTTCTGTACTCGGATAACCATCGTACCCCTACTGTACAAACACTTCAGCACTTCGATATACCGACAGTCAACTTGGCACCGCTGAAGGGACTGCAGCACCGCCCAAATTTCCACGGAATCAAAGGCTTTCTCATAGTCCACATACGCCAGGCAAAGTGGCAGATTGTACTCTTCGCTCTTCTGTACAATCTGCCGCAGGGTATATATGTGGTCTATGGTACTGAAGCCTTTTCGGAAACCGGCTTGTTCAGGAGGCTGGAAGTCGTCGAGTTTGCGTGCGAGACGATTTGTAATGACTCTCGAAAATAGCATGTAGACGCGGCTCAGAAGGGAAATCGGTCTGTAGTTCTTCAAGAGAGCGTTGCTGCCTTTCTTAAAGAACAAGATCACCGCGCTTCTGCTCTACGCCTCCGGAATAGTGCCACCATGGAGGACGGAATTGAAGAGCTTCTGAAGGACTTCAAATACTGGTGTTCCACCCGTTTTCAGAAGCTCCGCTGTAATTCCATCCTCGCCCGAGGCCCTGCCGTTTTTAAGGTGGTAGAGAGCCATTCTAATCTCGCTCAGACTGACGTCCGGGATATCGTCGGAATAGTGTCGGATAAGACTTGCTCTTGGATCGTTCCTCACACTTGCGTGTGGCTCCTACGATGATGTGTACTAGCTGCCCATAGAACCTCTCAATGTCACTCACGATCTCAGGTCTTGCAGAACTTAGCTCCGACCGCATGGACAGTTTCCACGAGCTTGTCATTCATATCGTCCACTGCATTGCAATCTTCTAGGCACTGAAAGCGGTTACGTAACTCGAGCTGAAAGTTTTCGAGACTCTGGATTAGAGCACGAGTGGGACGGAGCGTTGACTTCATTAGACGAGACCTCTCCAACTTAACGTTTAGGTTCAGTGTGCATCTAACCATTAGGTGATCGCTGCCAGTTTTCACCCTTGCGATCGCTGAGACATCACTGAACAGTTGGCGTCTGGTCGTCATAATGAAGTCAATCTCATTTTTTGTCGAACCGTCGGGGCTCGACCAGGTCCACTTCCTGTGGGGCCGCTTCTGGAAGAAAGAGTTCATCACAAAGAGTCCCTCTTTCTCCATAAAGTCGGCCAGCTGCTGACCCCTTCGGTTCAGTTGCCCTACTCTAAATTTCCCTACCTTCAGCTCACCCATTTCTCTTGTTCCTAATTTTGCGTTGAAGTCTCCCATCAACACCGTGTAGTGGGTTTTGGAGGAATGAATGGCTCTGGAAATATTCTCATACATTTCCTCCACCTCCTCATCGGGATGTGCCGAGGTCGGTGCGTAAACCTGTATGACCTTCAGCGAATACCGTTTGGTGATTCTGAGTATCAGGTACGCGACCCTCGTCGACACACTCCCAATCTTTACAACGTTGTTGACGAGAGACTTGTGGACGATAAATCCGACAGCTCCTTGGGACAGATGGTCACCCTCCCGGTGATAGAACAAGTTGCCGGACTCGAGGATTGCCGTGGCCTCCCCCTCTCTTCGGACCTCGGATAATCCAATAATATGCCAGCGCAAATTGTCAACGTCTTCTTCCACCTCCGGTTTCTTCTCGTCAGTCCCCAGGGTGCGTGCGTTATATGTTGCCAGGTCGAGTCGTCGTAGGTGGCAACAGAATCTCCACCGGAGATTCTTAGCACCCCCTGCCCCGCCGTTACCATGGTCGCCACCGTAGCCAGGAATAGCGGGGCCGCCGGGGACTGGGGGCCGTCTGTTTGCGTCATTGTTCATGGGGGGATATTTGCCATAGTTGCCACGCTTGGCGAGCGGGTTGGCAACCGCAGTTTTTTATTATATCACAATTGTTATCAGGAAGATGCTGCTGCCCATCTCCTGCCTGTCTCCCTCTGTCGCCTCTTACGACACCCACGGGAAGATATGGGGTAGTGGATATTCTCAACCGCCACTACACGGCACATACGGAGCATAATGCTTAATCTTAATATATATAAATTACGTGTCACTTTGTTTGTCCGCGATAGACTCCTAAACTACTTAACCGATTTTAATTAAATTTGCACACTGTGTGCAGTTTGGTCCAACTTGAGAGGTAAGATAGTTTTCTTGCCCATGAGTCACATACAATTTTTTCTTTGCGAATATAAGCATTTTTCATAGGACATGACAAAGGATCGTCGAATAGGACAGAAGTCGAAGAAGTCTGCCTGGCAAGCTAGTTATATATATAATAATACTTAGTTCCGTTCCGACTGCTTCGTGGCGCAGTGGCTTCGAACAGAAGTGGCGCTGAGGAACACGGGTTCGAATCTCTCACGGAACAGGTATTTATGTCCAATACAAATAATTGTTCCGTGTTTAAATGTTCCTGTCCTTGTGCATCTCTATTTAAATTATAGGGTGGTGTATGTAGACTACCTCCACGATACTAAAGAAAATTATAGTGTATTTTAAGGGGTAACGTTTCCTTTAAATAATTAATTAATTATGTATACTAATAAAAATTGTAACTGGTAAGGAGACATTCAACATCTTAGTTCCAAGGTGTTATAACAAAGCATCTGCATTTTCGTTCTTGATAGAGGATAAATATATATGTAGATGTCTATATCAACATATATATAGAGCACAGCACTGCCCCCGATAGTAAAAAGGACGTATCTAACATTTTTTCTAAAATTGAGTTATATATATTGTCCGAATGCGGAAAAAAAGGCGTACCTGCTGATATTTTTTTTAATTTTTTATCTCATTTAGTTTAGGATTTACCACAGTGAAGAAAGGCTCTCCATTATCATTTATACTTTAACTAAGATGAAAGGACACATTTTGATCGAAGTAAAATGAAAAGACGTATTTGCGTAGATGAGTTTAATCTTTCAATGAATAACTACTTTGATGGAGAAGTAAAAAGACGCATCTATTCATTAAGTTCTGGGTGTGACTATGAAAAGACGTAACTGGCTATTGCGCCTTTCAATCGTTTGAAAATCTGGGCTAATACTAGAAGAAAAAGACTTATTTACCACTTGCGTCTTTTCAATTTAGTACACCACTTCTTTTAATAGACCTATGTGGTAGATTCGTTTTATTTTTCTGTGGAACGAAATTATATATCAATCAATACTTAATAAAAAAGACGCAAGTGATGATTTCTTAAATTTACGCGAACACTACACATTGAATAAAACTAATATTTACGGATTTTATCGCGTTTAATTACATTAATTTATTGTTTTTATTATTCCGACGTTTCGGGTGCTTTACAGCGCCCATGGTCACGGGGGGGACTGAGATGTTTGACGTCCCAATGTCATAGTTAGTCCGGCTACCTTCAGTTTTTTAATATTAATTTTTGGTCCGATTTACGCAAAACGAGCTTATAGTATCATGAAGTCTTGCAGTGGTATGCTTGGGTTTGGGTTTAATTTTATTAATTATAGGATCCCAAGCAGATGGTAGCACCCAACCATCTTCTCTATTGAAATTTGGATGTTTTTTAATTTCAATAGCCTCGCGTATCATCCTTGGTAGGAATCGGTGTTCGTTTGCGAGAATTTGTGGTTTATCAAATCTAATGTAATGGTGGGGACGATCTTGAACATGTTCGCAGACTGCAGACTTCCCGGAGCGTCGGTGCTTCACATCAGCTATATGTTCCTTCACGCGGGTTTTTATAGATCTCTTTGTTTGACCTATGTAAGAGAGACCACATTCACAATCTAGCTTGTACACACCTGCATCTTGTAGAGGAATATTACATTTGATGGATGGTAAAAATTGACTAATCTTCTTCAGCGGCTTGTAGTATGACTTAATGGACGCTCGCTTCAAGATGTAGCCAATCTTGTCCGTGACTCCTCTAACATATAGTAGTAGAGCAGGCGCGCGCTCGACTGTGGCCGGCTTCACTCGTTCACTGTGACGTAGGCGCGGGACCCGAAGCTTGTTGTCTTGCAATACTTGCTTGACATGCTGAAGCTCCGCAGCCAGATGTTTTCTGTCACAGATCCCTCGTGCTCTCTGAAACAAAGATTTACCCACGGTAGCTAACTGTGAAGGATGATGGTGAGATTCACCATTTAGATATCGGTTGGTATGGGTCTTTTTCCTATACACAGTGTGACCAATAGTGTTATCAGGATTTCGGATGACTAAAACATCTAGGAAAGCTAAAGAATTATTTGCCTCTAACTCCATTGTGAATTGTATTTTAGAATTTATGGAGTTAAGGTGGTCTAAAAATGCAGTTACTTTGTCAGATGGTAAAATTGTGAAAGTGTCGTCTACGTACCGCTCCTCCATGAATATGTTGGCGACTATGGGAGACACAGGTGAGCCCATCGCCACACCATCTACTTGCTTGTAGAACTCCTCCTTCCACAATAGATAGCCAGATGTGAGGCAATGTTCAAGTAGTATTGCATATTCTTGAGGCATGTTATTTTCTTCTAGCTTCCTAGTTACGATTGAGATGCAGTCCACAATAGGTAGGCATGTAAATAGTGACTGAATATCAAAACTGACCATAGTTTCATTGTTAGCATTTGTTGAGAGAGAAGGGGAAGGGAAATATTCGGGAAAATGTTCAGTTGCGCCTGAGCGGCTGTTAAGGTCTGGCGTGTAGCATCGGTTTCGACACCACCACTCCTGTAAGCAACATTTTCGAGTGCGGAGGATTTTCACAGGTAATGATAATTTCAAACGAATTTATACTGCATTTCTTTAGGTATTTAACTAAATGTTAACAACCGTTAAATACTTATTTCAGTGGTGCATGTATTTATTCCTTCTAAATAGATAATAAATACATGAATTTATCTAATTTGTTTGTTTATAGCAAATATTTCGTTTAGTTGCCAAATTATGACTTAAAACGTCGAATTAAATGTGTTTTTGTGACAGTTCTTTGTTTACCTTTAGACAAGCACCTAAAAATAGAGTATAGGTTAGTTTACACCTACGTTCGCTATTACAAACGTAGCTATAACATACCTAAGTATGGGATTAGGAAGCGGGTAGTTATAAATATTTTATTGGGACGGTGAACGTGTTATAATATAACGTATATCTACGTCGTACGCTTTTTGGTTTGGTTTACTTTCACGCTTCTGATAAAGTATTTACATTTTTTTAGACAAAACTAAAGATGAAGAAGGCGGGTCGTGGTTATGACCTTATTTCAAGAGCATTATCAAACAATTTAGTACTCAAAAGCCCAACTACTTCGATCGACAATTTTGGTACCGGTGAGCAAACTTGTTGCAGCTCTAACTCCGCCATTGACAGCATCCGTGCCAATCCGGACAATGAAGCTTGTTGTAGCATCAGTACCGCCAACGGTAGTATTAGCATCAGTCCCATCGATCAAGCTTGTTGTAGCACTACTACCATCAACGACAACATTGGTCACGACAAAAATCTTAAAGAAATCTGCAACAATAGTAGCAGCAGCAGTTCACCTTCGGGAACTGAATTTGATTCGGATGATTCAGTTAAAGATAAAGATTATGTTCCACCTCAAAAAAAGAAGGCAGCATATCCGCAATTACCTGATTCAGACTCTGAAAACGATGTTATACAGTCTTCACAGCTGCTGAATAACGTCCGTATATCCGAGACATCATCTGAAGATGTTAGCGAGCCGGGGTCAAACATTCAGGAAAACCAAAACGTCGAAGTTCAACTTACTAAGAAAGGGACGATAAGAAAACGGAAATATTATGCAACAAAACTAGCTGTGCGGCAGGAAATTATGAAGAAGTTAAAAAATGAATCCAAATACTACGTTAAACCAGGCTGTGATGAAAATTGTAAAAAGAAATGCTCAACAAAATTTTCGGAAAGTCAAAGAATCTCATTGAATAAATTGTTTCGTAATATGACTTGGAAGGAACAAACATACTTCATTAAAGGTAACACATCTCAGAAGAATCCAGATAGACGTACAACTAATAGTTCAGACCCGAGACGTTTAAAGTCTGTTTTTATTACTTCTCGAAAGGAAACGGAGAAAAACTCAGTGTTTGCAAAGTTTTTTTTTAACTACACTAGGATTTAACAAGTCTAACGATAAAGCCGTTCGAAATGCTATTAAGTCTGTAGACCATGAAGAACCGAAGGACAAGAGAGGCACAAATCCTAATCCTAAAAAGATAGATAACACGAATATAATTGAGCACATTAATTCATTTCATCCTTCCCTATCACATTACAGACGAGAACATGCACCTAACAGAAAATATTTACCTTCCGATATTAATATGCGGGACATGTACAATGATTTTTGTGCAAAATATAATATAACAAATGATCCTACTCAAAAATGTACTGTATCCTATGATCACTATCGAAGAGTTATTAAATCACTGAACATATCTTTTGCAAAATTGGGCAATGAAGAGTGCGAGACATGTGAAAAATATAAATTTCACAACCCTAATCCTGAAATAAGACATTGTTCCTGCACTGAGTGCTTGAATTACGAAAATCACTACAAACGTTACACTCTGGCAAGAGAAAAGTACAATGAGGATAAGAATCTTCAAATGACCCTTGGCACAGACAGTAACGTTTTGTACTACTCCGTTGACCTGGAAAAGGTGATCATGCTTCCACGAATTGACACCTTCAAAACAGTGATATTCTGCCCGAGGCTGATAGCTTTCAATGAAAGTTTCGTTCCTCTCGGTGATAAAAAAAGTAGCAGCTCAAGGGAGACATTTGCATGCATATGGCACGAAGCTATTCAAGGCAGAAAGAAAGATGATATTACTAGCTGTTTCGGGCTTTCTTCTTGCAAAACCGAGATGTGAAACATATCACTCTGTGGCTTGATAACTGCGCAGCGCAGAACAAAAATTGGAGCTTATTTTCATACCTTCTGTTTTTAATAAATTCCACACACGTCAATCTAGAAACAATCACCCTCAGATACTTTGAAGTTGGGCATACCTTCATGTCCGCGGATGAGTTTCACCACCAGGTCGAACTTTCTATGAAGCGAAAGAAAAGAATCTATGACTTCGAAGATTTCCATCGTGCGGTGGCAGATACCCATCGTAAGATCACAGTAAAAGATATGGGTGTTAGTGACTTTTATACATTTGAGGATTGCCCATCTTTATATAAGTTGCAACATGGACATGGATCATCTTCAAGAAGATCGCAACCTGGAGTAGCTCGAGCCTACCTTACTGACATGTGTGAGGTTGTATTCACAGAATACCAGCGTGAAATAGTAGCTTAATGCTGCTGTATTTCGTATGGTGAGTGTAGAGAACCGGAGACCCTTTTTACTGGAAACGAGGCATTCCATCTCAGTCCTTACGGGTGACAACCCATCTGCATTTTGATTTTTAATGGAGGATAGATGTAGATGTCTATGAGCCGCAGCACCCACTTACCATCAGGTGGACTGTGTGCTCGTTTGTCACCCTATTCTATAAAAAAAAAAGACACCGAACTTCAGTTGTCTACAAAACGGATTTTGATGCAGAACCGATGGATCTCGACTTTCTGAGAGTCAAAAACATTAAGATTGGGATACCTTCGCCGGTAATCAAAAACTACTTCCGAGGAATAAAGCAAGAACGTAAAGATGAAATACTTCAAAAGTTAAGTCCTCTAATGCCCGAGAATAGGAGGGCATTCTGGAATAATTTGCCTGTTAATGATGATGCAGTCAACTTGATCACTGAATATGACGATAGTTAGAGAAGCTTTAAGTGATTTGTGCAAAAAAAAAATTTTTATAACAATTTTTATGTTTTTAACTCTTTTTAAGTTTTGCTACTTCCAAATTAAGTTGGACTTATTTTTGTGTACCGGAAAGACAGGCCTTTTTTGTTTTGTTTATTGATGGTTGCTGTAACAGAGTACCTATTAATTACGTATAGATCTCTTTGTAAACATAAAACATTTACATATGTTATTTTAGGCGCTAGAAGAGCCTTTTTGTTACTTTTATATTGTTGTGGAATATTTTGACTGCTTTTAAGACTGTTTTAAGACTTATGGGTCACATAGTGACTAAGTTCCTAACGTACAGGGTTCTAATCTTTACTAATTAAGATATGTGGTTCCTAAGAGTAACATAGTGCCTTTGCGTGTATGTAGATACAGATCTCTATATAAATATTTATGTCATTTTAGGCACTAGAAGAGCCGCTTAAACCACCGAAAGATTACATCTTTATATTGTTGTGAAATATTTTGACTGATTAAGACTGTTTATTGTAGTGTAGTCATAAGACATATTATGGGTCACAAGGTGACAAGCTCCTAATGTCAGGGTTCTAATTGTTACTACTTAAGATATTTGGTTCCTAAGAGGATTAGTTTTTAGTTTTGTGATTGTGCCATAACCAATATTTTCATTTTTGATATATTTGTACGACTTCCGTTCATAAATAAATGTTGATTATGTACCCGATTAAAGTGACTCTGATTTAATACTTAAATTAACCCCTAATTTGAATGACGTTTATACCTTCAAAAACATTGTTTTCTTGGGCTTTGTAGGGCCACTGTGAAAGATAGGTAATAGTATCTAACTCTTTATCCTATTATTTAAATAGCCGCAACAGCTAAGGTACTAAGGATGAAAGTCGTAAATAATAAAATGCGCCTTTTATTCTTAAACTTAATATTATGAAAATAGCTGTTGTATAATGATTTCTTATATTTACGCGAACATTGCACATGATTAAAAAAAAATTACGAAATCGTTGACCACAGACACGAATCATAAACAACGCGCTGTCTACAACTTATCAAAACAAACACTGGACGACGCCACAATAAAAGTTTTAGAAAAGGGTATTAATTTCGCAATAACACCGCGAAAAATACCGTATGAGGACATTATCTGTAGTGTTGAGGACTGTCTGTATAAAAATAATATTGGTAATGAAGATTTAGAGGCCATACGTCAAGACATCTCGTCTATGTTACGTCGAAGTTCAGCGCCGAAATTAAATCTCCCCAAAAATGAATTTAACGCGTTGAAAAACTTACGCAACAGACCAGAGCTTACGATTCTCCGCGCAGATAAAGGTAATTCTACGGTTATAATGGATACGTCAGATTACAATTTTAAAATACAACAACTTTTGTCGGATGAAACTACTTATCGAAAGGTCAAAACAGACCCTACAACTAATACGCTTAAAACAACTAGCGATCTAATTAAGAAATACTCCGAAAAATTGAATCTGGACGTTAATTCGATAATACCTTCCTGTGCCAAACCACCGAAGTTGTATGGGTTACCAAAGATACACAAACCGAATGCTCCTTTACGTCCAATAGTGAGTCAGATTGATTCGCCAACTTACAGATTGGCTCAATACTTAGCTAAAATATTATCACCACTCAGAGGACACACAAGAGCACCCACTAAGGATTCATACCATTTTGTCAGTGAGATAAAAGACCTACATCTTACTGACAATGAAACCATGGTCAGTTTTGATGTTCAGTCTCTATTTACATGCCTACCTGTTGAAGACTGCATCTCAATTATAACTAGGAAACTAGAGGAAAATAACATGCCAGCAGAATACGCAGTATTACTAAGATATTGCCTTACATCTGGCTATCTATTGTGGAAGGAAGAGTTTTACAAGCAAGTAGATGGTGTGGCGATGGGCTCACCTGTATCTCCCATTGTCGCCGATATATTCATGGAAGACTTTGAGGAGAAAGCCCTCCTTACTGCACCTGTTACACCAAGGATCTACAAGCGGTACGTAGACGATACTTTCACAATTTTACCATCAGACAAAGTAACTGCATTTTTAGAACATCTTAATTCCATAAACGCTAAAATTCAATTTACTATGGAGTTAGAGGCAAATAATTCCTTACCTTTCCTAGATGTGTTAGTCATCCGAAATCCTAATAACACCATTGGTCACACTGTGTATAGGAAAAAGACCCATACAAACCGATATTTAAACGGTGAATCTCACCACCATCCTTCACAGTTAGCTACCGGGGGCAAATCTTTGTTACAGAGAGCACGAGGGATCTGTGACAGCAAACACCTGGCCGCCGAGCTTCAGCACGTCAAGCAAGTTCTGCACGACAACAAGCTTCGGGTCCCGCGCCTACATCACAGTGACCGAGTGAAGCTGGCCACAGTCGAGCGTGTGCCTGCTGTACTACCATATGTCAGAGGTGTCACAGACAAGATTGGCTATATCTTGAAGCGAGCTTCTATTAGAACATTCTACAAGCCGCTGAAGAAGATTAGTCAGTTCCTACCATCCGTCAAGTGTCATATTCCTCTACAAGATGCAGGAGTGTACAAGCTTGATTGTGAATGTGGTCTCTCTTATATAGGACAAACCAAAAGATCAATTAGGACCCGCGTAAAAGAACATATAGCTGATGTGAAGCATCAACGTTCCGGGAAGTCTGCAGTTTGTGATCATATCCTAGACGGCCCCAACCATTACATCAGATTTGATAGACCACAAATCCTCGCGAAAGAACACCGATTCCTACCAAGGATGATACGTGAGGCTATTGAAATTAAAAAACATCCTAATTTCAATAGAGAAGGAGGCTGGCTGGCTACTACCACCTGCTTGGGATCCTATAATCAATAAAATTAAAACTAAACCCAAGCATACCACTGCAAGACCTCAGGACATAGTCAGTTCATTTTGCATAGATCGGACCATAAACAATAATTAAAAAAGCTGAAGGTACTCCGGGTTTAACAATGACATCGGGACGTCAGTCATCTCAGTCCCCCGTGACCATGGGTGCTGGAAAGCGCCCGAAACGTCGGGAATTAAAAATAAAAAGTAAAAATAAACGCGATAAAATCCGTAAAAGTAGTTTTAATCAATAGCTGTTGTAATTGGTGAATCGGTAGTGATGTTTTTGTGCTATATTGAAAGGGCGCATATGGTGTTTTACGGCTTTCCTACTTAGTTCTAGGTAATTTTCCGGATTTTTTTTGCTAAAAAGAAACGCTTCTTTTCGAAAAAAAAATATGTATATTATCAATACTAAAATGTTATAATACTAAGTTACGAAGAGATATGGGCCGAAAAATGGTACATTCACAGAATTTTGATAAATGCAATAAATAAATCACAGCATGGGTTTTCCCGTTTTTCAACTTAAAATATTTTTTTCTCCGTATTTACTTTTTGTTAGATACGTCTTTCTTATTATCAAGGGCAGAGCATGAACTTATAACCATTTGAACTGCGTGGTCTTTTCTTCTAAAAAAACTCGTTCCAACTTCTAACCTTCCAATGCATGAAGTGAAACTGATAACTTAGTAGTTTTCTATTGATTTTCTACAATCATAGCATAGACAAGTTCACGGCTGAAAAAAGGTATATTGCAAGGTCCTTCTCAGGCACAATCTTAACACCTACATCCATCAACTTCTATCACGTTTTGTAAGTTTATAACTATTAGGTGGATGGTCATTTTTTCGTAGGGCAACTCTTTTTCCAAGAATATCTAACAACGCGAACACTACAAATGAAACTAAGTTTACGGGTTTTATCGCTTTCTCGGGTGCTGTAAACCACGGTTACAGGGGGAACTGAGGTCTTTGAAGCCCCGATGTTATAGTCAGCCTGGCTACCTTCAGTTTAAAAATATTAATTTTTGTTCCGATCTAAGCAGAACGAGCTTACGGCATCTTGAAGTCTTGCAGTGTTATGTTTGGGTTTGTATTTAATTTTATTAATTATACGATCCCAAGCAGATGGCAGCACCCGTCCAGCGTTTCTATTTAAATTAGGTTTTTTTATTATATCATGTACAGTGTACACGTCTCCCTTCTCGGAACAAATCTTCTCTCATTTCTGAAAGGGTTTTAGGCCAAAGTAGTGTCCGTTGCGGTGCGTGTCGGCATACTTCACAAGTCTTCGAAATATTTTGATTAATGATAAAATAAAGTAATAACTTAAAATTTTGAAAACTCTCGAAACAAAGTGCTGACGATCTTCAAACGGCTGAATTGATTGTCTTGAATCATAGCTAAGAACATCTCGATCAAATCACCCAAATCACCTTCCAACCAAAAACAAATAAATCAGAATTGGTTCGTCCGTACGGGCACTATACGATGCCACAGATATCACCCCTCTGTTTTCGTCGGATGTTGAAAAATAAAGTTACAAACGAACCTGAACCAGACAGATATATATATATATATATTTATATATATATATATATATATACATACATACATATATATATGTATACATATACATATACATATATATTCACATATATATATATATATATATATATATATATATCCCTTTGTAGCTCCATATGACAGAAATGTTACAAACCGATCTTATCCCCCGAAAAATTCCAATCATTGATGTATTCCTTTACTGATCGCTGTAGCATATCGCCTACATACTGTAGTTAGAAATAAGTTCAGCACAAAAAGTCTAGATGGCGTCACTTACCTCACATTGTACTATTTATCAGTGAGGTTAGAACAGAGTGTTTGTCACGTGTAATAAAATCGATAAAAATGCTATTTATCTTTAAAAAGTGGTGGTTTTATGTTTTTTTTTTGAAAGGTATGTATCTAATTAATAAGTCTTGTTATAAAATTTTATAAAATCTGTTGTTTTTACGTAATCAATCAAAATATTTATGTTTGTGTCAGATCATTGCGTAACATGGGTAATGTCGAATTATGTCTTATATGATTATGTTGAATGTATTTTTATTATTTCAGAATGGCTCAGTGTCCACTCAATGGTGACGAAATAAACAAAATATTAAATATTTGTGGGGACAATGAAGATGGATTCGAAAATGACGACGATAGCATAGCTGATCCTGATTTTCAGCCAGATTCGGAGTCTGCGGCCTTTTCTGATGAAGATAATGAGTATGTTGAGGATATAGAAATTGATAACGCTAACTAAAATACAATATCAGAGCCAGAGTCTGCCCCGTCGACATCTTGCGCACCAACACCAGCAGTCGCGCAACCAATTCGTCAAAAAACAAAATTAAATCTACCTTGGAGAAAGAAAAGCTTATTATTAAATGAACAGCAGCTATTTTTTACGGGTAATGAAACATTACCCTATGAAATTTTAGAGCTTGATACACCAATACAGTTTTTTCTGTATTTATTTCCCTATGAGTTGATTGATTCTATTGCAGAGCAAACCAATTTATACATTGTTCAAAAAGATGCAAACGATTATTTTCGTGTGACTGCGGGCGATATTCAACAATTTATTGGTATAGTTTATATACCTAATGTCATTGATTCAACTGCCTCAAGTTACTAACCATTGGAGTAATGTAATTGGAACACCAATAATTCAAGAAATATTGCCAGTTCGAAAGTTTGAAAAAATCTGACAATATGTTCATTTTAACGATAACTCCAAAAATTTGGCTCGGCACAATCTAAATCATGACAGGCTATCTAAAATTCATCCGGTTGTACAAAAACTAAATGATAATTTTTTGAAAATTCCTATGGGGCAGTATCTTTGTGTGGATGAGCAGATATGTTCCACAAAAGCTAGAAACAACTTGAAAAGGTACAATCCGAAAAACCTCATAAATGGGGCTATAAAATAAATATACGTTCTTAGTGGAGTATCTGGCTTTGCATACAAAACTGAACCTGAAACTGGAAAGGAAAATGTTTTACTGCCGGGAGAGCCCGATTTAGGTGCGTCTTCAAATGTGGTCATGCGAATGGCACGAGATATACCACGTAATCAAAATTACAGACTTTACTGTGATAATTATTGTTGTGTGAATAAGTCAACTAGCGCCATCTAGTGTCAGGAACGAGAGCGAGGGGAGCTTTGCAGAGAATGACAAAACAAATCTCTCAACCGACAGCGCCATTCGAAGAACTAAGTTTCTGGAAAGTCTATACTCGCACACTCGTCCCTTTGCGCGCATTTACCTGAATATTCGGGATGTTTCTTTGCTAATTTAAATAAATAGGCGCTGCAAGATGCGATCGAGGCAGAGTTGAACTCGGCGACTCAAGCGAAGCTTCGGAGCGAAATTAAGTGAATTAGTGTGTTTAATTATTAGTGTTTTTAACTTTAATTTGTATAAAGTAAATTAAAGTGTTAATTTAGGTAATTCTATCGGCAATTTTTATTGTCACGAACCTCAAGCTCGTAACAATTGGTGTCAGAAGTGGGATAAAATAATGCCGATTTTACCTAAGGAGGAAACGGAGGGTGTCCGTACCCGAAGTCAACGCCAGTAGGAGACGGACCAACGAAGATTTGGTGGTGCAACGCCGCAGACGTCGGAGGGACAGCCACCGGCTGTAGGCCCGTCGGTAGCTCCTACATCTGAGGCACCTGACTTAGGTGCTCTGATGGTGATGCTGCAGGAGCAGGCTCGCCAGCAGGCGGAACAGGCACGCCGATTGGAAGAGCAGCTGCGGGGCGGACAGGAGGAACAGGCCCGTCGGTTGGAAGAGCAGATGCTCCTCATGAAGGACCTTCACGCTACCTTCGGGAAGGAGATAAAGGAGGTGAAGGATAGGGTTGCTCTGCATGACAACCGCCTGTCGGAAGCTGAAACCCAAATCGCGAAAGCTGAAAACCGAATCGAGAAAACTGAAACCCGAATCGACCAAGTAAACTATCGGGTTGATAACGTAATGGCTGACATGAAGAAATCACTGGACGAACTCAAACTTGGAGATGGAGCTACAGCTCCCGTAGTAGCTACAACACCTTCGCTACGTGGGTTCAAGGTGCCACCGTTCGACGGTACCTCTTCCTGGTCAGCCTACAAAATCCAGTTCGAGGCTGTTATGAAGGCGAACGGCTGGAATAAAAGTCAGGCCATGACTGCTCTCACACTAGGCCTGCGCGACCAGGCCTTAACAGTTCTGGAAGCTCTCGGTGAGGAAGTGACTTATGAGCAACTCCTTGAGGCATTCATTGGAGGCGAGATATGGCGACGCTCACCTGGAACACGTCTTTCGTGCGCAGCTTAAAGATCGCATGCAGCGCATCAACGAAAACCTGCAGCAGTGGGCTCTAGAAGTGGAGAAGCTGGTGCGAAAAGCATACCGGTCTGTACCTGCGCTCATTGAAGGGAACCTGGTGCAGACATTCATCGACGGCATCCGTGACCTGGAAGTCAGAGCTGCTGTGAGGCTCGGGCACCACGAGACGCTTAAGGACGCCTTGGCCCATGCACTGGAGGTAGAAGCCGTGCGGCAGGATCATCGTTCCCATCGCGTCAGGGAGGTTGCAGCAGCTACAGTTCGCGACCGCAACAGAGGATACAGCCCTAGGTGCTATGGCTGTGGGGAAAAGGGCCATCTTCGATCCAGCTGCCCTAAGAGAACCCTAGAAAGGGATGGTGAACGATCTCAGGAGGGTAGTGCGGCCAACAGCACCGCCCAGCAGCAGCAGGGAAACGAGTAAAAGCCAGAACTGCGGGGCGGGTGCTGGCTGATGTTAAAAGAGCCCCAAGGATCTCGATCTCACAAATCCATGATGGGAACAGTCTAATCATCAAGGGCGAGGTCAACGGAATGCCGTGTAAACTGACCATAGACACTGGAGCCTCTCGTACGGTTGTTAGTTCCCAACTTATAAGTCAGTTCCTTGGGGACTCCGCATACAACCTAGAACGCATTAATTTGGTAACAGCCACCGGTCAGCGTATACCCGTCCGTGGAGAGGAGATGGAGTTGAAGCTAGGCAACGTGATCTACCTGCATAATGTCATCGTGGCTGATATAATGGACGACTGCATCCTAGGCCTAGACTTTATGAGGAATAATTGTTGTGAGATCGACATTAAGCAAGGTGTTTTGAAATGTGGACAGGAGGAACTTTTTATGGAAGGTGCGTTACCAGGGAACGTGTACAGCATTAGGAGGATTGTTCTTCCGCCTAGATCGGAAACGATTGTTCCGGTTAGTCTTCCTCGAAACGCTGGGCAAGCTCACAGTTGTGTACTTGTGGAAAGGGTAAACAATGACCTTCCATGGAAAGTAGCTCGAACCTTGGTCAGGACCACTGACATCTCAGGAGTACGTGTGCTGAACCTTTGCGACCGGGAACAGATTATAGAAAAAGGCACACTGATTGGTACTTGTGAGGAAGTGGATTGGTTACGTCGGTGCCAATATCTATCGACTGGGACCCCCAGCAAGGATGCAGAAACGAGAGTGACCACACTTTTGGAAGACTGTCGCAGTGTTCTCTCCCCGAACGAATTGGTCAAGGCGAAGAAGTTGTTACTCAAGTACGCCGATGTATTCTCATCAAACGATGCTGACATAGGAAAGACTGGCTTAGTTCAACACAAAATAAACACAGGAGAAGAATTGCCTATCCGTCAGCGGCCAAGAAGATTGCCGGTAGCACGTGAAAAGGAAGTGGAAACCATGATCGAAGGAATGGTGAAGGATGGTGTTATTGAACCTTCCTCTAGTCCATGGTGTTCACCAGTGGTGCTGGTAAAGAAGAAGAATGGCAGCATGCGGTTTTGTGTTGACTACCGCCGTCTGAACGATGTTACGAAGAAGGACAGCTATCCCTTGCCAAGAATTGATGACACGCTGGACATGCTTACGGGAGTAAAGTGGTTTAGCACGCTGGATCTAAAAAGTGGCTACTGGCAAGTTGAAATAGACCCTAAAGACAAGGAGAAAACCGCGTTCTCGACGGGAAAGGGTCTGTGGCAATTTAAAGTAATGCCGTTTGGGTTGTGCAATGCTCCAGCAACGTTTGAAAGGCTGATGGAGCTTGTACTTACTGGGCTAATTGGCGATGCCTGTCTGGTCTACTTGGATGACATCATCATCGTGGGCCGTTCGTTTGAGGAACACCTTCAGAACCTGGAACGCGTGCTCATGAAGATTCAGAGTGTCAACCTCAAGTTGAGTCCGAAGAAATGTTCACTATTCAAACGACAAGTTAACCTTTTTAGGGTATGTAGTGTCGGAAGAAGGTATCCGTACGGATCCGGAGAAAATCGCCGCTGTCAAGGGTTGGCCGATTCCAAAAGACAAGACGCAGGTTAGAGCATTTTTCGGTTTGTGCTCCTATTATCGGCGATTTGTGAAGAACTTTGCTGATATAGCCAAACCTCTGCACAAGCTAACCGAGGAGAAGCGACATTTCTGCTGAGATGAAAGTTGCAATATCGCATTCCAGGAGCTCAAGGACCGTCTGTGCAAAACACCTATTTTGGGATACCCTGATGCAAGCAAAGAATTTATAGTTGACACAGACGCAAGTGATATAGGACTTGGCGGTGTGTTGTCTCAACGGATTGGTGACCAAGAGGTCGTGATAGCGTACTTCAGCAAGTCGTTGTCAAAACCGGAAAGGAACTATTGTGTCACAAGACGCGAATTGCTCGCTGTGGTAAAGTCGTTGCAGCATTTTAGCAAATATCTTCTGGGGCGAAAATTTCACTTAAGAACTGACCATGCTGCACTAAAATGGCTATTGCAGTTTAAAAATCCAGAAGGACAAGTTGCGAGGTGGATTGAACTACTGCAGGACTACAACTTTGAGATCGAACATCGCAGCGGAAAATCTCACGGCAACGCAGATGCATTGTCAAGAAGACCTTGTCCTGAAGATTGCAACCATTGTACTAGGCAAGAGAGTAAGGAAGAGGTATCCGTGAGGATGCTCAGGACGGACCACCTCGGCAACGAATGGAAGGACAGCTTACAATATGCACAGCAGGAAGATCCGGGCATCAAGCCGATTCTGGAATGGATAAAGGCCAGTGCTCCCAAGCCTAAGTGGAGCGAGGTCTCAGCAATGAGTTCGACCACTAAAAGCTATTGGGCCCAGTGGGACAGCTTGCTGCTTCAGGATGGAGTTCTGTGCCGTAAATGGGAAAATGTTAGGGGAGACAGCTGTCATTTGCAAATGGTTGTCCCTAAAGCTAAAGTACCGGATAGCACATCCGGTACTTTAGCTTTAGGGACAACAACAGCTGTACCATAATGATTATTCAGGAGGCTATCTGGGAGTTAAACGAACTATACTGAAGATCCGAGAACGATTTTACTGGGTCCACTGTCGAAACGATGTCGAGGACTGGTGTCGCAAATGTACAAGTTGTGCGGCTGTAAAGGGACCTCAGACTCGTAGTAGAGGTGCATTGAAGTTGTACAATGTTGGTGCACCATGGGAGAGAATAGCCATTGACGTGGCGGGGCCGTTTCCGAAGAGTGAAAGCGGTAACAAGTATTTCATGGTTGTGATGGATTACTTCACTAAGTGGCCAGAAGTCTTCGCCATTCCAAATCAAGAAGCTTCAACAGTTGCAGATAAACTAGTTCATGAAGTCTTCTGTCGTTTTGGAGTACCTTTAGAGATTCACAGCGATCAAGGAAGGAATTTTGTCTTCAAATATTCCAGGAAACTTGCCGAGTTATGGGTACTCATAAAACAAGAACGACTTCTTATCACCCGCAATCTGATGGAATGGTGGAACGATTTAATCAGACATTGGAGAGGTACCTAGCAAAAGTTGTAGACAATCGGCAACGAGATTGGGACAAGCACATACAACCGTTTTTGTTGTCATATCAAAGTTCTGTTCACGAAAGTACAGCAGTGACACCAGCTTTCGCAAACTTTGGAAGAGAATTACGGCTGCCTGCAGACCTGATCACCGGGATACCACCTGATGCCCCACGCAGTATAACCGATTATGCAAATGACTTGCGGAACAAAATGAATGACATTTATGAGCACGTCAGACAATCGGGCCAGCAAATGTCTGAGAAAATGAAAACCCGGTACGACCGCAAAATGAACAATAAAGGGTTCAACGAAGGTTCATTAGTGTGGTTGCACAGTCCAGTCCGCAGCAAAGGGAAATCTCCTAAGCTTCAAGCTAAATGGGACGGCCCGTACCGGATTGTAACCAGGATCAACGATGTGACCTACCGGATACAGAAAGGCGCAAGAGGGACTCCTAAGATCGTCCATGTGGATCGCTTGGCGCGTTATTATGGGACCGATAATGCTCGGGACGAGCATGTCTTAGGAGGGGGCAGTGTTGTGTGAATAAGTCAACTAGCGCCATCTAGTGTCAGGAACGAGAGCGAGGGGAGCTTTGCAGAGAATGACAAAACAAATCTCTCAACCGACAGCGCCATTCGAAGAACTAAGTTTCTGGAAAGTCTATACTCGCACACTCGTCCCTTTGCGCGCATTTACCTGAATATTCGGGATGTTTCTTTGCTAATTTAAATAAATAGGCGCTGCAAGATGCGATCGAGGCAGAGTTGAACTCGGCGACTCAAGCGAAGCTTCGGAGCGAAATTAAGTGAATTAGTGTGTATAATTATTAGTGTTTTTAACTTTAATTTGTATAAAGTAAATTAAAGTGTTAATTTAGGTAATTCTATCGGCAATTTTTATTGTCACGAACCTCAAGCTCGTAACATTATTTTACCTTTCTGCCATTGCTTGAATATTTAGCAAAACATATACGCCGAAACAGGATACCTGACTGCAAGCTACCAACGGAGAAAGAAATGTCAAAAAAAGTGAGAGGCTATTCTGTAGAATATGTTGCAGATGTAAATGGTGTAGATTAGACAGTGGCCTGGAATGATAATAAAGTTGTCACTTTCGCTTCAAGTTTTGCAGCCAAAGACAAACTCCAAAGATAGGACAGCAAAAATAAAAGATATGTCAATATTGATCGTCCAAGTATTGTTGGAGAATACAACCGCCACATGGGTGGCGTGGACCTTATTAATAGCATCATGAGCAGGTATAAAATAAATCTCAGAAGCAAACGTTAGCAGGTTCGTATGTTTTATCACTTTTTAGACTTTACAATGGCTAATTCTTGGTTGTTGTACAAGAGAGTCCGAATGGCAACAAATCGTTGTCAAAAAGATAAGAAGTTGAGTTCAGCTGATTTTCGGTTTTGAAGTTGGTATAACTCTATGTAAACTCAACATTGCTCCAAGCCTAAAGAAGCACCGAAAAACAGAAGCTGAAATTCAAGCAAAGCGCCACAAGGGGAAAGCTCAACACGTTCCACCAATGGCCATGTCTCCAATGTAATCTTGGAAAAAAGAATTCGTTGTAAGTTTCCAAACTGTTCTGGCGTGTCCCAAACAGTTTGTGAGAAATGTGTGTGGCGTAGCATTATGCTACAACAAACAAAACAATTGTTTTAGAGAGCTTCATATGAGTTAATTGACCATTTTAATGCAATGTTACGGATATGTTACACTCCCCTTTTATTAATTTTTTTCCATTTTTATTAATAAATTGGATTTTTTTAAAATGTGTTTTTTAATTACCTGCTATCTAAGTATGCTGATAATATGATTTATTTTTGTTAACATGAGTTACAAATGGATATATTTATATATATATATATATATATATATATATATATATATATATATATATATATATATATATATATATATATATACACACATACATATATAACTGCAGCATGGCTATACGTGATGGAGCTATGCTGCAGTTATATTAGTAGTATAGTTGTAGCACGAATGGATCGACTCGACCGGGAAGGACCACGCTTTTACAGAATACCAGCGTAAAATAGTAGCTTAATGCTGTTGTGTTTCGTATGGTGAGGGTAGAGAACCGGAGACCCTTTTTACTGGAAACGAGGCATTCCATCTTAGTCCTCATAAGTGAAAACTCATCTGCATTTTGATTTGTAATCGAGGATAGATGTAGATGTCTATGGGCCGCAGCAACCCCTTACCCTTATCAGGTGGACTTTGTGCTCGTTTGTCACCCTATCCTATAAAAAAAACTTATGATTTGTCTCATTTCTGAAAGGATTATGAGCAATTAGATCGACACGCTACGAGACTATTCTTTACCGCGGAGCCAGTGATAAATCAACACTTAATTGCAATTAACGATTTTAATGGAGCCGGCGGGGATCGAACTGTGGTCGCTCGCGTAGGTACGGTGTCGCGTGTGAGATGGCACGACGCTGTCGTCCTACATTTTGTTCTAATTAGAAGAATAAAAGTGCTAAAATAATTACGTACTATTAATTATTCGTAAGCTCTAAATCCTATGAGCTTTACAATCTTGAGAAAAAAAGGTCCACTATCTACCATCACCATGTTGCGAGAGCTTGCAAGTTACTAACACTAATGTCATACACGCATAGGTACATTATAATAAAACATAATAATTAAATAAACTCTTGCTCTTAATAAAAATACAATAAGCGAAGGCTTCAACCAAAGCCTTTAAACTTTAAAGTTCCTAGACTTAAACGGCATTCGCACAACAACAATAACAAACGGCAAGAGGCCGGTTCAGAATCGACACATTAAGGGGAAATATAATGTCAAATGGCTTAGCAAGATCCTTCGTTATGCCGAAAATATTGCAGCATTAATTTTGAAATAAATATATGGTAAAGTTGAGGATTAATGTTAGTGATTATGTTAGACGAAAACACGATTTCGTAAAATTTTCTCGATAGAAAAAAAATCCAAAGTTACCTCCAAAATAAAAAATAAACCGCTGTTATTCATAAAATACTTTAAATAAGATCATGAAACTTTGCATACTAACTGAACTAACTATAAAGCAGTGCTTATGTTATTTACTTTTTTTAAAATACCATTATTTTCACTATAAAAAGAAATTACCTAAACTATCGGCGTCTTGAGCTTGATTCCTGTCGCCACGTTACGTTAGTATCGCTTAGGCTTTTGAGGGGAGAAGTTGTGTCGCTTACGATCAGAATATACATTACGCAACAGTACGACGCAAAATTAAAATGGGAAATAACCGTGACAAAAATAAGAAGCGGCTGGCTTGGCTTTAAGAAACAGGCATAAATATGATAAACCTAATGAAATAAGTGTCTAACGACCTTTCTACTTACAGTATTAGTGATTACAAACATTTCGGTACATAGCATACGACGCGCGGGCAAGTGGGGACGAAATTAGAATTTGAGCTGACTTACTCTATCCTCTTAATTGCAACGTATAAATTACCGTGAGTTTGCTCTGACGCGATTTTCACAAAAAAACATGCTTTAAACACTGTTTTCTGTCAATGTATCAAAAAGCGTTTGCGTAGTCAAAGAACTTGTTGTAGTGTGTATGTATGTAAATATGTTTTACATTTTATTGTACATTACATATTGTAACTATGTTATGTCTTTATAACTACAGAAACAAAATGTTTGAAAACAAACTTGTAGAAACATTGTCATGTTAAAAGATAAGTTTGAATATCTGCTGAAAATTTTACACAGTTTTTGTGAGTGCGAATGCCACCATCAACAAAACATGTTGTGTGATTTATTTTATGCGATTTGTCTCAAAACATTACGTGTTGGATGTTTCTCAGTGCAAACGTACTGTTATCCAAACAAAGGCTCACGACTCACCCGGCTCGGTACGCGTGCACCGAATGCACTAAAGCCGATACTACGGCTACGGTATAACAAAACAGCGAGTTGCGTTGGTAACACGTTTATATTGGCAATTGGTATTTAATTGAAGCGCGCGAAGCAAGCAGCGCAGCGGTGTTGTTGCCCGCTTTAATCGTTCTTAGCACTGGATTGGGAACCCAGCCGAAACCAACGTTAAGTAGCAGGCCGTTATATAATTATATGTCCATGCCAATATCGATTTCCTCTTGAAATCATGATAATATGCATTAAAGATAACAATTTGCCAACTTTTAGGTATTAAGCAAATTAGCCGAATCATCTCATCAGCAGTTTATTCGTATTTTTTATGATCTATATTTAGAGAATTGCAAATATATATATTTTTATACATACATATATATCTATGTATCTATATATATATGTATGGATATATATATATATATATATATATATATATATATATATATATATATATATATATATATATATATATATATATTTATTTATTAATTTATTTCAGATAACATAAGATCCATATCATTAAAATTGGTTGATTTAAAAATATTAATTAATTGATAATAAATAATAATAATATGTCATGAAAATATAATAACTAACATAGGTACATAACATAACATATAAACACAATAATAACTAACACATAATTATTATTTAGTATCTTCTCACTCCCACAATTACTGGGACATGTTTGTTACAGCAATGCCGGAGGATAGGACAGTCCAATCTGTCTCCTATCATTTTCAGAATAATATTGGAGCTGGCCCGCACTCTGCGCACCAGTGACGCGCACCGCTTACGCATGGTCGCGTGAAAACAGGCAGTGCGCGCCTCCGCAAACATGCCAGAGGCACTGCAGAAGCGGGGCAGCCCCAAAACCACCCTGAAAGCGTTATTGTACAGGACGCGGAGATCGTTGTAACTTCGTTTATTATAGTCTGCCCACAGGCTCGATGAATAGAGTGACGTACAATAAGCTCTAAACAGTGTAATTTTTACCTCCTGTGAGCAACGCGTAAATCTGCGGGCTATCATGTTTATATTATTCATGTTTATATACTACGAATGCCATAATTATAATAAATGAGAAGTGGTAGCTCAGGGGCTAAGTGCCCGCTGCAATTTTCACATTACGCAAGCAATCCGGGTTCAAGCCACGCCGGCACCAATGAAATTTTCATTTGCAATTTTAAATGCTGATTTACCACGTGCTTGTGCTCGGTGGTGAAAAAAAAATATTTTGAGGAAACCTGCCTGTCTAAAAAAAATAAAAAAAATATTTTAAAGACACGCACTGCAGCAGCGCGGCGGACACTTCCTTGCTCTACAACCCCCTCAGAAATAAGACGAAGCCAGTGCCCCGCTGTGACACGTATATAGGCTTACCGTTTAATTACTTAATTAACTTTACCATTTAATGGCAGTGTAAGAATATCCACGATCCCATATCGTCATTATCCGTATTTTCTTTTTTTCTCCTCGAAAACTGCGCCGATCTTTCTCTTATAAAAACTTTACTTGAAAAATTGTCGCTATGTTTGTACATTTTCCTTTTATTTATTTTTTTGTTTGTTAGATTTATTTGTTGGATGTGAATAACTGAAGAGTTTTAGTAAGTTTAGAAGGTTCTTAGTTATCAAAATAATTAATTTACAGAATAAAAACATTATACAAAATACGTCAGTAGAAGAAATAAATTATACTGTAAAAATTTGACTTCTAGTGCGATTATCCAAGGAGAAAACAGTACCGACTACTGCCCGGTTATAAACTTATATCCGGATACACATCATTATGTGTATAAATATAAAATTAAATAAATCCATAAATAAATAAATTTCATAGTTGAAAAATACTAAGGAACATTCATTAACCTAATATTTAAATGCCAATGTATTTTGAGTCAACCTATATTTTAAAATAAATAATAGATAAATTATTGAATCTACAAAATAAACGACTGCTTAATTAAACCTTAAGGCGACACCGTGAAAAAATGCATCTCCTTTCATCGAATAGTATAGGACTATGACACCACTAACGAAAGTGGAATTTTGATATAGGTAAATTCATGTCTTTATCTTGAATTTGATTGTTCAAAAACACGATTGTATAATTTTGACTCGATCATAATTATTTGCGAAAACACCTCTAAAAAATCACTATAGTTGAAATTATAACGAAATTAATTAATCTATATGCTTGTGAATCACTCAAATATATTCATAACATCAATATTCATAATTTACTTGCTCATTATTTTGATTACTTAAATCAATAATTTAAAAAAAAATATTTTAAGATTCTAACAATTTCTAAGCGCTTTCAATCGTCGCGGGCGCTACGCTATTTTAGACCTTATGACGGCGTTTTTCCAAGTTTTTATAGAAATTATGTATTCACTCGGATCAGTACGGCGATAGCCTTTTCGATGTGTCGTCTTAAGCCTCATTTACATTCAGCCCCTGCCACTGCTCCTCGCGCTGCCGGCAATACTTCGCTAAATACTGCCGCAGCAGGATCGCGGGAAATGTGTATTTACACTCTGCCCTGCCACTCACATCACTTTCTGCTTTCGACTATGGAAGACGTCGAAATAGTCTTTTTGCAATACAAAATTATGTTAATAATTTAAAAAGATATCAAGTTCAAAAGAAGATAGATAGATAGATAGAAAATTTATTTGCTTAAAAACGTGGTACATAAGATGATCAATGACGTGGAACTGACATGTTTTGCCATAATTGGCATGCAAAAATGATATGAAATACAGCTAATTACACAAACCCAATGTTACATTTTAAAATTATTGCATTGCTTAAAAGTTAGGTACAAACATTCTTTTTGAATTCAAATATTATGTACAATTAAATACTTATACAGATCCACTCTATTTGAATTCTTATACAGTAAATTGTTCATAAATTACTAATTGAATTATTACGTTATTTTTACATAAATAATATTAAATATTATATGAGATTAGTTAAGCTATTATTATTTCTATAATTACACTACAGTATAAATCAATTCATAATTTTAATTACAATAAAATTATAATTTAAAAGTCTCAGACTTATGCAAATATTACCATTTAACTTATTTTACATTTTAATAAATAAATAATCAATATGAGTTACTAATCGTTTTTAGAAATAAAATGTCAATGTTCATTAAAATTAAATTTTATAATAATATAATAAATTTGACGATTTTATAATTAATTATGTACATAGGTGCTATGTTATCCCAAAAAGAAAATTCGTATTCGTAGAAGATGATGAATTGTGGTTTTTATCGTTGAAATCCCATATAGTTTTTTCTGATTCCAGTAGTTCTAAAAACTTTATTGTATTTTCCTTCGAGATCGAAGGTATTTTCATTATTCCACTCGAAAGGCATTTTGGTAGATCGTACTTATTTAATAACAAGACGGCACGCACGTCCGTTCATCCAGGCGCTTGGCGCGAAGTGAGCGATGGAGCTGAATGTGAACACTCACTGCCGCTCGCGCTGCCCGTCCTTTGACTTCCGCACGAAAAACCGACATTTGAGGGAGCGTCGGGCAGTGGCAGCGGCAGCGGCAGTGTCAGCGCGAGTAGCCTGTTTACATACTGCCCTGCTCACTGCCCTGCCCAACAGGGCTGAATGTAAATGGGGCATTAGGGCCGATTTTACAATCCTCAGATAACATAGCAGTGCTTATACTTCCGAGTTCCGGTCTGAAGGGTACCTATAGGACTCTTATAGTCTATACTATAGAGAACCAGTATAAATTCAGGCCGTGAGGCATCCCACCTTAGACCTCAGTACCCTTCCTTGTTGAAGAATTTCTCCTGCAGCCAGCAAGAGTCCACTAACTGCAGTAGAAATTTATCATCAGGTGGAATGTTCGTTCGTTCGTCAGTTCAGTTTTATATTATTAAATATTAATGTCGAATTATTAGCTAACGAATAAAATTAAGGCTGATTAAACTACTACTAACTATCGAATAATTATTAATTCGACAGTTAGTCGAATTAATAAATAAATTATGCTTGCTACGCACGTAACGATTTATATCGTAGCGATTTCAGAATGTGCAGTTAAATCGAACACCCGCCCCTAGGGTCTCCACACGCTACCGATATTGGCGTCGGTAGTCAGTTCTCCGCAAAAGCTCGCGCAAACATAATATCATTCACGATTAAAGATGATGACGCCCTTGCGTTATTGGGCCTGAATATGTATTTAAAGATCGCAAATTTAAAGTCGCAAAATGAATTGTTCATGAAAAGTAAGCTATTTCCTCATACAAACTTATTAAACGAGTTGGAATTCGCTATGAAAAATTGGCATGATTATTTAAGGATGAACGAGGAGGCATACTTAAATCTACTTGGCTTTAGTAACTCCACAAATAAAGAAACAGGAGTAATGAGAGAGACAATAAGTCCTCATGAAATAATATCCACTACCACACGCGACGATCAAACTGTGCAAACGCAATCGACAACGATTTATCTAATAGGAATTGTAACTACATCCGATCAACGCTAATCTCCAACAATTTGTCACTCACACGATCGATAATCCTACGTAAATCGGTTTGCATAGATTAATCGCTACAATATATCGTTAAGTGTGTAGCAGACGTAAGTTGTCGATTTTTCAATTGTTATTTATCTCGCAAATACTACCCTAGCAACGCTAAGCTACTTCAGGCAGAGCGGGAGAAACTAATTCCATTTGCTTTTAGGAAAAATCGTCACTGTCAAGTGTACTGACACTTGGTTTAAGTTGTTCGAGGAGATATATTAGCCTAGAGAACATGTATTGTTTGGTATTTTAAGCTGGTTTTATTTTGATTGTAATTTACATAACCGTGAATATAAAAAAATATAAACAAAATTTAGGAAAAATTGATGGGGTGGTGAACAAAGAATCTGGAGAAGAAAATAATGAATCCGCGTAGCGAAAAACAGAGCTTTTTAATTGATGTAGAATTATATCAGGACAATTATTGAATAATTTAAATCTTAAATACAAATGAAATAAAAAACACAAAAACAAATATTCCCCGCAAAGACAGGTGGTGTAACGGCATCGGAGGCAGGCATTTGAATGCTTCCAATTTCATCTCTCTACTTTTCTTACAAAAATATCCATAGTAACAGTTTTAATTTATTAAAAAACGCAGAATCAAGGAAAATGACGTGAAAGTAAAATTTTGTGACAGGGATTCATTCGATGACTTTATTTTCTTCTAGCGACCGGTTGCTTCTACGTCTGGTTAGTGTTTATTAAAAAAATTAATACAAAAAAATTAATATTAAAAAAATAATGGGCCAAAAAATTAATTATTGAGTTTTTCAGTCAAGTAATTCTCAGTAGCTGCCCGGAGTCAGGAAGTTGGCGGTGTCTCACCCCCGTGCCTCGGAAACCACGTAAAGCCGTTGGTCCTGCGCCTGATCTCTCTCCGGTCGTGTCGGTTTATCGTTCCATCGGGTTATGTGAGTGAGGGAATAGAGAGTGCATCTGTGCTTGTGCATACACTTGGGCACTATAATCCTGTCCTGCGCCGATGGCTAGCATCCGTTGAGGCAGGCCGCTGTGGTCGAAATTCGACTGGAGGACATTATGGTGTCTATTAATGTAGTTTTAATTTATTCAAAAAAACACAGCCTAGATCATTCTCGATTTGTTCCTGAAGTTTCATTAAAATCATTCAGATTAACTCCGGACAGGATAGACCGACATACACACTGACGAAATTTTTATAAATTGTTAATGATGTACAAATAATCCCTCAGCTCAATATAAGGCAGTTAATTTGGTATTTCTGGCAGACGCTTCAATTTTGTTTATATAGATGTACAGATATAAATATAGATAAAATGTATTAGAAAATAACGTCATCGAATGAACATTACAACAGTACGAGACCAAAATCAAATTAAAAAAACCACGCGGACGGCTTGACGAAATGTCGTCTACATATATTTGTTTTTTTTTAACTGTAGGAAAGCATAATATAGAGTAGATGCACCAGTATAAACCAATTAAGTGGCAATTTGAAACAAATTTTGATGATGTGACCCAATTATTGTAACACAGTCATTGCAAAAAAAATAATGGTACTCTTTACCTACCATATAATCATGTACCTTATTCCGATTTTCTTTATAGCTATTTTTATTTTTTTAAATTAATGTGGCAAGCATCGATATATTTAAAAAAATCATAAATATCAATGGCGGCAAGTCACAATGTGCCTAAGGTGGACCAGATTGTAACAGTAATAAACCATAATGAAGAATAATTTTATTATTAGTACTAATGAACTTAATTAAGTTTCGTAATTAGCAATAATCACAACTTTAAATCAGACTATAAATTTCATGTAATTCTTAAACGCTACGACACTCATAATGTTCTTTTTCACTCATAATGTTGTATTTCATTTATAACGGTTTTGTGGGGAATATTATACTTTCGGCACGTTTCTCTAACGTTCGCACCTTTACTTATCTCGTCTATCACTTTTATGACATCTTCCTCCTTATATTTGAAAAAGGTTTTTGTTGGCCTTATGTCGGTAGAAAAAGTGTATGTGTATGTAGATGGTCAATTGCTGGAACAAATTCGTACTATAGATATTACCAGTAATAAACCACTGGTCAACAATTGAAACATTGTGATTTTAGAAGAATTTAATATAATAAATTTGTTGAAGTATCATACGTGAATATAGATATAAAAGAAAAGATTAAAAAATGTATTAAAAAGCATATTACTGGAAAATCATAGAATTTGTGTTGCAATGATTTAGAATGACAATCTTTTGTCATAATATAAGACGTAATATTATTTTATTATATTTATTATATTATGCAGTTAACTCGAAAATAGGTTACAATAATTGATATAAACAAAGATTTAAAAGGATTTAAATTAAATTACCATCATACACTTGCTTTCCGGAACGAAGTGAACAAATATTTTCGTTTCGGATTATGTTTTACTGAAGTACATGGCGTGTATATCGCTTTTAGTTATGATAACATGATTGGTAAAAGTACGTCTAGGCTATCAAACGTAAAAATGGTGGCAAATTCTAGAGAAGGTTAATATTAAGGTTTGAAGATAAAAATGGTCTACTACTGGTTCCCAACGTGGTGCTGGCTCACCCACCACTCTACATATAATAATAATACATTATTACCTGTACACAAGTCATTTGATTGGAAATGTTATGTGGATAATGACAGTACTGAAATACCAGAATTACAACCGCTTCCGGTATGTGCCGGCCGCTTATTGTTTTAACGAGGCCACTAGTCTATAATAATTTATACAGTGAAACCGTGCAATGAATATAGTTTTAATAAACGTCATTTAAATATTTCTCAAATATCTGAAGGTTACTTGATTAGAGTGGTTCACTATTATCTATACTCTTAAAAAATCATATAAAGCTTTAATTGTCAAATATATCTTACAGAATACACGTAATGGAGCAGGAATAACACTATGTGTCGTACAGTAGTATAATATTGTATCGTACAGTAAGAACTGGTATCCTTTTAGCTGGTAACGCGGACTTACATCTTTTTCCTCGGAGGTGACAACTCGTCTGCATTGTATGTAGGTGCCTCTGGGCCACAACATCCACATACCATTAGGTGTTCTCTGTGCTCGCTTATCATAAAAAGATTTTGGATATTATAATTCTTAGTATAACTTATTAACATTATGTACAATATACGAGGTGTGTTCAAAAAGTAAGGTGACTTTTTGAATTTCGCGGGCAACGCACATTCGATTTTCGATTTTTGTATTTTGTTGCGTTGGTACACATGTCCTGAGCATATGTTTCAAGTTTGAAGTGTATAGCATGTTTAGTTTATTTTTGACAGTTACAAAGGTCAGACGTACTTTGGTGTGCTGGGCGATTTTCTTCTATCAAAAAAAATGGATCAAAGAATTTGCATCAAATTTTGTGTAAAAAATGGAATTACGTGCTCCAAAACACTTGAAATGTTGACAGTGGCATACGGTGAGTCTACTCTTAGTAAAAAAAACATTTATAAGTGGTACAAGCTCTTTCAAGATGGCCGAGAAGATGCCAATGACGAACCTCGCTCTGGACGCCCCAGCACGTCAACAACCGATGAAAACGTTGAAATAGTGAAGAAAATTGTTTTGGAAAATCGTCGAATCACTATCAGAGAAGTTGCGGAGGATGTTGGCATATCGGTTGGCTCTTGCCATGAAATTTTTTCGGATATTTTGGGCATGAAACGTGTGTCAGCGAAATTTGTTCCAAAAATGCTCAATTTCGACCAAAAGAACCGTCGCATGACAATCGCTCAAGAGCTATTGGATGATGTCAACAACGACCCAGATTTGCTCAAAAGGGTCATAACAGGTGACGAAACATGGGTATACGGGTATGACGTCGAAACTAAGACTCAATCGTCCCACTGAATCACCAAGACCAAAAAAAGCACGTCAAGTTCGATCAAATGTGAAGGTTTTGCTTACAGGTTTTTTCGACTGTAGGGGTGTGGTGCATCATGAGTTCTTGCCACAAGGTCGTACGGTCAATAAGGAGTATTACCTTGAAGTTATGCGCCATTTGCGAGAAGCAATACGTAAGAAACGTCCCGAATTGTGGGTAAACAATTCATGGTTTTTGCATCACGATAATGCACCTGCTCACTCATCGTTGCTTGTGAGAGGTTTTTTGACCAAAAACAACACTACAATCATGCCTCAGCCACCATATTCACCGGATTTGGCCCCATGTGACTTTTTCCTGTTCCCAAAACTGAAGAGACCTATGAAAGGACGAAGATTTGCAACGATTGAAGAGATAAAAACTGCATCGCTGAAAGAGCTGAAGGCTATACCAGAAAGTAATTATCAGAAATGCTTTGACGATTGGAAAAAGCGTTGGCACAAGTGTATTATATCTGAGGGGGATTACTTTGAAGGGGACAAAATAAATATTGATGAATAAATAAATAGTTTTTCATAAAAATATAGTCATTTTTATCACTACGATAAAAAACACATTTACAAGTGTTCCACTGCCAAATATTTTCATGACACTTTCTTTTAATAGATGTTTTCAATTAGGGTTAATAATGTTCCTTGTGATGAATAGAAGCGAGGAAAAGGTAAAATCTTTAAACTTTGTGGAGAAAATACACAAGATCAAAAGGGTCTATCGGACTTATCAATTATCGCAATCGAAAAACAGTTACTGGTACAATTAAAACGTTCACCAACATTTTACGCGGACGTAATCAAATCTTTCCTTAAGGCTATTCGATTTAGAATATAAATATTTTTTTTATTTTGTACATTGTTTGTACTTTGTTCATGTATAGTATTGTATGTAAATATCTTTTTCTTACGCTCAAGCAAACCCAAACGACTTTTTTTCAAAGCCTTTTTGCAAAGTACGCAATTGCTAATATGTAATACAATCTATCTAGCAGTAGTATGCCCTCTGTGTGCTTTGTTAAACACGTCCTCGACAGCACTGAATACGAAACTGAAGAGTGGAGACAGATCAAGATTGGTGTATTTTTATAAAACTGCTAAAAACAACAAAACCATATCTTGGGCTTGCCCCAGTTTGGAGCCCTAGCTTCGCCACTGCGTTCGCGTCAACCGCATGTATTGTCTATCAGACTCAGTGAAGTGCGATAGCATAAGGTCTGCCCGCCTCCTGCCCCGCAGTGTCCAGACCAGTGCTCTGCAAAATTACATTCGTTTCATAACTGTGAGGTCTTTAAGCTGCGGTAGTACTATTATGTATTCTGTGGCTATAAGCTTGCCAGTAATTTCATAATACGAGAGGAGCCTGAGATTTTGTCGGCACCTCTCGCCGTTGAACGCTTAGGTACTGATTGATCACACATATCTTTAGTAAACCTGTAAGTATCAGAAACTAAGTAAATAAATTGGACCCTGAGTTTAGGAAACCTATAAATGAGAAAAATATAAAAAACAAACTAAAAATGTTTCCAGTGAGTTTAGATAGTAAAGATCGCATAGACATTATGAATTAGGTATACTTTGGTGTTTTTTTAAGCATAGCGAACTCAAGCACAACAATATAATTATTTATGGGTAAAGTATACTTTACCCATGATATTGCCGCTTTTTATGAAATAAGTAAAAAATTTTTTTTTATATTTTAATTTACATTAATCAAAGTAATAACCCATACAATCGACGCGTCTTTGCCAACGCAATGGCAGTTTATTGATGCCCTTCTTGAAGAAATCAGCTGGACGGATGGCAACAATATTTTAAAGGCATTTTGTACCGCCTCTACAGTGTTGAATTTTTTCCAAATGCTGGAATAAGTTGAACTCTGTAGGCGCAAATTCTGTTGAGTACGGCGAATGACGGAGAGCTTCCAACCCCAACTCTTGTAACTTGGAAACCGTCTTTTGTACATTATGAGTAGAGTTGTCGTACACGAGCAGCGGGAACGAGCGATTGACCAAAGCTGGTTGACTTTGCTGGAGCTTGGTAGACGTGCAACCTTCTCCGTCATTGTGTTCAGTTCTTCACAGTACACATCTGCAATAATGCTCATCCCGTTTGGTAAGAAGCTGTGATGATTCATACCGGCAATAGCCACCAAACAGTGACCATCACTTTTCTAGGGGTAAGTTTTCGTTTAGGACATTGTTTAGATGCTGAACCAGGATTCAACCAACTTGCTGAGTGCTTGCGATTGTCAAACAGAATCGATTTTAGTCGCAGGTAACAATACAAAAATAAAATATTACAAAAAAAACTGTCGTAATCGCCAAGTTATATCACTAACTTTAATAGTCTCCCGAATCATTACGTCTCATGATTCGACAAAAATACTATTATATGTAGGTATCTTCTTCTATCTTCATATTATGATATACATACAGACATTTTTTTATTGTTAAAACGGAATTTGAGCGGGCGCGTGAGTAGTTAATTAACGTATTTTTAATTAAATTGAGACTTATTTATCCTAATTACTAAATGCTAGCATAATTATAAAATTATATCTTTCTTGTAGGTTCCTTGTTCGACTTTTATAGCGTAAGTTTAGAACTCAAAGACGTCAATGATTTGGGCACGTTAGCAAACCTTGGAACATCGCAGTGGGAAGAAAGACTATCAGGGTCAACCAAAACGTTGATGTTGTCCTATTGGTCGCCCCAGGAAAGGCCAGTAAGTTGAACGCCAATCTGCTCGAATTTTTACTGACTGGCGAGAACCAGCACTAGGCCATAACTAGTATCAGAAAACAGGACATACTATGGTTCATTAAGCCAGCAGAGTAAGTTTGAAATGACGTGTTAATGGAATTTAAATTCTTTTTTTTATAGAATAAGATGACAAACGAGCACACAGTCCACCGGATGGTAAGTGGATGCTATGGCCCATGGACATCTACATTTATTCTCGATTAAGAATCAAAATATAGATGCGTTGTCACCTGCGAGGACTAAAATGGATTGCCTCGTTTCCAGTAAAAAATGTTTCCGGTTCTTTACACCAACCATACGAAACACAATACCATTGAACTGCTATTTTACGCTGGTATTCTATGAGAGGTCCCGGTCGAGTCGACCCTTTCGTGCTACAACTTATAATATACTACTCTGTGTAAAAAGTATCGGGAATATGTCAATAAAAAGACCCGCGTAAAAGAGGTCGTTCTAATTTTTTTACTGCATGTTGGTAGCACTGTACTGATTTAGCGCGCTAAGTTTGAGAGGGATCTGTCATTTAATTTGTTTTAAACTACACTTTTTGTTGGTCATAGTTTTGAGTTCTCGGCGATTTTTACAATGGAAAATATTGTTGAACAAAGAGTGTGCCTTAAATTTTGTGTTTCGAATGATATTTCATGTGGTGAATCACTAAAAATGTTGCGAAATACCTACGGCGAATCGTGTATATCGAAAACAAGGGCTTATGAATGGTATAAGGCTTTTAAAGAAGGCCGAGAAGTAGTAGTAGACTTGCCTCGTTCTGGTAGACCTTCAACCGCTACGACCAAAGAAAACATCGACAAAATCAAGAAGCTAGTGCTCGAAAATCGACGTATGAGACGACGTATGAGAGAGTTGGCTAGTGAGGTGAACATATCTTTTAAGTCCGTCCACAACATTCTCATTGAAATTTTAGGCATGAAACGCGTCGCCGCTCGACTAGTTCCAAAAGAGCTCAATTTTGTTCAAAGAACGCAGCGAAAGCATGTCGCTGAAGACATGGTTTCCCGAGCTTCTACGGATCCGACCTTTATGAAACGTATAAACTACTGGCGACGAGACATGAGTTTATGAGTACGACATGCAAACAAGCCAATAGTCTTCAGAATGGTGTCTCGAAAACGAGCCGAAACCCAAAAAACCGCGGCAAAGTCGCTCCAAAATCAAGGATGCTGACAGTTTTTTTGACTACCGTGGTGTGGTTCACTCCGAATTCCTTCCAAAGGGAGAAACAGTGAATAAAGAATATTATTTAGGCGTCATGAAGCGTTTGCGTGAGAGTATCCGCTGAAAACGTCCAGATTTGTGGCAACACAACTCATGGTTGCTGCACCATGATAATGCACCATCACACACAGCCATTAAAGTGAAAGAGTTTTTTGCGAAAAATTCAACAAAAGTTCTTGACCAAGCACCGTATTCACCTGATATGGCTCAGTCTGACTTTTTTTTATTTCCCAAGTTAAAATTACCACTTCGAGGAAAACGTTTTGAGTCGATAGAAGCCATAACAAAAAATTCGCTGAATGAGCTAAAGGCCATACCGCAAATAGCCTATGAAAAATGTATGGAAGACTGGGTGAAGCGTTGGAGATGTTGTATTGCAAGCGATGGGGCCTACTTTGAAGGCGATAAAATAAATTTAGATGAATAATTTGTATTTTTTGTTTTATTGACAAATTCCCGATATTTAGTACACAGAAGGTATGTAGTTGTAGCGTGGCTCTACCACGTAAACTATTTTTTTTTAATAACTCATAACAGTTCACCGTCAGAGGGTCTATATCGGCGCAGGTATGCTATAAACGCCATCGGAAAACAGATTGGAAAGTTAATATAATTATTAAGATGACACATCGAAAAAGTGGCTCCGGGCTATCGCCGTACTGATCCGAGTGAATACATAATTTCTATAAAAACTTAAAAAACGCCCTCATAAGGTCTAAAATTGCGTAGCGCCCGCGACGACTAAGACCGCTTAGAAATGGTCAGAATCTTAAAATATTTTTAAAAAATTACAATAATAAGCAAGTAAATTATAAATATTGATGTTACGAATATGTTTGAGTGATTCCCAAGATTAAGTATAATTTCATTGTAATTTCAACTATAGTGATTTTTAGAGTTATAATTTAGTTATAATTTACAATTTAGTTATTTCGCAAATAATTATGATCGAGTCAAAATTATACAACCATGTTTTTGAACAAGTATATTCAAGATAAAGACATGAATTTACCTATATAAAATTCCACTTTTGTTAGTGGTGTCATAGTCCTATACTAATCGATGAAAGAAGGTGCATTTTTTCGCGGTGTCGCCATAAGAGGTGTCTCATCGCGATTTTCAATTTCCCATTTAAATAACAAACAGGATTTTTGTTTGATTGAAAAAAGCAATAAATTATTATTACTATTAATAATAACAAGTTATTATTTTTAAGCAATAGATAATTTTTTAAGTCGGTAAGGTGGAAAAGCATATGAAAATCATCATAATGTACCAATTGTAACTGAACTTTAACCCTAAATAACTTTGAAAAGGGTCGATTTAGCGAAAAATCATACCAGACCTTTTTTGAAGATCGTTCAATTTCCTTCAAGAATATGTATTGATTATTATATGATAATTTGTTACAACGCAATAAAATTCCAAATCAAAAGAATCCTGTTATTTAAATCACCTTTTCATATTACTATTAAGAGCTCAAACTTTACCATTTTTTATTTCATAATCTTGAACACTTTCATGGTGAATAAAGATAAATATTAAAAGTTTATATGGCCCACCCTAACTACATATATTTTACAAGTGTAACCTTCATGAGTAATTATAAATTTTAAAATAATAAGTTACAACTTGCATAGTATTGATCTTCTTCATAAAATAATACATACAATATTCTCATATGCAGTAATAAACAAAAAAAAACATTTAAAAAATCCATCATTCAGCACTTATAATTAAGCAAGATAACAAAAAAGACTCTAAGTTGTTTCAAAATAATATTCATTGTACTTCAGCATGAAATACATGCTATCAAACCAATATCACTTTTATTCTCCACAATTTAAGTATCTAAACTGCAACACAGCGGAGTGTGACTAACATCACATGTCCTATAGAAAGAAGTCTTAATCACACCTACAAATAAAGCTGACTTTTAAATGCAGTATATATTTTCATTTAACTTAGAGTACGCTTGCACCTAATGCACCCAAACAGGGTCAATATACATCAGAGGAAAAAAGAGGCATTGCAATATTTTTGCTTTCGAAACAATTTAATGTAACAATAATGTACCTCTTATTATCAATTCAATTTTGTTTTGTAAACAAGGTAATGAAGTAATTTGATATAGATTTGATACTACCATGGCTGAGGTTTTAACTTTACTACAAAGTCATGGATACAAAGTTTTAATCTCGCCAGAGAATTTTTTTGTTGATGTGCTCCTGATCTGTCTAAGACTGATTTGTTATTTCAATAATTAGAAATTCTTAACTGTGCAGAGTATCAGAGAAAAGGGTGAACTAATTGTATCTGATCACTAGAATAAATTACAAAATCATTAATTTGAGTTTTTAAAGTAACAGCAATGCATACTGACAAAAAGGCGGTCTTCATTATTACAGCTGTTCACAAGACCACTGCTAAACATATGCCTCTTCCGAGGAATGCACACAAGACATCACACCAATAGGTAATACGAGGGTGGATTGAAAAGTACTCGGCCTAACACAGATCCATTCATTCTAAAAATCAAATCTACCCACATTATTTAGTTCAGTACAGACTAGTTCATTGTGTGAACTTCGAAACGTGTGCGATAATTAGTTGTGATTTTATAAATTTATTAACAAAGTAATCGGACATAATTTCCGCGAATGGAGCAAATCAAGTACCTCCATAAGAAGGGGCTATCATCAAAAGCCATACATGATGACATGGTCAGTACATTAGGCGATTGTGCTCTGTCATATTCATCCGTCAAAAAATGGATAGCAGAATTTAAGCGTGGTAGAGAGAGTGTGAAAGATGAACCCCGCTCTGGAAGGCCTTCGACGTCAACTACTGACAAAAATATTAAAAAAGTACTTGATTTAACAATGGGAGACCGCAGATTAAAAATTAGGGAGATAGCCGAGATTATAGGCATCTCTTATGAACGAACTCAAAACATCATTGTCAACGAGTTGGGTTTCCACAAGGTGTCTGCGAGGTGGGTTCCACGACTGCTTTCAGTTGAACAAAAAAGGACGCGATTGACTATTTCACGCGACTGTTTGGAGTTATTTGAAGCCGATGCAGATGATTTTTTGAATCGTTTTGTTACTATGGACGAAACATGGGTTCATTACTGTACACCGGAAACAAAACAACAATCAAAACAGTGGAGAAGACCTGGTTCACCACCCCCTAAAAAGGCTAAGTCGATTTTGTCGGCAAATAAGGTGATGGCTTTGGTATTCTGGGACTCGAAAGGTGTGATTATGATTGATTATCTTGAAAGGGGTCAGACTATAAACTCTGATTACTACTGCACCTTACTACGTCGTTTACGAGAGGAAATAAAAGAAAAACGTCGAAGAATGCTCAGAAGAAAAGTCCTGTTTCATCAAGATAACGCCCGTGTTCACACGTCAGTACAGTCAATGGCTGAAATTCACAACTGTGGCTTTGAACTGTTACCGCATCGGCCGTATCCACCTGATCTGGCACCATCAGACTTCTTTCTGTTCCCTAACCTAAAAAAGCACTTGGGAGGTCAAAGATTTTCGACAAACAACGAGGTCAAAGCAGCTGTAGACACATATTTTGACTCTAAGGAAGAATAATTTTTTTTTAACAGTCTAAATGCTTGGAAGGGGAGGTGGCAAAAGTGTATTAAACTTGATGGTGATTATGTAGAAAAATAAAAATATAACTGATTTAGTATGTGTTTATTTTCTTGGTTAGGCCGAGTACTTTTCAATCCACCCTCGTACCATTATCCATATTTATGAGGTATATAGATTGGCAATTAGATATGGATATGTCTCAATCTTTAGAAAAAATTGCTTATCATTGTTTTAAGTCCGACAATAAGTATTGGCGAAATCAAACTAAGCTGTTTCTCTGTGTTTGCACATACACATGAACTTTTAAAATGTCTTACATAATAGTGTAAGATTAAAACCGATCTAGAGTGCTACAGGAATGATAGCCATGAGTACATCTTTGTCATACGAATTCAGCAAGAATACTTATGCTACCCTAATACACGTTTGTGCATTTAAAATATCCTCTTAATATTTTGAATTCTCTGTACATGCATAACTATGTATTTAGCCGTGGAAGGAAAAGGGGAGATCTCCCGCCGGGCAAGGTGTTCTGCCCGGGGAGCAGCTGACACTCCGTGTGATAGTTTGGAGATGTTCTATATATACTGTTTATGATTCGGAATGTTGATAGCGTGATTTAGGCTTCGGTGTGTTTAGCTTGTGGCGCGACGACAGCGCCGCCATATAGTAAATTAAAACTAGGCCCACACTTACATTCCAAATGATAAAATTTGCCAATAAAAAGTATAATAACACACACATTCCTAAGTGGTAGAGCCACGCTGCAGGTATATTAGTAGTATAGTTGTAGCATGTATGGGTAGGCTTGAACAAGGAAAGACCACAGTCTCACAGAATACCAGTGTAAAATACGTGTGAGATGTGTGAGGTGAGTGTAGAGAACTGGAGACCCCTTTTGCTCTAAACGAGGCATTCCATCTACGTCCTCACGGGTGACAAGGCATCTGTAATTTGATTCAAAGTCAAGGATAGATGTAGATATCTATGGGCTACAGTAACTACTTACCATCAGGTGGACTGTGTGCTTGTTTGTCACACTCATGCTATAAAATGAAAACAACAAAAAATTCCCAAATATGCAAATACTGCTCAATTTTAAGTCTCATGCTGTCTGTATCTTGTCTTGTACTTTAAGTCAAGTGACTATATAACCTTTAGAAAAAACCTGTCATTTCCTGTTCTTATATAGGCTATAACTATTCTTTACTTTTTTTAAAATATTAACAAACTATACTTATATAAACTCGTGCTTCCTTTAAAAGTCCATTAAAACATTAGAAATTTATATCACATATTATACAGGCATTCTAAATAATATAACAGAAATTGCACACAGACAAACATTAAGATGCTGAATTATTTGGGCCTTACAGATACTTGTTTTTGCGCAAGATTCAAAGTCTAAGTTTGCAGCATTATAGTCTAATGCTTAGTTAATGTGTCACCAAGCTGTCATACATATAATAATTGCAACCTAAATTTGCTCAGTATACTTATATACAAAAATTATGTCACATTGTTTGTCTGCAATGAACTCATAAACTACTGAACTGATTTCAACCTGAACTGACTCCAACTTGAGAGATAGGATGGTTTTTATTCCGATAATTGACTCTCAATATTTTTTATTGTGATTTTAAGGATTTTTTATAGGAGAAAGGGTCATTAGTAAAGACAGAACATAGTCTGCTTAGGCAGCTAGTATAAATATTAAGTACATACACCAATAGGCATAGTCAAGTTGAAGTAATTTTATCAAGATCCACAGATTCAGTTATAGATCATATGATAGTAACTGAAGATTTGTCTAACTCATCTCTTGGCATTTTATGCTTAAGTTTTCTTCATTCCATATAAGATAATTTATTTTAAATATAAGTATGTTTATAATAGTTTGTAGTTAAGTAAATTACTTTTTCATACTTTTAAATCAAATTTTTTACTCATAATTTTCATGCACAGATATAATTCATTTAAAGTCTGCCAGATCAAGACGAAACCATTATTTTATTTACTAATTAATGGCTTATAAACTAATAAAACCATTACATACATAATATGTATACTCCACAAAAGTATTAATATAATTATATATTTTGTAAATTTTTAAAGATCATTGACATTTTGAATAGTACCTATGTTGTCTTATAATATTGAAACCAAATTGAAAGGACTTGTGGCAGTAGGATTGTAACTATATAAAGAAACTGTGAAATGAAAACATTTCGAAAAAGTATTGTATTTTAATTCTTTTAATAATATTATGTGGCTTATTAATCCCGTGTAAATAATAAATATATCATATTCATAGTATTAGTAGTAAAAAATAGCACCAAGACAACAAAAACTTACCCAATTAGATAAAACGTAGAAAGTTAACACTTCCGTAAGAAAAAAAGATAATACACCCCTTTTTTCTAAAAACAAAACAAAATAATAAAGGAACCACCAACACATAAACACTTTTGAAATCGATCTCAAACGTACCACCAAATAATTCAAACAATAATAACTGCACAATTACAACATAGAACAGAAAATACACATCATATCATATCACATCTATTACATATTATATTTTACTCTTTTAGTACTTTACGAATTGATTACATTATTCACAAAGAAAATTACATCTATACCATACTTTTGAGCTTTCGAGTTTTGTTTGCTTTTGCTGGTTCACTTGCTACCATAGATTACTGAATATATAGACATAAACGTAAACAGAGAAACCTATAGACAAATTGACGTCTTCTTTCGCATTCGCACACGAAAAAGATAGATTTATGCATACGTCTTGCATAGAAATGAGATAGAGTGGTGTGATTGTTATCCCTTTCTCCGTGCCGGTTTTTTTGTTTAGCAAACTGTAGAGTTCGCTAAACAACTTTGACAGCGTAGCGATTTAAGGAGTTTACAAGTTGGTTTAAGTGAGAAAAAAGTATTTTGTGAGCTTAAGATTGGTGAATCTTGTTTAGTTCAGTTCTTAGAACAATTAAAATGTTTATCTAAATGTGTTTAAAAGACATAAAGATTATTCTATAACCTAAAAATTTGTTATCGTTCTTTCTCACTCAAGGCCACGCCGATCATTAGTCTATAGGTTTCTCTGTCTACGGACATAGTAGATATCATAGATATTATACTATAAAAATAAAAGCCATGTATATGGAGTGTAGAAGGACTTGTATCTCGATATATCTACTATCTAGTTAGCTATGCTAGTTAGTTTGTGATTTAATATAAGCGTAGACGTAGACAGATGTCCTCCCTCTACGTCATGGACATGGAGGTTAGAGAACAGGAGATCGATCGCTACGTGCTAAAGCATAGCGCGCCTGTCTTTGAAAATCTGTAGAATTTATAGCCGCGCTATCATTGGTAATTACCTAGTGTCTGCGAAGAAATTTTTAAATCTTTGACGAAAAGAAACATTATAAAATGATGAAATATTATTAAAAAAATAATGAATCAATAAATTAATAATTTCTATTTGTAATAATTTATAATATTTATAATAATTGAAAATATAAAAAACATAATTTATAATTTATTTATTAATAAATAATAATAAATAATAATAATTTCGTCATTTTCTTTTTTTTTTCTTTGAATGATATAATCATTTCAAACTAAAACAACAACATCCCTCTTTTATTGAGACAACTTAGCAATCGCAGCGCCTCACTTATTTTGTCCATATTTCCGGGACACTATTTTCTACAGCCATCGTTCTCCTGTTCTCTAACCACCATGTTCTACGTATATAAGGCAGTAGATTATAGTGTAGAAGTAAGGAGTACAGACTGTATTTAAAAAGTGTCCATAGAAAACCGTTAAATAAGGGTGGCACGACTATAACTACGGGGTATACTTTAAAGAACGCACCGAAAAATATTAGTGGGATAGACGACTTTTTCGAGGTTATATTTACTAAATAAAATTATTTTAGATTTTAGAGCTACTGAGCAGTTTAGCAGCACACTTAAACCGGCGCCAACTGCTAAGTTCATTTCATCCTAGTAGCTACTCCAGCGCTGTTGTGGAGACTTTTCGAGCTGTTATTTACTGCTTACAGATGGCCACTTTTTCAACTATTCTACTATGGGAGTTGGTATTCCTTGCTTCTACACTCCATACAGTAGATATTACTTGCTACCAATAGTCTGTGCTTGCTACCAAACCAAAATATTGTCAAACTGCTACCAATAAATGTCAATTTTTAGGTGTTGCCTGGCGTCTTGAAAGGCGATCCTTAGAATAATAATTACATAGAGCGATCGTACGATGGGAGATACTAGGCTATTATATTATAAAAAGTAGGTTTCTAAAAAAATATTAGCGCAATTCCTAACATTAATTTAATTATTAAATCAGTATATTTATAACATTAATGTATATCTCAGTATATTTATAAGGTAAGGTAAGTCTTTATCCTCATTAGTTTACCTACTCTTAGAATCAGCGTTTTATATAGTACTAGCTTGCCAGACAGACATTCTGCCCTTTTCGATGACCCTTTGTCATGTCCTATTAAAAATCCTTAAATTCGCAAAAAAAAATTGTGGGTCACTCACGGGCAAAAAAACTATCCTATCTCTCAAGTTGGGCCAAACTGCACACGGTGTGCAAATTTGATCAAAATCGGTAAAGTAGTTATCTTTATCTTTTTTATCTTTTTTTTTAGAAAAACGTTACCCCTACACACTAGGATTTTCTCCTGTATCGTGGGGGCAGTTTACAAACATAAATTGCACAAGGACAAACAACCAGACCCGGAACAATTATTTGTAGGCCATACAAATACTTGTTCGGTGCGGGATTTGAACCCGCAACCCCTAGCGCAGCCACTTATTGCTAAGCCACTGCAACACGGAGTCATGGAGCCACGGAGTCACAGAGTTTTAATACCAGATTGTAATGATGATTATATTTCTAATCAATTTTTTATATTTTTATGAAATAGTTTTAATTATTTGAGCCTTAGTTAAAATATAAAGTAAATTCTCTTCTTTTGAGTCTTAAAACATTACAATAAGTAAATATATATCTTATTTAAAAACCTAAAACGCAGGTGACAATAATAAAATGGGAATTTTATCTCTTTGCCCAAAATTTCAGGGAAAATAAAAGTAAAGTATACTATCGGTGATATTTTTAATTAATTGGTAAATTGTGCTCATATCAATTACAAGCTTCAAATTGTTCCATATTATCTTAAGAAAAATAACACAATAAGTATAAAATCATAATTATGAAACATGTTTCTTCATTGTATCTGTAAAATTATCTATTCTTTGTGTCATAGAAACAAGAAGTATTGATTTTTTAAGGAAGCGTTAGCAGTACGTACACATATACATAAAATAACATATTATAATCTGAGCTAAAATGTTTCGAATACCAATCTCATTGAGTTGTTACATTCTCTTAGGATACTATGAGACTTGTAAATGTGAATCAGACGCTGTTCCATTTACATTTATAGAATATCAGTACAAAGATTCTCCCAAAAACGTAAGTAGAAATTTTTTTCATTGAAATTTTTAAATTTATTTTACATTTTATTTATACATCATAAACACGTTTTTACAGGAAATGACTTTCAGGGAATTTGAAAGTGCTTGTGAACAAAGTAGCGCTTGTAGCCATATGAATGGCTTACCTCGAACACGTTGTATAAGAGAATGCGTGTCTCCATCATGTTATAGAGAACTCTACTTAAATGACCCTGTCTGTGATTTTTGATACATAATAATATGTTATCGAAACTTATTACAACTGACATTGAAAACGATTATAATGTATATTTTTATGGTATTTCAGCTTGAAGAAGGAGAAATTGACGTAAGACTTAATTCATTTAAAGGTTGTTTTATTCAAAGAAGTGGAAGAACACGAAATTGATTTTGTTTAAGAATTATATGATCTTTTATTATATGTAATCAATAAGGTACAGAAAATTCGAAGCATGGAGTATAGAGATAAGGAGGACAATCTCCCATAGGAGAATAGTTGAAAATGTCTCCATCTGTAAGTAGTAAATAACAGTTCCAAAACTCTCCACAACAACGCTCAAGTAGCTACAGGGTATGATAAATCACCGTAAAATACGTTGAGAATGATTTTGAAAATAAAAATTTTGAAAGCAATAAAAAATTATTGTAAAGGAATTATGGTGAAAGTGTTTTCAATAAAAAATATTAAAAGTTCTTTAAAATTTAGACTGTAGCTTCAGTGGTGCCACCCTTATTTAACACTTTCCTACGGACACTTTTTTTTATACAGAGTCTGTACTCCTTACCTCTACACTCCTTATTCCGAAGGATAATACAACTTTTTACTATAGTAAGTGTAATAAATTAGAAGAATCGAATTCTATTATAATATCGAAGACGTTTTGTCAGGACTTGAAAGGATTTTTATGCTTTATTTCAGATGCTGACAACAATAGTATTAAACAAGGAAACATTCTTACAATTAATTTCTAATTTTTTTTTTAAATATTGATAATCTTATTAATTAACATTACCAATATTCCTTTTAACCACTCCTGGTAAGCTTGAAATGCTTGTATTAGGAGTGGTTCACGACAGTAGTCAAATAGCGGATTTGAATCCTCGACCTTTTGAGTTCGCGATCCGCGCCCTGCTATTAGGCTACTGTCGCTTTTTTTAATTAAAAAGATAAATTGAATTTTATTTTATATTTTAGCTCGTACCTAATAACAAACCCAATAGAACTTTCTTGTTATGCATTTACTCATCATTAGTCATGAATATATAAAATTAACTTGTAAGTAATTACCAATATCATAATTAGATTAAAAACTTGCTACGTGCTCACTACGCAATTGAACTATAGACATAAAATAATTGTAAGAGGTATTAAACTTATTTCAACCAATTCAAAGAAGTTTTATTACAATAAAAACAAACAAAACACGTTACTTTTTTTATTAAATAACTTGTTACGGGTGGCAAGATCCACCAAGAAGTTCACATCAGCAGAATATTCTGATTGCAGACAACAGCAAATGCTGAGTATGCTGAGAAACCACCGAGCTCCTGTGTTCTCATGCACTTTTGTTTTAAGAATATAATTTTAAGTTAGTGTTAAGCCAGTTCTTATAGCAATTAAACATATTTTCATTAATAAATCAGTATTTTTAAAACATCCTCCGGCCCCTGCATAACTTGACTAACTACAACTGTTAGTGTCAGGTGTAGTGTTATTCATTTACACAAGGTATTTATAATACAAAAAAAACCGATCTATAAACTGTAAGTCTTGTGTAGGTAAACACAATGTTGTGACATCCCATCAAAGCCATGACCTATCAAATTTAATAGAGCCAACAAACGTGCCATATCAAGTGCATCTAGCCAAATTAAAAATCCCGTCATGGTTCTTTGGAGGATGTTATCCGGAGAGTTCTTGTCTCTATAAATGTTACCTCCATTTCAAAGCCTTGTGGAATATTTAGAATACAGTGTACAAGACCCGACAGTATGACTTTAGCGCATTGGGAGAGACGTAAAGCTCTAGTGCCCATTGCTACTAGCGTAGACACTTGGGCAGCCTCATCTCAGGTGTACCTTGTTTAGAGCGAGGGTGACATCTGAGGCAGCTGAACTAAGAAAGTGGCATAAATAAGAGCCTGAGAGAAGTATACGTATTTGTGCCAATTATTGTAGAGACGATCGATCCGTGAGGTCCACGTGCGGTGAAGTTCTTATAGGAGCTTTCAAAACTAAGTATAGCTATTCAGAGAGAAAATGCAGCCAGTTTAGGGCTGTAACTGCAAGCTAATGTCATTGAATATTATTAAAAAAATCTGTTAAGTACGCAATGTCTGATTTATATTTGATCAGATTTTCTTTTAAATCTGGTGCTTTAGTTTCCACATACTCTATCACTGATTCGAAAAGTCAGTAAAATCTCGATAATCATGCACCTTTCGACAACCAGCGTACTTCAGTATGTAAGAGCAGTCGTTGGAAATCTTCATCATTTTGATTGCACAATAGTGCCAATAAACGGGTATTCAATCACAAATTGAAGCGATTGGATGTCTGTGGATGACACAGTGAATTGCAATTAGTCATGGTATTATTCTTTTAAGATGGCTTATAAACCCACGATATCGCCCGAACACGGCAGGAGCTCCATCTCATCATCATCATCATCATCATTACAGCCCTTCACAAGTCCACTGCTGAACATAGGCCTCTCCCAAGTAACGCCACAAACCACGGTCCTGAGCCACCTGCATCCATCGACTTCCTGCAAGTCTTACCAGGTCGTCACTCCATCTAGTGGGGGGTCGCCCTACACTACGCCGACCGGTACGAGGCTGCCACTCGAGAACCTTTCGTCCCCATCGGTTATCGGTTATTCGAGCTATATGGCCGGCCCATTGCCACTTCAGCGTACTAATCCGTTGGGCTATGTCGGTCACTCTGGTTTTTCTGCGGATATCCTCATTTCTGAGTCTATCACGTAGAGAAACTCCGAGCATAGCCCTCTCCATAGCTCGCTGAGCGACCTTGAGCGTCCTCATACGGCCAGCAGTGAAGGACCACGTCTCTGATCCGTAAGTCATCACTGGCAACACGCACTGGTTGTACAATCTAGTTTTTAGAGATTGAGGTATACCTGACGAGAAGATGTGTCGTAATTTCCCGAACGCTGCCCAGCCGAGTTGAATCCGTCGATTGACCTCTCGGTCGAAGTTGGACTTACCTAGTCGGACTATTTGTCCCAGGTAAACGTATTCGTCAACAACTTCGAGCATAGTGCTCCCAACAACTACCGGCATAGGTGTGACATGGACATTGAACATGATCTTTGTTTTGTCCATGTTCATCTTAAGACCTATCCGTTGGGAGATACCATTGAGGTCATTGAGCATAGTGCTAAGGTCCTCCAGCGATTCTGCCATAAGGACTATATCGTCGGCAAATCGAAGGTGAGTGATGTACTCGCCATTGATGTTAATACCGTATCCTTTCCAGTCCAGTAGCTTGAAAACGTCTTCCAACGCAGCGGTGAAGAGTTTCGGGGATATAACGTCACCCCGTCTTACACCTCTCTGCAGTTGGATAGGTTTCGAACTCTGGTTCTGTACTCGGATAGCCATCGTAGCCCTACTGTACAAACACTTCAGCAATCCTCCATCTGCTGCCACCGAAATAATTTTTGTAAATGGAATAGATTTTTCTGTAAAAAAAATCACTCAGGACATTAAATAACGATTCGCCTTTAGGGTCTGACTTAAAAGTTTTTGCGAATAGCAGCTCTTTATGGATTTCTTCGACCATAATAAATCGAACATATTCCAATAATAATGTTTTATTACCAAGCAAAGTAGACTCGTCCAATTGAATAGAAAAATGAGCGATTTGCAGACAATTGCACAAGAACCTTTCTATATCAGAGCTCATTTTATCAATACGTCTTTGTACAGTGTTGTTACTTAAAGGAATTCTTTTGAGTAAGTCAAATGGAGGTTTGTGCAGAACAGTTTTTAAAACCTTTTCAATATCAATAGAAGAAATATTGTAAGATTCCCGCAAGCCATCATCGTTACTTTGAGACGTTGAAGCAAACATACTATTTACGGTAGGTCTTTTTTCACATTTTTCCTTCAATGTTTGAAAGTATTTCAGACCTTTACCTATTTTTTCAGGTGTCATCCTGGATCTGGATCCTTCTTAGATGGTTTTCGAGCTCCGATGATTTCATAGAGTCATTGCTCAGAACTTTTTTGCATAAAAGACAAATGGACAGTCGTTTGTCTGCCGTTGATGGAAGAAAACCAAATTTCAAATAATCAATACTGTACTGTCGACATTTCTTCTTAGATTCAGCCATTTTCCGTATCATTTGTGACCTGCAAAAATGTTTAATTTTGAGGCGATTTTACCAGAATATGGCTATTATAACACAAGAATATAGAATTATTGCAACAAAAAAATGCCCGCGGAAACACCGCCCTTTTAATGGATCGCCGTCGTCGTGTAAATAAAAAATTGTAAACAAAAAAGTACATAGTGTGCCGGCCCAATATTATTTTTAATAAATAAATTCAATATAAAGGGGCTTAAAAAATAGTCTTAAAAATATAAATATATATATATATATATATATATATATATATATATATATATATATATATATATATATATATATATATATATATATCCAGAATGGGTCCCACATATATGCAATAAATGAAACCACAAGTAATGAAAAATTAAATAAAAAATGAAATGAAACCACAAGTAATGTAAAATTAAATATAAAATTCTGTATGTATATTTTTTTTTTTATAGAAGAGGGGGCAAACGAGCATGCGGCTCACCTGATGTTAAGTGACTACCACCGCCCATGATCAACCGCAACACCAGGAGAATTGCGGGTGCGTTGCCGGCCCTTTAGAAAGGAGTAAGCTCTTTTCTTGAAGGTCCCCAGGTCGTATCGGTCCGGAAAAATCGCCGGTGATAAACTATTCCACAGAGAGGTTGTACGTGGAAGAAAACTCCTTGTGAAACGTACAGTGGACGTGACGTAAGACGTGATGTAAGTGTATGGCATCACCACCAATTGCATGATCAGCACGGCTACTAGCCGCAGAGCGTGTCATGAGACTACTGCTCACCTCAAGGGAATGGGGTCCCACGTTGTGCAGCTTTCGGCCGCAGCCTTGAGAGTCTCCTCAGATCCTCCCGCCAGCTACCACCCGCATGAGGTGGACACATATGCTCCACCAACCAATACAACGGCAGATATAGCCAAAAGGCAGTTATAAGATAAGAGTAATAATTCGCCATCAGAAAGGGTTTGTGTCACTGACGTTGAGTAAATGCATTTTCGATCATGTTTGTCTCACCCACCAACAAGTTGCCTTCAATCATTCAAAGGTGGGAAAGTTACAGAGAGATAATATTATGTTGTTATATAAAACATCGTGGAGGGCAGACAGTCTGCAGCCCCGCAATGAAGGGACCCGACTTGGGCAAAGCTACTTAGGTGTGAGTCAAACCAAGACGCAGAGAGCGCCATTGAGAATAGCGTCCCACCAAACAACCATCGCAGAGAAGTAATGCTGCAGAACGCAACAAGCATCAATACGACTATCGTCGGGCTTACACCATTCCAAGGTCCCCCATACATCCCAGCAGACATCACCACCCGTATACCTCCATCGACCAGAACCACAAGAGAGCGTCGAATCAGGCGCAGCACACCCGCAGATCCATCACAAGACGCAATACCGCAAGTAGCAGTAAGCATCAATGCAACTATCATACGGCTGGCGCCCCCTCACAACACACCCAACATGATCCCTATCGACTTTGGTAACAAAGTTGTTATTGTTGTTATATAAAAAATATCACCAAAGTATCATAGTAGCACGCTACTAAGACGCCAATGAACAAAACTCCACGTATCATGGCGCTAATGCACTAAGACATGAAGTTGAGTATGCCCGTTACACTTAAAAGTGCTACCAAACACACTCATCATCCCAATCCGAAATATAGACGACGCATCGCTATGCGCTACTACGCCGCCCACAAACGGTATGGGTGTGCGATGTCCACGGGAAAGCCGTATTGCTACAACAAACCCGCTTACCACCGACACTAAGATGTTAATTGTATACCTCCATCGACCAGAACAACAGGAATGCGTCGAATCAGGCGCAGCACACCCGCAGATCTATCACAAGACGCAATACCGCATGTAGCAGTAAGCATCAATGCAACTATCATACGGGCGGCGCACCCTCACAACACACCCACATGACTCCTATCGACTTTGGCAACAAAGTTAGTATTGTTGTTATATAAAAAAATATCACTAACGTATCATAGTAGCACGCTACTAAGACGTCAATGAACAAAACTCCACGTATCATAGCGCTAATGCACTAAGACATGAAGTTGAGTATGCCCGTTACACTTAAAAGTGCTACCAAACACACTCATCATCCCAATCCGAAATATAGACGACGCTTCGCTATGCGCTACTACGCCGCCCACAAACGGTATGGGTGTGCGATGTCCACGGGAAAGCCGTATTGCTACAACAAACCCGCTTACCACCGACACTAAGATGTTAATTGTATACCTCCATCGACCAGAACCACAAGAGAGCGTCGAATCAGGCGCAGAACACCCGCAGATCCATCACAAGACGCAATACCGCATGTAGCAGTAAGCATCAATGCAACTATCATACGGGCGGCGCACCCTCACAACACACCCACATGACTCCTATCGACTTTGGCAACAAAGTTAGTATTGTTGTTATATAAAAAATATCACTAACGTATCATAGTAGCACGCTACTAAGACGTCAATGAACAAAACTCCACGTATCATAGCGCTAATGCACTAAGACATGAAGTTGAGTATGCCCGTTACACTTAAAAGTGCTACCAAACACACTCATCATCCCCATCCGAAAGATAGACGACGCTTCGCTATGCGCTACTACGCCGCCCACAAACGGTATGGGTGTGCGATGTCCACAGGAAAGCCGTATTGCTACAACAAACCCGCTTACCACCGGCACTAAGATGATATGTCTAGGACACATCGGTTAGCGAGTCCAAGTTTACCTCGGACCAATTGCTCGTGAAGCAGCACACACGCCACCATAATATTCCTTTTCAAGTCCCTAATAAGGACTAGTCATTTTGCTACAGTACTAGGAGCAGTCAGTCACCCGACCACCCCATACAATGCTTATGCATCAAGGAGACCTCCTATAATATTGCTTTTGTATCATAGACCTTACTTTCATAAGTCATTCATATATAGGATTCGAACCCACGACCCTACTATTGTAATGCATATTAATCATAGAGACCTTCTATAGTATTGCTTTTGAATCACAGACCTTACTTTCATAAGTCATTCATATATGGGATTCGAACCCACGACCCTACTATTGTAATGCATATTAATCACAGAGACCTTCTATAGTATTGCTTTTGAATCATAGACCTTACTTTCATAAGTCATTCATATATAGGATTCGAACCCACGACCCTACTATTGTAATGCATATTAATCACAGAGACCTTCTATAGTATTGCTTTTGAATCATAGACCTCACTTTCATAAGTCATTCATATATAGGGTTCGAACCCACGACCCTACCATTGTAATGCAAATTCATCATGGAGACCTTCTATAATATTGCTTTTGTATCATTGAGTTCAATATCATAAGTCCCTAATATAGGACTAGTCATTGTGCTACAGTACTTCAGGCAGTCAGGCTCCCGACCACCCCATATATATGTACAACTGCAGGTATGTATCTCCGGCACCTCATCCATACAAGACGTCTATACGTGAACACCTTCCATAACTTAGGAAAATTTTCTTTAATACATGAACTCCTTCGACAACTTAGAAAATTTCATCTATACGTGAACTCCTTCCACAACTTAGAAAAATTTTCTTTTATACACGAACACCTCCCATGACTTAAACAATTTTTAACAAATTTTCTAATTATCTTATAAACGTTATTTAACTTAATTTTATAATATTTTTTGACTTGTATTTCTATTATTTATTTTATTTTAAATATTTTTACAAGTTTTTTTATAATAAATTTACTTATTACGAGAAACAATAATTTTGCCTTTAATTTGCTATGTTATTGGGATAATGTCTGAAATATATTAACTTTATGTTTATTAATTTAACTTAATTGCTTAATATATATGTTTTAAAACTATTTTTGACGCCCCTTTATATTGAATTTAATTATTAATAATAATATTGAGCCGTCACAATGGTATCGGGACGTTTGCCGTGTCGTGCGTTCACGAAATTTGGCGGCTGGGATTAGTCCGAACAATTCCTCAGAGCACTCCCCGTGATAGATGCGATAAAATACGCAAAGAGATGCAACATCTCTTCGCAACGCCAGTGAATCGAGCCGATCGGAAAGCACTCGGTCGTCGACGATTCGAGCCGCTCTGCGCTGGATGCGGTCAAGTGGAAGGAGCTGGTACTGGGGAGCCCCAGCCCAGAGATGGGAACAGTATTCCATGTGCGGTCGAACCTGCGCCTTGTAAAGTTGCAGGCGGTGTGCCGGCATGAAATACTGTCCCGCTCTGCTGAGCACGCCAAGCTTTTTAGAGGCCAATTTGGCCTTCCCTTCCAAGTGACCACGAAACTGCACGTCACTCGATATGTCGACGCCGAGGATTCCGATACTGGCTGAGGCAACAAGGGGAGTGCCTTGAAACTGAGGGGATACGACAAAGGGGTTCTTTTTAGCGGTTAACGCGCAAACTTGTGTCTTCTGGGGGTTAAACTGGACTAGATTTAGTCGTCCCCAATCCGAGACTCTGTTCAGCAAAGACTCGACTTCAGACACAAGTTTGTCCCGGCACTCGGAGACGTTTTCCCGAGAAATATTGGCTCGGCCGGTGTAAAGAGCATCACCAGTGCTGTCATCTGCATAGCAATGAATGCTACGGGTATGCAACATATCATTGATATGCAGAAGAAACAGCGTTGGCGATAGCACGCAGCCCTGTGGAACACCAGCATTAATAGGCTTGCAATCGGAGCTTGCACCGTCTACAACGACCTTGATGCTCCGATCTGCAAGAAAGCTGGTGATCCAATCGCACAATTTCTCGGGAAGCCCATAGGAAGGGAGCTTCGAAAGAAGCGCTTTGTGCCAAACCCGATCGAAGGCCTTCGCAATGTCCAAACTAACGGCCAATGCCTCCCCCTTGAACTCTACTGCCTCCGCCCATCTGTGAGTGAGGTAGACCAGAAGATCACCAGCTGACCGACCACGGCGAAAACCGTATTGGCGGTCACTAATCAGCTGGTGATCCTCAAGATACCTCATGAGCTGGCAGTTTACAATGGACTCCATTGTTTTGGAGAACAAGGAGGTGATGGCGATTGGCCGGTAGTTGGACGGGTCTGAGCGGTCGCCTTTTTTAGGGATCGGGTGGACGAAAGCCGTCTTCCATGATTTTGGGACTACGCCTAGGGAGTAGGAGTACCGGAAAAGACGCGTTAAAACCGGTGCCAACTCTGGAGCACACGTCCTCAGCACAATTGGGGGGATTCCGTCAGGCCCACTCGACTTGTGGATGTCCAGGGAGAGGAGTGCTTTGCGAACCGAGCGCTGTGTGAACTGCAGTTCCGGCATGGAGCACTCACACCGCGGGATGGTCGGCGGCGTACTCCCCCCGTCATCGAGAGTCGAGTTAGACGCAAAGAAGGAGCCTAGAAGTTCGGCTTTCTCCTTTGCAGTATGGGCCAGTGAGTCGTCCTCCCTGTGCAGAGATGGAAGAGATGGCTGACAGAAATTCCCCTGGACAGCCTTGGCGAGAGACCAGAATGCACGGGTTCCAGAAGGAAGGCGAACTAGTTTCTCGCCAATTCTGCCTATGTGCTCTGACTTTGCCTTGGCAATGACTCTTTTGAAGGACCTAGAGGCGGAATTATACTTCTTTTTTAGAGCGCTGGTGTTTACATCCCGGGACGCTGATGCATCAACCCAGGCTTGGTAGCACTCCTGCTTATAGCATGATGCTATTTTACAGGAGCGACCAAACCATGGCTGAGATTTGCCTCCAATGGGCACCACAGAGGAAGGAATAAAAAGTTCCATACCCTGAAGTACCACATCAGTAACAGAATCCGCAACAACGTTGGGATCATCCGGCGAGAAGCAAACCCGCCCCCAAGGGTAGGATGCAAAGGAAGACCGCATCCCATCCCAATCGGCTGACCTATAGTGCCAAACACGGCGGCAGCCTGCAGAATGCAACCGCGATTTCAGCGTGAGTGGCACAACACTCCGGACCAGACAATGGTCCGAGGAGCCTAAAGGGGCGTCGACGGAAATCTGATATCCGTCCGGGTGAGAGGTCAGCAGAAGGTCCAACAGGGAAGGTGCATGATCCTCCACATCTGGAATCCGCGTAGGCGAAGTAACCAGTTGTGTCAGACCATATGCCAAGGCAAAATCATGAACAGATCTCCCCGCATGATCGGTTAAACGTGAACCGAGCCATTCGGCGTGATGGGCGTTAAAGTCGCCGAGGATCACGATCTCTGCGGAGGGGATCTGCTGTAGCAACGAATCAGCAGCCATTTGGACGTGGTCGAAGAGTCGGTCTGTTTCGGCATTACCGCTGTGGGACCTATAGAGGCACCCGTAGACGCGCGGATGGTCGTCGCTGTCTACGCGTAGCCAAAGGATGGACAGGTCCGAACCTTCAAGTCTGCCGAGGCGTCAAGAACAGATGTCCTCCCTGACGTAAACGCAAACTCCAGCCCGAGGCACAAAGGAGTGTTCCAGTTTGTACCCCGGGTAGGAGAGATACGAAACATCAGCCGGAGAGGACACCTGCCTCTCGGTCAGAAAGAGCAGAGCCGGCCTCGCCGTCTCGAGATGGTAGTGGACGGCGTTTAGGTTAGAGTGAAGTCCCCTGATATTGCAGAAATTCACGGACAGCGTGGCAGGGGTCGCCTTGGTCTTGTTGCTCCGTTTGCCCCGAGCAGTTGTAGTCTTGAGCGGAATTTCGCCCCCCCCCCCAGAATACGCGGGGCAGCCTGAGCACCCACGCTCAGAAGTGGAGAAACATGGTCGTGGATGCTCAGCGAGGGATTCTCCAGGGGTGCTGGTACCCTCCTGGGGTAGTCTATCTTTATTTAATTCCGCTACCATGTTGATAGGGGGGGGGGGGGATTTGGGCCTCCGGCCACCTGCACTCACCAGACGAAACGCGGAAGCAGAACTTCCACTTCACGCCGGTATTCTGTGAGGTCGTGGTACCACCCCGGTTTGAGCCGGCCCATACGTGCAACAGCAAAGCTGCCGCATGGCTCTACCACTGTTATATATATATATATATATATATATATATATATATATATATATATATATATATATATATATATACAGAAATAATAAGTAATACTATGTATATGCACACCGGCACAATTAGTGGAACACAAAAAAAGCAGGATTTTAAAATCTTTTACTTGAGGAAAGGGCCAGTTATGATATTTTTTTAATTTATTGTTAAATTTGAAAATAGAAAATTAGATGACATACACTTTTTTCATTCATTTGTTTTATTTTCCCGAACAATACGTTTTGTCAACTTGTTCGAGTAATAACTAAGTAATTGTAATTTTTTTTTTTGAAAAATTGCAATTAATGGTTTTTCATAAATTTGTTATTCTATAGGCATTTTGTTTATTAAAAGCTCTTTATTATGCCTGACTTAACATCACTGGAAATCATTAGGGCTGATGAAATGAGAAGAAATGGCCATACCTACAGATCGATTGCCTCAAGGCTTCGTCGACCAGTATCAACGATTCATCGCAGCATCCAGCGGTACAGGTCGTCTAATTCTCTTGTGAGGAGGAGGGGTCAAGGTAGAAAAAGATGTACATCGAGGCGAGATGACAGTTTTTTACAACTTGGAGTTCGTAGGAATACGCGATTAACGGCTGTACAAGCTCGAAATGAACTGAAAGACGTTCGAGGAGTACGAGTAAGTGAGCGTACAGTTCGCAGGAGATTTGAAGAAGTTGGTTTAGGGTCGTATATACCTGCCAAAGGCCCAAAACTTGAGAGACGTCACCGCGTAAACCGATTAAGCTATGCGCGAGAACATCGTAATTGGGATTTGAACGAATGGCAGCAGGTTCTCTTTACTGATGAGTGCAGAGTTCTTTTAAAACAGATCGATGGGAGACAGCGAATATGGAGACGCAAAGGAGAACGCCACATACAGTCTAATTTTGAACACACAGTGGCTTATGGTGGCGGCTCGATTATGGTTTGGGGAGGGATATGTTTGGGAGCTCGCACGGAGTTAGTGATAGTCACAGGAGAGACCATGACAGCAGATCGATACATCAGAGACATTTTAGAAGAACATGTTGTACCATTTGCCCCATTTATTCGTGACGACTTTATTCTAATACAAGATAATGCTCGTGCTCATAGTGCACAATCGGTACAGGCATATCTGAGCCACGTAGGTATATCGGTGATGCAGTGGCCAGCAAATTCCCCCGATATGAATCCGATAGAGCATGTCTGGGACTTGCTAAAAAGAAGGGTTAAATCCAGAATGCCACCCCCCAACAATCTGAATGAACTTGGAAACGCATTACTTGAGGAGTGGGAGCGGTTGCCTCAAGAAATCATCGATAACATAATCTGTAGCATGCCCAGACGAATGGAAACCGTAATCAGAGCAAGAGGGGGAAACACTCGTTATTAATTTTGCTTTAATTTTATTGTTAAATCATTTAATGCTTACTTTTTTATTTTTTGTGATGGTTCATAATCATCTAAAAATTTCACTTATTTCAAATTTCTTTATTTTTCAATAAAAAATAACGAAGACTTTTCAAAGTCGTTGTTAAAAGATGTTAATCAATTTGTTATTTTGTGTCTAATTACATTTTCGTCAAATATATGCGTTATTATCTCATAGTCTCACTTTTTTTTCTGTTCCGCTAATTGTGCCGGTGTATATATATATATATATATATATATATATATATATATATATATATATATATATATATATATATATATATATATATATATTAAGCAATAAAATTAAATTAATAAGCATAAAGTTAATATAAATACATTTCAGACATTAGACCAATAATATAGTAAATTAAAGGCAAAAATATTGTCTTCCATAATAAATAAATTTATTTTAAAAACTTGTAAAAATATTTAAAATAAGATAAACAATAGAAATACAAGTTGAAAATATAAAAGTAAAGATAAATGAAGTTTATAAGATAATTAGAAAATTTGTTAAAAATTGTCTAAGTTGTGGAAGGAGTTCATGAATAAAAGAAAATTTTCCTAAGTTATGGAAGGTGTTCATGTATAGATGTCTTGTATGGAGGACATGCCTGCAGTTGTACATATGTATGGGGTGGTCGGGAGCCCGACTGCCTGAAGTACTGTAGCACAATGACTAGTCCTATATTAGGGACTTATGATAATAAACTCAATGATACAAAAGCAATACTATAGAAGGTCTCCATGACGAATTTGCATTACAATAGTGGGGTCGTGGGTTGAAGTCCTACATATTAATGACTTATGAAAGTAAGGTCCATGATACAAAAGCAATACTATAGAAGGTCTCTATGATGAATTTGCATTACAATAGTAGAATCGTGAGTTGAAGTCCTATATATTAATGACTTATGAAAGTAAGGTCTATGATACAAAAGCATTATTAAGGAATGTCTCCTTGATGCATAAGCATTGTATGAGGTGGTCGGGTGACCGACTGCTCCTAGTACTGTTGCAAAATGACTAGTCCTTATCAGGGACTTGAAAAGGAATATTATGGTGGCGTGTGTGCTGCTTCACGAGCAATTGGTCCGAGGTAACCGATGGGGAAGAACCTTTCTTAAACAACCGAACCAATCGAAAATAAGATAAAATATATGCGTTATTATCTCATAGTCTCACTTTTTTTTTCTGTTCCGCTAATTGTGCCGGTGTATATATATATATATATATATATATATATATATATATATATATATATATATATATATATCATAAACACTCACGCCTGTCACCCAGAGGGGTAGGCAGAGACTGACATACCTCTTTCGCCTCTTTTACATCCATATATCTACGCATACATGCTCGTCGGTTAAGGGTACTTCTAACGTGGCCCATTTTCAAAATATCGCCAATTTGGTCGATAAACTTTTTCCTAGGGCGTCCCTTCCCGACTCGGCCGTTCACATCTGCCATATAAATTTGCTTTGTCACTCTTTCCTCATTCATTCTTTCCACATGACCAAACCACCGAAGCATTCCTTTCTTAATCCTGGTCACAACATCATCTGGCATACCACATTTATCTCTTATCACGCAATTTCTCACCCTGTCATTCAGATTCAACCCTAGCATATTCCTTAAAGACCGCATTTCTACAGCATTTATTCTACTTTCGTGCTTCTTCTGCCACACCCAGCTTTCACTACCATACATTAAAGTAGGGACTAACACAGCATTATGAATTACCATACGTGCCTGTTTTGACACATTCTGGTTCTTCATAATAGAGTGTAGTGCCCCATTCACTCTATTCCCTGCATTTACTCGTCGTTCTATATCCCTATCATATCTACCATCCCTGCTAAATACACATCCCAAATACACAAACTCATCCACTTGCTCAATTAACTCTCCTTCTATTCTTATTTCACATACCGTTTTGCTTTCTTCTCTTTCAAAAACCATCACTTTCGTCTTACACGCGTTCACTTTCATTCCCCTTTCTTTTAATTCCCAGTTCATTAATGTAACCATCATTTGCAACTCAGCCGCCGATGACGCAAATATGACTTGATCATCGGCATACAAAAGGCATTTGACGGTTAACTCGCCCATTCTTAACCCACATTCTTCATCTTTCAAAGTTTGCAAACACCGGTCCATAAATAGGTTGAACAGCCAAGGGGAAGCTACACAGCCCTGTCTGACACCTTTTTGGATGCCAAACCAGTCCGAGTAGACCCCATTGATCCTGACACAAGCACTAGAGTCCCTATAAAGAGACCTCAATGCCTGTATCAAACCATCGCTCAACCCATATGACTTCAGTGTTTGCCATAACACATTCCTGTCCACTCTGTCATAAGCCTTTTCCAAGTCCATGAATGCACAAAAAACTTTCTGGTTTTTGGCCAAAAACTTCTCCGCAATCATGCGCATGGAAAAGACTTGATCTGTACACCCCATTCCCTTTCTAAAACCCGCTTGCACATCCCAAATTTTTCCATCAGTTTCTTTCATAACTCTTTCAATTAACACCTTAGCATACAGTTTACCCACAATACTAAGCAAGCTGATACCGCGGTAGTTTTTGCAGTCCTGCTGTGACCCTTTTCCTTTATATATTGGTACTATAACTGCTTTACACCAGTCATCCGGTACCCGTTTTAATTCCCAACATAAATTAAACAAGGTGTACAGCAGGCCTGCCACCACTCCCTCTCCAGCCCTTAGCATCTCGAGTGATACTCTATCATATCCAGCTGCCTTACCTGCTTTCATGCTTTTCATTGCTTTCATTATTTCATCTACACTTATCTCCATAAATATTTCCACTTCTTTCGGAATTTCTAGTTCATTTAATTCAGACGACTCTTCACTCATAAATACGCTTTCAAAGTATTCCTTCCATCTGTTTAAATTCGAAACTTCATCATTCAGAATACATCCATTCTCGTCTCTTATAGCATTTATTATATGCTGTTTTGTATTTCCCCTGGCAGTTCTTACGAGTTTCCAGAACATTTTTATGTTAGCCTGGAAATTATCAGATATCCTTCTATCATTCTTATCCGTTCTTTCTTTCTTTTTCCTTTCAACAACTTCTTTTACTCTCTTATTTAGACGTCTAAATTCTGCCTTTTTTCTTTCAATCTCATCATTCATACCACCAGAATTACCAGCTTTGGTTGCTAGTAAATCTAACCATGCTTGCTTCTTTGATTCAACTTGCACCCGTACCTCATCATCCCACCATAACGTATTACTTTTCCTTTCATTTGTTCTCTTACTTACACCACATACTTCGGTGGCGGTATCCACCAAACCTTTCTTAATATTATCCCACACAGTATTCAAGTCTAAATCATTCATACACAACTCATTCAAACATCTAATATTTTCTCTCAGTCTACATTTATACTTCTCTTTCACATCTTCATCTTGTAACTTCTCTATTCTTATACGCTGTAACGCAGTGGTAGACACAGATGTCCGATGCCGCCAACGCTTGAAAAGACCATTAATTCGACATAAGACCAAGTAATGATCCGTCCCTACGTTGGACCCCCGGTAAACCCTTGTATCTACGACTGCGCTCCTCATTCTTTCATCCACAATTACGAAATCTATCATGCTTCTATCATCACCTCTTTCCCATGTATACATGTGAATCTTCTTATGACGAAAAAAAGTATTCGTCACAAAAAGATTCTTTTCCGCACATACGGTGAGGAGGTCTTCACCATTCTCATTTATACTTTCATCACCAAACGTTCCCAATATCCTTTCATAACCAGACCTCTTCACCCCAACCCTTCCATTAAAGTCTCCTAACATAATAATATTTTCATTTTCCTTACATTTTGTCTAACACCATCCTTACCATGTCCCAAAACTGCTCTCGGATGTAAGTGGGCTTAGACATGTCTGGGGCGTACACCCCTAGCAGGAACAGCTTCTTTAAGCCCACTTTCATTCGTAACCATAGCAGTCTCGGGCTTACACATTCATACTCTTTCACACATTGACCCATTCTTTCTGAAAGGATGAGACCGACTCCCTGGCATGCCCGTTCGGTCTCGCCTATACCAGACCAATACGCGGTATACGTGCCATGTGCAGTGGCATCCTTTCCCTTTCGTTTCGTCTCATTCACACATAACACATCTATTCCTCTGTCATTCATCATTTCGCATACTTCATCCATCTTATCGTTCATTCCTCCACATACATTCAGCGTAGCCAGACGGGTTTCCGCAATCCACTTTTCGCCCCTCCGGGAGACAGAACGTGACGGGTGGCGAACCTCGTCGCCGGTTTTTCTCCCGGAGATTCTTCGCAACTCTGCCCCATTTAAGGGGCGCCGGGAACTCGGGGCCATTTCTTTTAATAGCTGCGTCATGGTGCGAACAAGGGGTGGTGGTAGATTTTACGCCGCTACCATACGGCGAGGAGCCGAGTCTATTTTTTCGGCTTTGTCGCTCGTTTAGCACCACCCGGGGGACACGTGTAGGGTGGGCCTAAGGTTAGGTGGTCGAAGCCTACGGACGCGAGCGACTCATTCCCAATATATATATATATATATATATATATATATATATATATATATTAAGCAATAAAATTAAATTAATAAGCATAAAGTTAATATAAATACATTTCAGACATTAGACCAATAATATAATAAATTAAAGGCAAAAATATTGTCTTCCATAATAAATAAATTTATTTTAAAAACTTGTAAAAATATTTAAAATAAGATAAACAATAGAAATACAAGTCGAAAATATAAAAGTAAAGATAAATGAAGTTTATAAGATAATTAGAAAATTTGTTAAAAATTGTCTAAGTTGTGGAAGGAGTTCATGAATAAAAGAAAATTTTCCTAAGTTATGGAAGGTGTTCATGTATAGATGTCTTGTATGGAGGACATGCCTGCAGTTGTACATATGTATGGGGTGGTCGGGAGCCCGACTGCCTGAAGTACTGTAGCACAATGACTAGTCCTATATTAGGGACTTATGATAATAAACTCAATGATACAATAGCAATACTATAGAAGGTCTCCATGACGAATTTGCATTACAATAGTGGGGTCGTGGGTTGAAGTCCTATATATTAATGACTTATGAAAGTAAGGTCCATGATACAAAAGCAATACTATAGAAGGTCTCTATGATGAATTTGCATTACAATAGTAGAATCGTGAGTTGAAGTCCTATATATTAATGACTTATGAAAGTAAGGTCTATGATACAAAAGCATTATTATAGAAGGTCTCCTTGATGCATAAGCATTGTATGAGGTGGTCGGGTGACCGACTGCTCCTAGTACTGTTGCAAAATGACTAGTCCTTATTAGGGACTTGAAAAGGAATATTATGGTGGCGTGTGTGCTGCTTCACGAGCAATTGGTCCGTGGTAAACTTGGACTCGCTAACCGATGTGTCCTAGACATATCATCTTGGTGCTGGTGGTAAGCGGGTTTATTGTAGCAATACGGCTTTCCCGTGGACATCGCACACCCATACCGTTTGTGGGCTACGTCGTAGCGCATAGCGATGCGTCGTCTATCTTTCGGAGCACTTTTAAGTGTAACCAGCATACTGAACTTCATGTCTTAGTGCATTAGTGCTATGATACGTGGAGCTTGTCCACTGGCGTCTTAGTAGCGTGCTACTATGATACGTTGTTGCAGTTTTATATAACAACATTCTTAGTGCCGGTGGTAAGCGGGTTTGTTGTAGCAGTACGGCTTTCCCGTGGACATCGCACACCCATATCATTTGTGGGCGGTGTCGTAGCGCATAGCGATGCGTCGTTTATCTTTGGGATTGGGATGAGTGTGTCTGGTAGCACTTTTAAGTGTAACAGGCATACTCAACTTCATGTCTTAGTGCATTAGCGCTATGATACGTGGAGTTTTGTTCATTGGCGTCTTTTTAATTTTTGTTTTGGTTAACAACAATGCAAAACTTTGTTATCAAAGTCGTTATGGATCATGTGGGTGTGTTGTGAGGGGGCGCCATCCGTATGATAGTTGCATTGATGCTTACTGCTACTTGCGGTATTGCGTCTTGTGATGGATCTGCGGGTTTGCTGTGCCTGATTCGACGCTCTCTTGTGGTTCTGGTCGATGGAGGTATGCGGGTGGTGATGTCTGCTGGGATGTATGGGGGACCTTGGGATGGTGTAAGCCCGACGATAGTCGTATTGATGCTTGTTACGTTCTGCAGCATTGCGTCTCTGCGATGGTTGTTTGGTGGGACGCTATTCTCAATGACGCTCTCTGCGTCTTGGTTTGACTCACACCTAAGTAGCTTTGCCCAAGTCGGGTCCCTTCATTACGGGGCTGCAGACTGTCTGCCCTCCATGATGTTTTATATAACAACATAATAATATATCTCTGTAACTTTCCCACCTTTGAACGAGTGAATTGAAGGCAACTGTTGGTGGGTGAGACAAACATGATCGAAAATTTATTTACTCAACGTCAGTGACACAAACCCTTTCTGATGGCGAATTATTAGTCTTATCTTATAACTGCCTTTTGGTTATATCTGCCGTTGTATTGGTTGGTGGAGCATATATGTCGACTTCATGCGGGTGGTAGCTGGCGGGGGGATCTGAGGAAACTCTCAAGGCTGCGGCCGAAAGCCGCACAACGTGGGACCCCATTCCCTTGAGGTAAGCGGTAGACTCACGCCACGCTCTGCGGCTAGTAGCCGTGCTGATCATGCAATTGGTGGTGATGCCATACACTTACATCACGTCTGCAGGAGCGGCGGTCTGGCAGGTGGTGGCGCTCACGGAGGGTTTAAGGCCAGTGTGCCTATTTGCCTAAATCGTGTGACGTACATTCACTGTGGCTGGATTCGTTCGTATTCTGTATGGCATTTACACGCATTGACATGCGCGACTTCGGTCGATGTTTGTGCTTACGCACTAACAAGGGGCCAAGCCTCTTTTACTGGTTCGCCAGTTATTTTGCTGTGGAATATGGTCCAGTTCCCGAATTAGCGTTCCCTTCGGGGGGGAGTGCATCAAAATGGTTGGCGCTCACCGTGCACGGCGTGTGTGGGGCCGTGTGCCTCCCCTACATTTTTTTAAATAAATGTAGGAGAGCGAAGCCCTTGTATCGGGTATTTTGTATAAACATATTTTGAGCCTTTTCCGAGCGGGAATGGATAAATAATAATAAATTAATAATGTAAACCTGATACAAGTTGAGCTTTCTCGAGCCCTGTCTTCATGAACGGGGTTCACTTAGCTTATAAGGCACTACTAACAGCTTTTAATTGCTCTAGTGAATATTCATTTTTCCAAAAGACACCTAAAAGAACTAAGTTACTAAACAAACACAACGTAAATAAGGGTCCTAACTAAGACGATCACGCCAAAAATATTACAAACGGCCTATTATTAAACCTTTTGAAAGATCATTTAGAAAGATCAAAACATAGGTATCTTATTTATCTTGGTGACAAATACATAATGTTATTGAAAAAGGGTAAATTTATTATATAGAATATATTTAATATTTAATATATTTATTATTATGAAAGAGGGGAAGCGTTACAATAGGTACCTAAAGTTTAATCGTCCCTGACTTTTTGTTCTTTTATAGAAGTTTTGAATAATCTCTAGTATTTAATTTTTACTACATAATTAGCTACTAAACTCAAATAGTAAAACCAATATTGATTGATAAATTACAATATACAATAAAAATATGTATAACAAATAGGCAGATACTTACCTTTTCCGGCACTGCATCATTGACGTCGATTCACTCACAGTCTAACTTTTATGTTCAAAATCCCAGAAACAAATGAGTAACGTTTTGTTTTTTGTTTTTTTTTTTTGCGCCCGAAGCAAATAAGGGCAACCTACCGGTAACGGGGAGGGAGGTGGTGAATTCTCATAGCATACCACACAGCCGGCTGCGTGGTTATGTGGAGACTTTTACCCACTAAACACCACCTTTTGGGATTGGCTTACCGATCTGACGACAGATCTTTAAGCCGTAAACGGACGCGACCCTCCCTGGGAGAAAGGAGGGCGCAGCTGCAAAAGAGCAACGTTTTGTTCTTGGCGTTCTTATTCTTATATCTTCTCTTTCTATTTATACTAATGTAGATTGCAAGCACAGCGCAAGTCGTATTTCATCCCTTTGCAAATCTAATCAAGCATCCCGGAAGAGCGGGCGCACGGGCGGCACTTTGCAAGTCTCGACAATGTGGTGTACACTTGTACTATCTATCTATTGTTTTATTCAATTCTGTGTTTGAACTGAGACTCGAACATTTTTGTGTACCTACCTAGTGAATGATGCTACCTGCCTACTTTGATAGGTAAATTCAAGCCAAAATTTTTGTTCTTTATTATGAAAACCAGAAATATTTTCGTGGACCCCTTAGACCGGGAGTTGGTGACAGGTGACGTTCCACGATTTTGTCGTGCTTGCCTTTTTAAGGCTTGATAACTAACCCTAAAATATCAAAGATTGTCGGGGCTTTAGCCCCCCGCGCGTCCTCTTCATAAGGAAAAGCGTTTTTCTTTGTGTAGCGAATTTTCATGTTTTTCCGTGATGGTATACTGCATGCCCTTGTAATATACGGAAGTTCAAGCAAATTGAAGCTCTAATAATTGATGGCATGCACCACGCAGCGGCCCAAGATGATCAGAGGGTTCTGAAAACCTGAAAAAAATTAAAGGGCAATTCCGTGTTTTCAAATTGCATGCCGATGTAAAGAATGGAAGTTTTTGTAATAAAAACACTCTGGAAAAATTGGCATGCGAACCTCGTATATATCATACGAGGTCATACGAGGAGTGCATGCCAATTTTTTTGATCTTCTTGGGCCGCTGCGGGGTGCATGCTATCAATTATTAGAGCTTCAATTTGCTTGAACTTCCGTATATTACAAGGGCATGCAGTATACTATCACGGAAAAACACGAAAATTCGCTACACAAAGAAAAACGCTTTTCCTTATGAAGAGGACGCGCGGGGCTTAATTTAAGGTATCATTTTATTCGTCTGAATAACCCAAGTATTTTTAGATAACTTTTTATTTTTTTAAATAAATAAAATGGCGGATTTTTGGCGCAAAATAGTAATACGTTAGTAAAAAAATTAACCAAACCTATCGAATAGGATATCAAAATAAAGGAATTTAAAAGGGGGTTACAAAAATATATATATAAGTTGCATGTTTAAATTTAAGTATGCTTGTAAATTTCTTCATTACGTCGTACCTATATTCCAAACGGCTGGATGGATTTCAACAATTAAGGTATCATTTTATTCGTCTTAAATATCCAAGTGATCTTAGATAGCTTTTTTTTTAATAAACAAATCGGCTGATTTTTTGAGGCAAAATAGTAATACGTTAATTAAAAAAATAACCAAACATATCGAATATAAGTTCTATGGTTAAATTTAATTAGGAAATATAAATTGGTTTATAAAGTTTTTAATAACTGGTTTATAAAATGTGCAATATTTGTGTCGAACCTCGTGCTATTATACGAAAAAAGAATAGTTACTAATATCCTTCGCCCAATAACATTTAAAACAAAAAACATACTTAAATTGTTTTCAATAAATTTTGAACCGTATACTTTGAAGTTTTGAAAAAATGCAATAAATAAACACCGTTTATTTCAGGAAATATACATCGACGTTTCTAAGTCGCATGGTTATTGAAAAATCGTCAAAAATCTTTACACAAGAGACAGGCACACTAAAAAGTCTTAAATAAAATAAATAATTTAAAAAATCAAAAACCCGACTGCAAAAAAAAACAATTTAAAAGGAATGCACCAAAACGACCGAAACAAGGTTGAGAATACTTTTATACTTACTATTATTATATTTACTTAGGCTATTCGATTTTCAGCTCATATAGTCTTTTAAACCGAAGTAGAGTTTACTTTGCTTATAGTTTATTTTAATTTTGTTTTGTATTCTCAATCTTGTTTCGATCTTTTTAGTCCATTACTTTTAAATTGCCTTTTTTGCAGTCGGGTTTTTGATTTTTTAAATTATTTATGTTATTCATATTTTAATTAAATTATTTTATTAAATTTGCAACAAAAGAACAGTGTCATTGTTAATAATTGTGAATTTTTCGCTATTGCGGAAAAACAATATTCAGATTTGTTGCAATTATTTATTAAAATTATTACCACAAGCTTTGTTTTTGAACAATACTTTGTTTAAAACTTATTATTGCATCAATTTGATTTTAAATTATTTGATTAAGAAAATATTTTGATTAGTAAAATAAAACAAACCAAAATACTTTCCTCTAGTATTTTGGTTTATTATATTTTAGATTTTTGCCTAAGAAATTACAAATTACTGTGTCAGGATTTAAATAAAAACTTAAGTAAAGTACGTAATCCAGGACTTTTGCCCACCCTGACATATATTTTTTTTTTTGTATGAAAACATAATGGGGGAGCAACTTTTTCACTAGCGTAAACTTTGTTATTTGCAGCGCATTTAAACGAGCAAATCATACCCCTGAAAACTAACAACCTAACCTAACCTAACCTAACTTCCACTACAACCTCCTAGCAGGAGTAGGTCGAATAACCAGTAACCCTTATAAACTGACATTATAATAGGTTAGTAACGCAAAAGAGAAAGGGCATAGCATACGCGTATGTTAGATCGAGAAGGCTTGACCATTCACGTAGCGTGTACATCGGGCTATATCGGGCTGATGACATTCTTGAACAAAACAAATTCCGCTTGTATTTGCAAAATCTCAAGTTTTTAAGTGAAAATTTGTGTTTAATAGACGGAAACCTCGCAAAAAAAATTGTAGTCGCAAATAAAATAAATAATTTAAAAAATCAAAAACCCGACTGCAAAAAAGGCAATTTAAAAGTAATGCACTAAAAAGATCGAAACAAGATTGAGAATACAAAACAAAATTAAAATAAACTATAAGCAAAGTAAACTCTACTCACAATTTGAGATTATATTATTATCTATCTATTACGTTAAAATCACAACGACATATTTGAAGCGAAAACTTCATTAACATCGTTGTGATTTGAAAATCTATGAAACGAAAAAGCGGTAAAAAGAGACACATAAATTCATAAGATTTAACATGGGAGAAGATGAGATAGGAAGCATTAAAGATTATAGCTCAACGCTCGCGAGAAAAAAGTCTTAAACGCCACGGAAAAGGCGTCGCTTACCTACGCGTTTTGTTCGACAAGGTACGAAGGTATCGTGAGCCTATGGAATAAACAAGTAGTCAAAAACGGCCAAACCTCAACTTCGGTATAGGTAAAATTGATATAAATCATTTTGTAATTAGTAAGTACTGTATATATATATATATATATATATATATATATATATATATATATATATATACAAATACTTTACGGCAAATGTATATGTGTATATGTGTGTGTGTGTAACGGCGGGGCAGGGAGTGCTAAGAATCTCCGGTGGAGGTTCGGTTGCCACCTACGATGACTCGACCTGGCAACGTATAACACACGCACCCTGAGGACTGACGAGATGATACTGGAGCTGGAAGAAGAGGTAGACAAGTTGCGCTGGCATATTATTGGATTATCTGAGGTCCGAAGAGAGGGGGAGGACACGGTAATCCTCGAGTCCGGAAACTTGTTCTATCACCGGGAGGGCAACCGTCTATCCCAAGGAGGTGTCGGATTTATCGTCCACAAGTCTCTCGTCAACAACGTTGTAAAGATTGGGAGTGTGTCGACGAGGGTCGCGTACCTGATACTCAGAATCACCAAACGGTATTCGCTGAAGGTCATACAGGTCTACGCACCAACCTCGGCACATACCGATGAGGAGGTGGAGGAAATGTATGAGGATATTTCTAGAGCCATGCATTCCTCCAAAACCCACTACACGGTGTTGATGAGAGACTTCAACGCAAATCTAGGCACAAGAGAAGGCGGTGAGCTGAAGTTAGGGAAATTTTGAGTAGGGCAACGGAACCGTAGGGGCCAACAGCTGGATGACTTTATGGAGAAAGAGGGACTCTTTATGATGAACTCTTTCTTCCAGAAGCGGCCCCACAGGAAGTGGACCTGGTCGAGCCCCGACGGTTCGACAAAAAATGAGATTGACTTCGTTATGACGACCAGACGCCAACTGTTCAGTGATGTCTCAGTGGTCGCAAGGGTGAAAGCCGGCAGCGATCACCGAATGGTTAGAGGCACACTGAACCTAAACGTTAAGTTGGAGAGGTCTCGTCTAAAGAAGTCAACGCTCCGTCCCCCTCGTGCTCTAATCCAAAATCCCGAAACCTTTCAGCTCGAGTTACGTAACCGCTTTCAGTGCCTAGAAGATGCAATGCAGTGGACGATATGAATGACACGCTCGTGGAAACTGTCCATGCGGTCAGAGCTAAGTTATGCAAGACCCGCCGCAGAAGAACACAAAAACTCTCCGATCACACTCTTAATCTTATGGCTGTTAGACGGGAGATGAGGCTGCAATCGTCAACAGATTTGACAGCATACAGGCAACTGAACAGACAGATCTCCAAATGCATGCGGCGAGACTTACGCAACTTTAATACTGCTCGTATTAAAGAAGCGATCTAGCGGAACCAGGGCTCTAAAGTCTTTGCCAGAGATCTGTCTGCCAGAAAGAGCCAACTGTCAAAGCTGAAGACTGAGTGTGGCAGCATCGTTTCCGGGACACCTGAGATTTTGAGTGAGATTGAGAGGTTCTATGGGCAGCTGTACACATCATCGTTGGAGCCACACGCAAGTGTGAGTAACGATCCAAGAGCAAGTCTTACCCGACACTATTCTGATGATATCCCGGACGTCAGTCTGAGCGAGATTAGAATGGCTCTCCAGCACCTTAAAAACGTCAGGGCCCCAGGCGAGGATGGAATTACAGCGGAGCTTCTGAAAGCGGGTGGAACACCGGTACTTGAAGTCCTTCAGAAGCTCTTAAATTCCGTCCTCCATGGTGGCACTACTCCGGAGGCGTGGAGCAGAAGTGCGGTGGTCTTGTTCTATAAGAAAGGCGACAACGCTCTCTTGGAGAACTATTGACCGATTTCCCTTCTGAGCCGCGTCTACGTGCTGTTTTCGAGAGTCATTACGAATCGTCTCGCACGCAGACTGGACGACTTTCAGCCTCCCGAACAAGCCGGTTTCCGAAAAGGCTTCAGTACCATAGACCACATACATAGCCTTCGTAAAATTGTACAAAAGACCGAAGAGTACAATCTGCCACTTTGCCTGGCGTATGTGGACTATGAGAAAGCCTTTGATTCCGTCGAAATTTGGGCGGTGCTACAGTCCCTTCAGCGGTGCCAAGTTGACTGTCGGTATATCGAAGTGCTGAAGTGTTTGTAGGGTTACGTACAGTAGGGCTACGATGGCTATCCGAGTACAGAACCAGAGTTCGAAACCTATCCAACTGCAGAGAGGTGTAAGACAGGGTGACGTTATATCCCCGAAACTCTTCACCGCTGCGTTGGAAGACGTTTTCAAGCTACTGGACTGGAAAGGATACGGTATTAACATCAATGGCGAGTACATCACTCACCTTCGATTTGCCGACGATATAGTCCTTATGGCAGAATCGCTGGAGGACCTTAGCACTATGCTCAATGACCTCAATAGTGTCTCCCAATGGATAGGTCTTAAGATGAACATGGACAAAACAAAAATCATGTTTAATGTCCATGTCACACCTATGCCGGTAGTTGTTGAGAGCACTATTCTCGAAGTTGTTGACGAGTACGTTTACATGGGACAAATAGTCCGACTAGGTAAGTCAAACTTCGAACCGAGAGGTCAATCGACGGATTCAACTCGGCTGGGCAGCGTTCGGGAAATTACGACACATCTTCTCGTCAGGTATACCTCAATCTCTGAAAACTAAAGTGTACAACCAGTGCGTGTTGTCAGTGATGACTTACGGATCTGAGACGTGGTCCTTCACTGCTGGCCGTATGAAGACGCTCAAGATCGCTCAGCGAGCTATGGAGAGGGCTATACTCGGAGTTTCTCGTTGTGATAGACTCAGAAATGAGGATATCCACAGTAAAACCAGAGTGACCGACATAGCCCATCGGATTAGTAAGCTGAAGTGGCAATGGGCCGGCCATATAGCTCGAAGAACCGATAACCGATGGGGAAGAAAGGTTCTCGAGTGGCAGCCTCGTACCGGTAGGCGTAGTTTTTTTTTTTTTATAGAAGAGGGGGCAAACGCGCATGCGGCTCACCTGATGTTAAGTGACTACCGCCGCCCATGATCAACCGCAATACCAGGAGAATTGCGGGTGCGTTGCCGGCCCTTTAGAAAGGAGTAAGCTCTTTTCTTGAAGGTCCCCAGGTCGTATCGGTGCGGAAAAATCGCCGGTGGTAAACTATTCCACAGAGAGGTTGTACGTGGAAGAAAACTCCTTGTGAAACGTACAGTGGTGGACCGCCAAGCATCCAGATGGTGTGGATGGTATCGGGACGTTTGCCGTGTAGTGCGTCCACGAAATTTGGCGGCTGGGATTAATCCGAACAATTCCTCAGAGCACTCCCCGTGATAGATGCGATAAAATACGCAAAGAGATGCAACATCTCTTCGCAGCGCCAGTGAATCGAGCCGATCGGAAAGCACTCGGTCGTCGACGATTCGAGCCGCTCTGCGCTGGATGCGGTCAAGTGGAAGGAGCTGGTACTGGGGAGCCCCAGCCCAGAGATGGGAACAGTATTCTATGTGCGGCCGAACCTGCGCCTTGTAAAGTTGCAGGCGGTGTGCCGGCATGAAATACTGTCCCGCTCTGCTGAGCACGCCAAGCTTTTAGTAGTGTAGGGCGACCCCCCACTAGATGGAGTGACGACCTGGTAAGACATGCAGGAAGTCGATGGATGCAGGTGGCTCAGGACCGTGCTTTGTGGCGTTACTTGGGGGAGGCCTACGTTCAGCAGTAGACTTGTGAAGGGCTGTAATGATGATGACGATGATATGTTTGTGTTACGGCACAAGTATTTGTATTTTGTATTTCATTTCATTTGAAGGTTTCACTTCTGTCACGTGTGAGCTGCACGCATGTTTTTTTCTTTTATCGAGAACTTTTATCGAATCGTGTTTTCGCTTCAACAGATCTGAAGATTATAACTCCAAGTTTAATGTGTCCAAATAGCAAACTCTTAGGTTTTATAGATGCCGAGATCGAGATCACTCAATATCATCAAAACAGTATTATACGGACTCTTAAATGGACAGTAAAAATCACTTTTATAGTAATTATCATCTGAATGCAAAGAAATTGAATTTAAAATAATTACAAATACGTGAAATCCTGTTAATTTTAACCTTACTTCTGTAGATATTGACACTATCGATAATATCTTATCGAAATATACGTATCCGGCCAAAGTACGCCTTGCATGTAGCATTATTCAACTTAGTTTTTTTTTGAAGGTTCCATCGCTGATTCTTGAGTTAATTATGCTATAAGAGGCAACAGATGGAAACAAATCGGGAAATGGGCAACAGCGTCTTTCTAATAAGGACTAAAAATAAAAATAAAAGTGCGTTTGCCAACCCGCTGATAAGCGAGACAACTATGGCAAATATACCCCTGTGAGCCAAACTATAGGGTAGACCTATGTTCAGCAGTGGACTTTAATAGGTTTTGGACTTTAATAGATGTGCATTAAGAAGGCATATGCAATTAGCGTCGAAAACTTCATGTATTAGGGTATTTTCAGGGGCGATATCGTAACTATGTGAGTAGATTAATTGCAGAAAATTAAAAAGATTAATCTTTATTTAGTGCACTACGATGGAAAATTATAGTTTTTATGACGGTTTTTTAGAGCGAAGCCAATCCCTTCCTAGCATTTTACGAAAATATGCGTAAGAGTTATCTTTCAGATCGAATACAACCATTATTATAAGCTAAAATACTTTATTTTAAGCCTTATTATAATAAATATATAATCTTATAGTGCAACACAAACCCTAAATTACGAAAATATTTCGATGTAATTTTAAAAAACAATACTATGAAATCACCAAACTGTCTACTTCAATGTCATTTTTTCCGTATATTAGGATATGAACTTATCTATTTTAATTATTTTATGAAAATACAGGTAATGTAAAACATCCAAAAAAGTTTTAGCTCCTTTTATTTAGTCAATTATTTTATATGATTGTTTTAAAAATACTATAAATTATCACGCGCAGACGCCGACACCGTTGGATTCAGTACGCTCCGCGCATAGAGTAGAGTAATATATACAGAAATAGAGTAATATATACAGAAATAGAGAGCAATCTCCTAGGATTTTTTGTCACCCAACATGACTAGTGTCGCCGTCTGGTATCATATCCCTTGAACTAATCTCAATATCATGTTGACTATAGATAACTTTATGTAGTTATGTATATACAGTGCTGCCAACCTTACAGTTTTAACTGTAGATCTACAGTTTTTTGGAAATTATGTCAGTTTTTAGTTTAGGCCTCAAAATCAACAGTTTTTTTTTTAAATATTTAGCGTTATCTATTTTATTAGTCGATACACTAAGTCAGCTTCAGTAAAACCTACTACTATCGAATACACTATTTCTCAACTTTAACCAGAAAGCTTCTATGTTTCCCACACAGTACCGCTACGGTAGAACGCTTGTTTTCGATTATTAATAAATCACTTAATAAATCACAAAATACCTTGCACACAAAGTCAGAAATTAAAAATTGTTTCGAGTTCAATGAGACAAATGACCATTTCAAAAAATTCAATAAAAACATGTACGATTTCAACAAAAGTAATGATGAAACGGAATTGCAACTTTGAGACCTTTGATTTTGACATTTAATTGGATTAAAACTTTGTTAATTAGGTACATTATTTTGATTATTTTAATGCCCTCCTTATAGTGTATTCTATTTATTACTATCATTAAATTATACTAAATATAATATAGAGATAAAGAGGTAGACTTACTGTTTTTTAATTTGATATTTACAGTTTTCTACAGTTTTTTTCAAACATGTCTACAGTTTTGCTCTATGCTGGGGTTGGCATCACTGTGTATATACAGCTATCTATACTATAGGCGGTTATATTTATATTTTAAGGGATTAAGGTTCAATTAAAGACGTATTATAGATTTCAGTAATATTAACACTTATTTTTGTTATATATATTTAACATACACGATGTAAAAGCGTCTATTCCGCAAAATACAACACCAAACCAAATTAAACCCCCGGGTTACCGGAATGATAAATGAAAGCGTCCATTTCGCACAACACTACATAAACATACAATGTGGTTCCAGCATGAAAATCTAAGCAGACAACAAGAAACAGAGGGCTCCCAACTCAACCAAACTTATTGTAGCAACAACCGAAAATCACTTATAAAGTATAATAAAACAACAACTTGCTCAGTCGCCGGCTCGTCGGTAGGCATTATGTCATATAAAGTTGCTACTTGCCAGTTCGAGAATAACTAGAATTGGTGTAGTCGCCATCTAGCGCACCTTTTAGAATTTAATGTTCGAAAGTTTATGCGGATATGGTACAAGATGGCACTAGTGTTTTTGCAAATTATTGAACTCCAACCTAAAGTATGGAAGTGTACCCCCCCCGGTTCCGGGTCTTCCCAACGAAAGGACGTATCACATATTCCCGCCACAGCTCGAGTTCGTTTATTTCACACTGATAGCGTCTTTGTCGATAGCGTAAACTAGTGTTGCCAAGTGTCCCGATTTTTTAAAGTCTGAAAATTGGGTCCGAATTTTTACTAACTTTTTTTGAATGCAAAATTCAATATATGTAAGCTGTTACTAGATTAAAATACTTTTACTTTGACAAATTCATATTTTCCCACCAAGCTCGAACTAAATAGGCAACACCAAAGTTTTAAACTTTGCGCGTAATGTATTGGCATTTTTTGTCACTGCCTGATGCCTATCGCCGGGTTGCGCTATGCTCCAATGTCGTTAATTTGTCGATTATTTATTATACACAACAGCGTTAAAAAACTTTAACTCACTCTAACTGTTATCGTCGTATCGTATGTTACCTTGAGTGCCTCGCGATTGTAGGCAATTATTTCACGCAGGTGACAGGAGTGACAGAGGGCTGACCTAACTTAAATGCTGCTGTATTACATTTAGTAAAATGCAAGTCTTGTGGAAAAGTTCTTCCACTAGTCAATTTCTTCAATCGTTTGTAAGTACTGTTGTTTTCAATAAATAAAGTAACATTATTCGTCCGATGCAAGGATTTTATCTAGGCTATAAAGGTGTGAAGTATTAAAACCGTTTGGTTATGGATGAACGTTTGCTTTTTTACTGTAAGATGCCGTTTTTTTTTCAAGGGCTTTTTGAAGCACATGAGTTGTGAGTTCATAAGATTTATTACTACGTTAGAGCTGTTATTAGTTTGTGTTTGTTACTATTTTCAAAATTATATTACTCAGAAATGTTGATGGTTGGAGGAAAAATTATTCGTTCATTCGATCAGTCTTAAATAATAATTATAAAAGACATTGCGGATTGTGTCAAAAATACCAGTATAACTAATAGCGACCACAATGGCTACAAAAAAGCTGCTTTTTGTAGCTATTGTAACTGTTAAAATTTTAAAAACAAATTTCCGATTTTTACTTTGTCACACAGTATAAATAATAGCACGCGCAACACAACATAACGAATGATACTTTGTGTTATTATTTTTGTTTATAGGATAGGGTGACAAACGAGCACACGGTCCACCTGATGGTAAGTGGTTGCTGTGGCCCATAGACATCAACATCTATCCTCAATTACGAATCAAAATGCAGATGCGTTGTCATCTGTGAGGACTAAGATGGAATGCCTCATTTCCAGTAAAAAGGGTCTCCGGTTCTCTACACTCACCATACGAAACACAGCAGCATTAAGCTATTATTTGACGCTGGTATTCTGTGAGAGCGTGGTCCTTCCCCGGCCGAGCTGACTCATTCATGCTACAACTATACTACTAAAATAACTGCAGCATGTATGGCTTACCACGTGAGAAAGTTTATTTAATTGTTAATAATTTTATATGTTTATTCAATAGTAAGCAATTTATAATTAAAATATCTATCACTATAAAATATATATTTGACGGCTCAGTGGCGGGGTGACTTAGCATGTAGCAACTGCGTTTATCAAAAAGGTATCAACTTTTGATAAACGCAGTTTGGTTTTAGTTATCAACATTTAAGGGGAAATATAACTTCAAATAGCTTAGCAAGATCCTTCGTTATGCCGAAAATATTGCAGCATTAATTTTGAAATAAATATATGGTAAAGTTGAGGATTAATGTTAAGGACTATGTTAGACGAAAACACGATTCCGTAAAATTATCTCGATAGAAAAAAATCCAAAGTTATCTCCAAACTGAACAATAAACCGCTGTTATTCATAAAATACTTTCAATAAGATCATGAAATTTTGCATACTAACTGAACTAACTATAAAGCAGTGCTTATGTTATTTACTATTTTTTTAAATACTATATAATAGAAATTAACTAAACTATCGGTGTCTTGAAGCTTAATTCCTGCCGCCCGCTTAGTATCGCTTCGGCTTTTGAAGGGGGAAGTTGTGTCGCTTACGATCAGAATACACTAAAATTAAAATGGGAAATAACCATAATAAAAATAAGAAGCGACTGGGTTGGCGTTAAGAAACAGGCATAAATATGATAAACCTAATGAAATAAGTATCTAACGACCTATCTACTTACAGTATTAGTAATTACAAACATGACGGTACATAGCAAACGGCGCGCGGGGAAGTGAGGGCGAAATTAGAATTTGAGCTGACTTACTATATCCTCTTAATTTATATATGGTGCAACAAACTAGCTTAATTAGCCGTTTAATCAACAGCCTAGCCTCTTTCAAATAGCTAGGCAAATGACTTCCATCGATGATGTTTCATTATTTGTCTAGCCTGTTCATTTCAATTTAGTTCCATTTTCTGTCACCTAGCGCTGTAACTCTAAAAATTGTCAATATGGCGTCGACAAATAACAAATTTTATGGTGTTTTCCAAAGTTTAACGGAAAATAGTAGAAGCTGTCGCAGCCAACTAGCTTAATTAGCCGTTCAATTAAGAGCTTAGTCTTTTTATGTTTAAGTAGGAGCCTCAATAAAATTCAGCAGCTGTGTCTAAATACAACATTGCAACTATCATGTAATATCAGCGACAGCAAATTAAGGTGCGGCTGGGGTGGCCCTTGACCCCCCCAAAGTTGCGTATATTTATATAATACAGTGCCATAGTGCCTAATTAGGCACGAAATGTTGTACTACACGCATCGCCTGAAACGCATGGGCTGAATATCGTTCAGGCTGTTAGTTGAACGGCGCTGTTTCACCCCATCGTGTGAATTGCCTAAGCATTAGCCGGTCAGTTTATTAAATGTTGTAACGCTACGGCTGAATGTCATTTAGGCAGCTAGTTGAACGGCGCCGTTTAGTTAAAAGGCCAGGCTAACTGAAAGGCTGATTAAGCTTTGTTGGCTGCCACATATACACATCATAAGACGCATATAATTTTATCAAGAACTGTGTTTCTTTCAGCGACTTAATTTTTGAAGCTTAAATATGAACTAAGTGGTAGCATGCCATTTCTCCCTGGGAGATCGTATGGGTAAGTATCACCTTCTTATCTAGCACCGATATAAATGAAGGATGTAAAGCATTCCATCTCAGTAGCGCACAAGTGTCACCGACTACCTTTGTTTGAAATTAGTTGCTAGTTTACAATGGCTGCAGTAGTAACTTACTTTCGTCAGGTGGACTGTAAGATCGTTGGTTACTACAGTTTTATAAAAAAAACTTCAACTTATAAAAACTAATATAATTAATATTTTTTATAACATGTATTTTCGAAATGCCGAGAATATTCTGAATTACACCTTTTATTAAGTACCCTGACACGATATTTCAATATTTACCTAATTAGTATCGCTATTCAGTGAGGAAACGCAACCAGCGACACCACTAAGAATAGGAATTTAACGTATCTTAACCTTTGAGTTTTAGTTTTATTTTATTATAGTTTTTTTAATATTGCATGTATGCCGACATGATAGTTTTTATGTAATTTCATGCAGTTTAAAGTTCGCGAAAGAGCACAATACTTTTAAATATCTTACTTGTCAAAATATGATGTGTAGTTTAAACGATATATTTGAACTATATTTGAATGTTACGTAAATAAATGATAATTGAAGTTTATTTTCAACAAAATATCATTATACAAATTATTATATTGTTGCTTTGCATTGAAAAGTTCTAGGAGATTTTAGCGACAGTTTGAGTCAGCAGAGATGCGTTGACGTTTGTATTGTGATCAAAATAAAAATTTGAGGTTTTTGTTAGCATACATGTTATTGTTACGAGTCTGGCTTAAACTGTGTGCTGTGGATATACCGAGAACCGAGAGTGTAGCACCTTTTTAGGAATTGTAGTGTTTCTTTTTTATCTTTTAGTATACCTTATAATTTTTGTAAGTTTAAGAGCTTTTTAAGGAATAATTATAATTATGAAAATAAAATACTTCAAATTATTTGAATTTTCTTAATAAAAAATAATGGAATAAAAAATTTGGAAGAAATTTGGAGCATTAAGAAAATAAAAAATTTGGATTTTCTTAATGCCGGTTTTAGGGAGAAATATTTAGTGGTTATGGCGACACAGAAAAAATCTAATCTTCCACTTTTAATTTATCTATGTTCCACTTGCTATCGTGAGAAGCGGTCTAGTGAAATATATGTGACTAGCAGAATGGCCTCCTTGTGTAGACAAATTGTTCGCGCTAATGCCTGTAGAAATCTTATTTTATCAACCGCCCGGCGAGGATATGCAGACAGAAGTAAGAATTAATTACTGTAAAACTTGAAAACCTTCGTTAACTGTCAAATTTTAGTTACGTAATGTCAAAAATTTATGATTTAAATAACACATACTCCCTTAAATATTAATAAAACAGAACTAAAACAGCTTGTTATGTTCATAAATATTGTAAAAAAATATTTGCGAAGAGACACTTTTTATTGTTTCTATTTTTTATTTGGTCCTATCTATAAACGTCATGTTAACCACATTTTATTGATTTTCTATACATGGTTATATTATAAATTATACCTAGTACATAATTTAAAGGGGTAATATGGACAATTATGGACTACCGATACAATTAAGTGTCTTACATACATAATAGGTTGATAAAAAATTAAATGTATAGGTTATGTATCTTATCTATAAATTCATATAAATATGATAATGTCTTATTACCTTCTGGCATAGTTTCCGTAAAATTAACTTATAATTTTTTATTGAGGTAAAATCCTTATTCTGATCTTAATGCTGCAAATATTTTTTTTATATTTTTAACTTCAAACACATAAAATTTCTGTTTTTAACCGAGTTTAAAAAAGGAGGAAGTACTCAATTAGATTGTATTTGAAAGCTGGTGCTTCTCATGTGGTCCCATACAAATTTGATCAAGATCTGACCATTAATTATGAGTTATCAATATTGTGTATTTAATTGATTTATGCTACATTGATGTTCTCATTTTATTTATATTGAAGTTTGTGGCACAAAATATTTAATTTTACCACTTCTATGTTATGCAAATCATCACATGAAAAGAGCTAAAAAACCTATTAAACCTAACAACATATGACAACATAGTGGTTCTTATTCATCTTTTGTGAACCATATGGTACAACTATCTTACTATTAAAAAATGTAATTTATAAATTATGTTGCTTCATTTTCATCACTCTTTCAGCAGCGTAAATGTGAATCTTCTTTAGCAGTTGGGATGATTTGCTATTATTGATATACTTGTAAAGTACAAAGAGAGAGATGAAAATTCTAACATCTTTAAAATTTGAAAACTTTAGTTTATACATAAAATCCGATCATGATGATCAGATGATTTTAGTTTACAAGTAGACCTGAAATTTTTACTTAAACATTAATTTTAATTTTAAAAGTATTAAGGATGACATTGTGAGAAAAGTTGCCAAGTCTGTAAAATCAAATAAAAAACCGGCCAAGAGCGTGTCGGGCCACGCTCAGTGTAGGGTTCCGTAGTTTCCCGTCCGTCATAATAAGTGTTCCCACTTATGAGTTTAATTTTTTGTTTGAAAAAAGATACGTTCAGGATAATAAAATATGTAAACGAAGTTAGAAAAAATGCATGCATATACGATTATACTGCAAACTTAGTCCAGAAATTATTTTGTACAACTTTTTGTCTTTTTTGTACAAAAACTGTTTCCATCCAAGTTCAAAATGATTTTCCTAGAAAGTCCTTATAAAGTTCTACTTTTCAGATTTTTTTCATAATTTCTAAACTTATGGTTCAAAAGTTAGAGGGGGGGGGGACACATTGTTTTTTACTTTTGGAGCGATTATTTCCGAAATTATTGACATTATCAAAAATGATTTTAGTAAACCCCTATTCATTTTTAAATACCTTTCCAACAATATATCACATGTTAGGGTTGAAATAAAAAAAAAAATCACTTCCCACTTTACATATAGGGGGGCTACCCTAATAAACATTTTTTTCCAATTTTTATTTTACCACTTTGTCGGCGTGATTGATACACATATTGGTACCAAACTTCAGCTTTCTAGTGCTAACGGTCACAGAGATTAAGCGAGGACGGACAGACGGACAGACAGACATGGCGAAACTATAAGGGTTCCTAGTTGTCTACGGAACCCTAAAAATTCTAGACTATATGAAATTAGCCAACCAGTGCATAAGAAGTCTTTTCTTTCTCTAAACCCTCTACAGTACACTCTTCTACAGTGGCTTTATACTTTTCTATACATTTTTTGCATATTATTTGTTTCTTTACTTTTTATAGTAATTTTGTTAATTAAATTGAAACAACCTGATCTTCAACAGTGATGCCTGATCCCTTGGAGCATGCTACGGGTCTCGAGAAGAAAGAATTGTTAGCACTACAGTCTGGAAATGATGATCCCTTCAACATGAAAGTGTTAAAGAAGGCAGCGGGGACACGTGAAAATCCCACCCTTGTACCTTCTTGCTTTGATGCACGCATTGTTGGATGCATATGTATGTTAATATTTATTACCTATGATAGTGTAACTTTATTAGATTTTATATATTACTTATGATGTACTATTGGATGACCACTGCTCGGAGGATACTTCCTTGCCCATAAAACCCTCTCAGAAGTGAGAGCCTTTCCCCAGTTGTGGGATGCATATAGGTAGTAACCTAACTTTACTTTTACTGGTTAATTAATCAAGAGAACACTTGGCTTATAAATTGTCAAATTCATCTAATATATTCTTATGAAATCCTTCCCAAATTAATTCCACAACCAAGTATGTCAATATTGTCTCAAAAAGTATGCAAATGTATAATATTATAGTTTTTATTGACATACATATAAAAACAAACTGCTAATTGTAAAAGACATACTGTTGTGCCACAAAGATGTATGCAAGTATTAGATTAATTTATAAAGATACTTTAAACAGTTTCAATTGGCACTATAGATTTTGATTATCTGAGTGTTTGTGAGGTGGATGCTTATTTAGTTTTCAGTCTAGTTGGTTGCTATTTTAGTAAGGTGTTACCTACATTAATAGTATATCTTGTGTCTGACAATCTGGATAATGAGTACTGCCCTGCAAACTAGTAGGTTGTAGTTGAAGGTCATAAATCTATAACTCAGAATAATTATTTCAAACTGAGTTGTATGAAAATAGGAAAAAATCAATAATTGCATTATGCTCGCACAATGGACGCCCTAAGCGAAAGTTTATCGACCAAATTGGCTATATATTGAAAATAGTATCAAAATTAAGAGTACACTTAACCAACGAGCATGTATGCATAGGTATATGGATGTGGAGGAGGCGAGAAAGGTGTGTCAGAATCGTGCCAAATGGAAATCCGTGACTCTGCCTTCCCCTATGGTGGACAGGTGTGAGTGCTTATATATATATATATATATATATATATATATATATATATATATATATATATATATATGTATGCATATATGAGGGTATAGTTGAAATACGCAATTGTATACACAGTTGTAATGAATGCATGAAATTATAATATTTTCTTTTGTCTTATCACATGGCAGATAAAGATATGGCAAATATCCCCCCTATGAAACAATATATGGGAGAGGCCTATGTTCTGCAGTAGACTTTTGTTAGGCTGTAATTAATGAATATAAATATATATTTCATTACAGTGTGTTCTCTGTTACACAACTATAGTATTACCTACATACTATAACTTTGATACAGTCTAGCTTACTGCATATTAATATTCATTTTGATTTTCAGGTGAAGAACACTCCACAGCGATCAATTGGCTTTGGGTACACAAGGTAAATTTGTAATAGTTTTTTGATTAACAAAATTTTTATAAATTTTATAAACTATTATAGGGTTTTGAAACAGTTTTCCATTACTGCATCAATATTTTTAGATTCTAACTTGGTCAGGCTTAACATCATGGTAGGTTTGTAGCAACATACATCACTATATTATAGTGGTTTAGTCACTGAATAGCAGAGGCACTCAAAGTAGAGGGTACAGAGACTTTTTTATATAGTACTTTTATTTGAAACTATCGTTCCACCCTGGTTTCGCATTGGTGATTACTGGATCTCAGCAACAGCGCCACCTACCGGATCCAATTGAGTTTTAAAACCATCCAGGAACCCACTCAAATACACACAAAAAATTCTACAGGTTAAATTATAAAGCCACCGCAATCCCCTTCAAGTGTTGGAATCCCCTTCATAGAATTTGTTCTCACTTGAACTCACTGTCCTGGCGGAATTTAATAAAATCCGTTCTTGGTAATTTTTAACATGACAAAAAGGATATTCTGGCCAAGTATTACACCTGTAGGAGCTATAGTTCGAAAATATAATTTTCTTAATTAACGTCCCGCAGGTTTTCGTAAAATCTGTTCTTAGCTGACCTCTACTCGGCGAAAGGAATATTCTTATTACAGTTCAAGTCTCTAGGCCTTATGGATCCAGAGATATCGAGATGAGTCAGTACATAGGGGGATATATATATAGTACCGGGATGACAGAGCATTGCTCGGTATTTTTTTTTGGAAATCGTGTATTTTGGAAATTATATTTACCTAAAAATTACATACTGATAAAATATGAAGAATATTTTTTGATCTTACCGACATAGAAAAAACTGAACTGGTTATTACAATAAAAAATCAGGAGTGCAATTAAATTTTCATATTTTTAAAAATATACTAAAAAAAGGGCTCGAAATAATAGATTTTCTCACAAAAGAAGGGAACTTGAAAAAAAAAGTGAAAAAGTCAGACCGAAGACAGGACGCGAACCAGGGCACTACGATTTCGCGACGGGCCGATATCCACTTGAGCTATTACGATCATTTTTACAGTGTCAAAATTTAGCTTCTTATATAATAATCGTTGGAGCCGTTTCCGAGATTGCGATTATATATATATTATGATTATCCGAAATTGAATATGATTTATAGGCATCAACTACGCGTACGCGCGTTCTTCTGTGTGCGATTCAATTCACAACTTATGAATGTGTGCATGCCTAGAAAAGTAGTTAGATATTTATGCATAACAATTAGTTACAATAATGCATTACCACGCATTTTGAATTTAAAAGATCAAGAGGACAGAAACTTGAGATAATTTTTTAATTTAATTTTTCTTTAACATTTGCTTATATTACTTATTCTGAACCTTCTCTTGGAATTTGGCCGGTTATTGCAAAATAATTCTGTATAATGGCATCCTTTGTCAGATGAAAGCATAGATAAAAACCTAATGATAAATATTTACATTCATCACATGCATGGAAAAACATTTAACAAGTGCTCGGCGGTAAAATAAAATATCGTTAGAAAACTTGCATGTTTGGGAAATAAAAAAAAAATAAAAATTTAAGACGAAGTCCGCCAACACGCATTTGGACAGCGCGGCAGACAATTCCGTGCCCTAAAACCCTCTCAGAAGTGAGAGGAGGCCTGTGCCCAGCAGTAGGACGTAAATAGTCTGAAATTTTATCCCATGCATGACCCGCAATGCTTATACAAAATAACAACAATAACAAAATATATGTTAATATTTTGTAACCTAAGATATTAATATGAAGAAAAAAAAAACATCTACTTTCGATACTGATTTTAAGAAAATGTATACTAATTTGCTAATTTCTTTTACAGGATCACCCTCGCCGTTGTGAGTGCGGCCATTGGTACAAACTAATCGAGAAGTCACCTCTTTAAGCGCTGTTTGTTTTTAGTTTAACATTATAGTAGTGATTATTATAATAAATGCAATAAAAAGCATCTTGAGGGCTGCACAGCATTTTGTTGTGTAACATTGTTCCTTGATATATGCCATGTATGAAAGGTATAACAGTTTGAAGATGTGCTAGTTTTCATTTCTAAAATCATATTCGAACAGATCAATAAAATAATCGTAAGCATATGACCAGTGTTTTATTCCAGAACCTTTATACTAAATCAGTGTAACTATACTGTACTTACCAACTATACTCTACCCCGTACCGTCCCATGCGAGTCGTAAGAGCAGGGCCTGATTTACGCACAGGCTTACTAGGCTGGAGCCTAGGGCTCAAGGTTCGAATAAGGCCCTGAGCACGTCCTTTGCAAGCACCAATTATGTGGAGGATATAGTTTGGTATAATATTCTTTAATTCTTCAATAAATAATAAAGTAAGTGCCGCAAGTATTTTACTTGTTGCTCTTATTTTTGGTACGAAACAAATAAATAGATTGTAAAAAGTCTTTCGTTCACTGACTGGATGTGATTTAAAGATTTTAAACTGCTCATGCTCTCTTCTCCACCTCTAATTTTATTAGTGTTTTGCCAAGGCTGTTCAAGGAAACTTCTATCAGTCATCTATTCCTCTATCAGTCATCTGTTCCATTTTTGCTCTGGGACGACTCACTGGCCCATGCCGCAAAGGAGAAAGTTGATCATTTAGGTACTCTGGAGTCCAATTAGACTCGATTAAGGGGTGGAGGGGGGGTACACACCGCGGATTATTCGGATTACACAGAGCTCAGTGTGCAAAGCACTCATAACTGGACGTCAATATTTCGAGTGGGCCTGATGGAGTCCCTCCTATTGTGCTGAAAACGATTGCTCCGGAGCTAGCACCGTTTTTAACGCCTCTTTTCTGTTATTCCTACTCCCTAGGCATAACCCTCACAAGCCAGAATGAATTGTGGTATCGTGCCTGAATAAGGCAAGCCAGGACTGGATTGTGGGTGGAATCGGAAAACTGAAACCGTGGCCGAAGGCAGAGCTCTCGATAATACCCGAGGGCGAACAGCGTAAGCCTCAGAAGGCAATAACCTACTTGCCCCGCAGCGAAGCTGACTCTTCAGAGGAGGCGGCTGTGCTGTTGAGGGTATAAAATGAAGGACTCCATACCAAGTTCTGGAGAATCCTTGACCGTAGGGACGAGGAGAATGGGCTCCTAGTAACCTTTTCTCTGGACGACCCATCGGCGAAGGCTCTTCGAAAGGCAGGCGGCATAGCCGTCCTTGGCTTTAAAATGATAACTTTTAAAGTAAAGGGAGGCTCTGACGCGGCAATGAAGCCTGAACCGCCCCAACTCCAATCCTCCTAGCCGTCCATCTCTCGGGGTTAAACTGGAACGCCATCAGTGATAGTGACGAAGACTCATGGCGCTGATCTCGCCTCGGTCCGACGGCCTCCGCTGGTGTCGTCCAGGCGTGGGGGGAGGGTAGGTGGCAGCGGTAAGGCGGGAGTCAAGAGCGCCGGTAAAGGACGTCTTCGTCCTCAACATGTGGAAAAGACCCCCCCCCCCCACGCCCATAAATAGCTAACCCCAAGGGTAAGACGAAGGTCCTCCAGGCAAATATCCACCATCTTCATCTTGACCTGGTTACAGCCTTCATAAATCTCAAGGGATGCACAGGGGCCAGTGTAATCATTTGCTCAGCCTATCTTCCAGGAGAGAACGCAGATCCTACCATCGAGCGAGGAACGAGTGGCGGAGTTCGCCCGAAAACGCAACGCCGAACTTATTGTATTATATATATGCGACAGGCCTGTTGGTCTAGTGGTTAGTGACCCTGACTGCTATGCCGGAGGTCGTGGGTTCGATTCCCACCCAGGACAAATGTTTGTGTGATGAGCACGATCATTTGTTCTGTGTCTGGTGTAATTTATCTATAATATTTATGTATTTAGAAATATATAAGTATGTTTATCAGTTGTCTAGTACCCATAACACAAGCTCTGCTTAGCTTGGGACTAGATGGCGTTGTGTGATGGTTGTGGAATATTATTGTTCGCGCCACTTTGCACTATCGCTTAACGCTTATAAGGGATTCGTTAATTATTATCCAATAAGATTACTGCAAAGCCCATTTCCGGTTTCCTATCTACCGCTTTATGCCCAGCATGTGCATTCTGGTTACGGGCGCACACAAGTTGAGAAGACACGCAATCAACCGCACCGCTTTATATCTCGCATCATCGCTCCCGCTCTTGTGTAATTTGGATATTGAATTATACAAGCATATAGTAAAAAGTATAGACATTTGCAATAACGCTATATTTCGTGATTATCTGTGAAGTTGATAAGTGTGAAGACAGCCGGCAGCCATCGAGACACGAGGCAGATCAGCGGAAGTCCAGGTGGGTGCACATGCATTCCTTCACGTCCTTCCTATATCCCGAATTTAGGGGATTTGCAGTATCACGAATAAATTAAATTCCATTCACTGCTCGCACCGCGCTCATATACAGTCCACTATTCTATTTACATCAATAGCCGCACCGCATAACATTATTTAATACATTTGAACCAGCAGTTTGGTGGTTGAAGGCCAAACGCCAAATCCACCGTATATTTTTTGGTCACTTCGGACGGGATTAAATTAACCTTTAGGCCCGGAGAAGTAAATTCTTTTTTTTTATATATTACAAAAAATTATATACGTATATATTATTAAATCATAATAAATTGTAGTTCTAATTATACTAACTACAATATTTATTTGTCCCGCATCGCTTATTACACGTATTATAATACCTTTGTAACGCATACCACACCGCTTCATTATTCCATTAATGATATTTTTCTTGTTGATTAACCGCCATCTTTCTAGTAACGCGAGATTGCTTCGTTCCCCAGTTAACTAATTCTACCGTCACTTATCGCAATAATTTTAGTCCGCATTTGTTTGTTGAAAATGACGACGAGAAGCAAAGAATCTAAACTGGTTTCGGATGAAGAAGTTAGTTTAAAAATTATTATCGCTAAACGTAATTATATTTACGAACGATTACAAAAAATTTACGAGACCTCAAAGGGAGCATTTAATTCCTTGGACGAGCAGAATTTATTTCTTAGCATCGCTTCGAATATAGAACAATTACGTAGTGAGTTTCAAGAAGTTCTAGATAACTATAATACTAAACATTTAAAATTAAACCCTAATGCAGACGTTGATTACGAGGCTTGAAACTCATTTGAAGATTTATATAGTCGTATTAAGTGCCAAATTACGAAAATATCCACATCGCCTTCCACTGTTACGTTAGAAAATAGATTTCCTACTAAATTAAAAACTTCACTTCCGCCAATTGAATTAATGTCATTTAACGGAGACATACGCCAGTGGTCCATGTTTTATCAACAATTTAAGACATTAATTCACGACAATTTACAATTAACCGATGCCGAACGTGTTTATTATTTGGTTAACAAATTGAGTGACAGGGCGTTATCAGTTTGTGCCGGGTTAGCCCCTACCGCAGAAAATTATTCCGTTATTTGGAATGCGCTTATAAGAAGATATAATGACGAACGCACACTCGCATCTACGTATATTAACCAACTATTGGATTTAACACAGGTGAACGCAAACACAACAGGAGGTTATCATAAATTTATGGACAAATTTGATGCTTCAATTAATGCTCTAAAGCAATTAAAAATTGAGGACTTAGCTGATTTTTTGTTTTTAAATATTGCACTTAGAAAATTAGATCATGACACTGTTAAGTCATTTGAAATGTCTTGTCGCACAATTAGCCAAACTACGCCTCTTTAGTACAATTTTTATACGAACAGAATAGGGCTATATGCCATACATTTAATAATTCGCATACTTTATCTACATCCAATAATAATCGAAACAAATCACTTTCAAATAAATTTAGTAAAACATTTATTAATACAGATCCTTCGCATTCATGTATCTTTTGTAAATCAAATGATCATGAACACTTGTATGTTTGTCCACGTTTTTTAAGATTAAATACACAACAACGTTACGATATTATTAAACAAAACAATTGTTGTATTAATTGTTTAAGTAATAAACACTCGACTTCTTTTTGTAAATCGAAGCGTAAGTGTATATACTGCGCGCGGCGCCACCATTCTTTAATTTATTCTGACCCGCATCAGAATGGTTCTAAGACTGCTTTTCGTAGTAGCAATACGTTACACTCAGAGGTTGTGCAGACGCGTAACGCTAATGCATGCAGCGCGCATTCGATTAGCTACCGCACAGTAAACGATAATAAGGTCAATTCTTCTGTTGCTCACAATTCGAATACGGCGGAAGATGAAAAATCACTTACCTCTTCATGTAATATTTCACGCGATTATAGTACTCTCCCGCGCTATACTACTTTATTGGGTACTGCAAAAATAAAGGTCGTAGATAAATACGACAATGAACATTTTATTCGGTGTTTAGTTGACCCGGATCCCAAAGCGACTATATTACGAAGGATTGTTGCAAACGCTTATTTCTTTCCGTTTCGAATAAAAATCGTTTTACCGAAGTACACGGGATCGGTGGTGTGTCCCAAAAGATTTTAGGAGTCACTTCACTGCAGTTCACGTCTCGTTTTAATGATAACAAATTTTATCATATTGAACCATTAGTTGTTCCGATCATCACGGGTCAGTTGCCAGATTCGATAGTAGATGTTTCAAAAATTCGCTATTTAGATAAAATACGCTTAGCAGATGATCAGTTTTATCAACCTGGGTCTATAGATATTTTATTGGGGGTTAATACCTACATAAAACTTTTGTCGCCTGAAAACTTAATTCATTCGCAATGGCCTAGTGCCATAGAAACATCACTCGGATATATTATTATGGGTGATGCTGAAGTCGCTATATCACATCATTCCCCGCGTTCATTTGTTTCCTGTTCTTACGATACAAATTTAAATCAAAATTGTCTTAATGATATAATGGAAAAATTTTGGAAAATTGAAGAACTTCCGCAAAAAATATATTTGAGCCGTGATGAGCAGGAATGTGAAGACATTTATACTTCTACTACTTACCGCCAATACGACGGACGGTATGTGGTCGCCCTGCCATTTAAGAAAGGGCCCGACATATTGGGTGACTCTTTAATGAATGCAAAAAAACGCCTCTTACTTTTGGAAAAACGCTTTAACAAATATCCCGATCTTCGCGATCAATACAATGTTGTTATACGGGAATACATTAATAAGGGTATTTTATCCGCTGTTTCTGATAATTATTGTATACAGCCTTCTTTTTATTTGCTGCATCACCCTGTCGTACGGAATGATAAAAGTACAACGAAATTGCGCATCGTTTTAGACGCTAGTGCTAAGTCGGATAACGATATTTCTTTGAATGACATTTTGCACACCGGGCAAAATTTACAAACAGACATCTTTAATATTTTATTAAACGTTAGAGTTTATCGCATCGCTTTCTTTGCAGATGTTAGGCAAATGTACTTGTGTATCGAAGTCCAAAAATCCCATCGCGCTTTTCAACGCATTTTATATCGGTTTTCCACAGAAGAAACTATACGAACATATGAATTTAATCGCGTCACATTCGGATTACGCTCTTCCCCTTTCCTCGCACTTCGCACTTTAAGTCAGTTAGCCGCTGACGAAAGGGAGTCCTATCCCCTTGCTGCTTCTGTAGTGGAAAGGGATATTTATATGGATGACCTCGTTTCCTCCGCGCCTTGCGTCAACAACGCAGTCAACACCGCCACTCAACTTATCCAAATGTTTCGCCGAGGTGGATTCGATTTGGTTAAGTGGACAAGTAACTGCAAGGAGCTTTTACAACATATACCAGCATCACATCGTCAACAGGACTTGGTATCATTTGATGATAATGACATTTTAAAAATTTTAGGCCTTCGTTGGTATCCCGCTACCGATAAGTTTTCCTTTCTTGTTTCACCGCCACCGGTCACTTGTACCAAACGCGCTATCCTCTCCGCAACCGCTCGCTTGTACGATGTTTTAGGACTTGTCGGTCCAGTAATACTTTACGCCAAATTATTAATTAAAGCCTTGTGGGTTCTTAAACTTAACTGGGATGAGACTCAACCCACTAATATTGTCACTACATGGCAGCGATATATATCAGAGTTACCTTTAATCTCACATTTACAGATTCCACGTCATATCGGCGTAAATGAAAAATCCCATGTGTCGCGCTACTAGCCTTCGCCGACGCTAGTGAAAAAGCTTACGGGTGTGTCATCTATTCGCATGTTGTTAACGGAAATAATCCTCCAATTATAACGCTCCTATGTTCTAAATCTCGGGTGTCCCCATTAAAGGTTATAACTTTAGCCAGGCTTGAGTTGTGTGCCTTGGTTTTGCTCGCTAAGTTAGTACGCACCGTTTACGATTCGTTGTCATTGAGGCATCCGATCGACAACATTTATGCGTTTTCAGATTCGGAAGTCGCGCTCTGTTGGGTGTGTTCTTCACCGCATAAGTTCAACACCTTTGTTGCTAACCGTATTTCGCAAATACAGTCCTATTTATTATCGGATAACTTTTACCACATCGCCGGCTCGGAAAATCCTTCAGATCATATTTCGCGCGGACTGTTACCTTCACAAATTTTAAATTGTGACCTTTAGTTACATGGGCCTTCGTGGGTTTCCTTGCCGTGTAAAGAATGGCCTGTACAAAGGTTCGCATCAACTCATATCAGTTTACCAGAAGAAAAGACTGTGTCGCTTGGAGTCAGTGACATGGAAGAAAACCCATTTATCTCGTTAAGCTTAAAATTTTCTAATTGGAATAAGTATTTACGATCCGTTGTTTACGTTTTAAGTTTTTTAAACAAATTACCGCGCATAAATAAAATTATAACCGCATCCGACATAGAGATTTCTGAAATCACAGTTATTAAAATTGTGCAAGGCATCGCTTTCGCCGAAGATATAAAAAATATTAAAAAGGACAACTATGCTCATCAACATTACGAAGGTTATCGCCATTTATCACGGACGATGTACTTCGAGTGGGTGGTCGGTTAGATTATTCGTCTTTATCGGATTCCCAAAAGCACCCAATATTGCTACCAAAAAAGGGGCATATTGTTGATCTTATAATTGATTATTATCACTATAAACATTTCCACGCTGGTCCTCAGTATTTACTTGCTGCATTACGGGAGAGATATTGGATATTATCAGCTCGCCGTGTAGTGAGATACCGCATTCATAGGTGTAACATTTGTTTTCGACGTAAACCCAAACCTATTTACCCCATGATGTCTGCCTTGCCTGCTTGCCGCCTAGAGCAGTGTAATGCGTTTACACACACAGGTGTGGATTTTTCGGGCCCACTTTATATCACATTGACGCGTAAACGTGGTATACGAAGCCAGAAGGCTTGTTTGTGTTTGTTTGTATGCCTCGTTGCTGGGGCGGTGCATTTAGAATTAGCGTCTGATCTAAGTTCGGCAAGTTTTTTGGACGCTTTTGGGAGATTTATCTCTCGTAGAGGTCCGTGTCGATTTATATACAGCGATAACGGTACTGGTTTTGTCGCCTCGCGTTCATATTTACATGAATTACATAGATTTTTAGAATCGGAAGAGTATTGTAAGGCATTCAGTCAGGTGCTCACTGATAATCGCATTGTTTGGAGGCTCAGCCCTCCAAGCGCTCCACATTTCGGGGGTTTGTGGGAGTCCAATATTAAGATTGTAAAAACCCATTTGTTTCGCGTAATAGGTAAGCAAATCCTCACGTATGAAGAAATGCTTACTACTCTTTGTCAGATCGAGTGTATCTTAAATTCTCGCCCGCTTTATATATTAAGCAGTGATCCATCGGAACCTACCGCACTTACACCCGCCCATTTTCTAAATTTAAAACCACTTGAATGCTTACCAGCTGCAGATTTAAGCAAGGAACGTATTAGTCTGTTATCACGCTTTTCTTTAATAGATTCTTTAGTTCAGTCCTTTTGGAAACGCTTCAGATTCGAATACTTACATACATTACAGAGTAGAGTGAAGTGGAATAAGAACTCTACTGCCATTTCTGTAGGGACGATTGTTCTAATAGACGTGGATAATACTCCACCGCTTCAGTGGCCTCTAGGCGTTGTCACCGAATTGTTTCCCGGTAAGGGTGGTGTGGTACGTGTTGCGCAAGTTAAACTTAAGAATTCCACTTTAAAACGCCCTCTTATCAAACTGTGTCCTTTACCAACACAGTGATTAATATAGTTAATTTTACATTATCGTTTATATATTTAGTTTAATTCTTAGGTCATAACGTCGCTTCATTTTGCTACTATATAAGTATTTATCTATATATATCTATATTTTATACTTTACTTGCTAGTTGAGGATATCTCAAGGCCGGAGGGGTGTTCGCGCCACTTTGCACTATCGCTTAACGCTTATAAGGGATTCGTTAATTATTATCCAATAAGATTACTGCAAAGCCCATTTCCGGTTTCCTATCTACCGCTTTATGCCCAGCATGTGCATTCTGGTTACGGGCGCACACAAGTTGAGAAGACACGCAATCAACCGCACCGCCTTATCTCGCATCATCGCTCCCGCTCTTGTGTAATTTGGATATTGAATTATACAAGCATATAGTAAAAAGTATAGACATTTGCAATAACGCTATATTTCGTGATTATCTGTGAAGTTGATAAGTGTGAAGACAGCCGGCAGCCATCGAGACACGAGGCAGATCAGCGGAAGTCCAGGTGGGTGCACATGCATTCCTTCACGTCCTTCCTATATCCCGAATTTAGGGGATTTGCAGTATCACGAATAAATTAAATTCCATTGACCGCTCGCACCGCGCTCATATACAGTCCACTATTCTATTTACATCAATAGCCGCACCGCATAACATTATTTAATACATTTGAACCAGCAGTTTGGTGGTTGAAGGCCAAACGCCAAATCCACCAATTATATTATATTATATTATGCTAAAGCTCACCACGCAGTCTGGGGAAGCACTAACATCAACGAAAACTGCTAAAAAATTTATGATTTTCTCATCTCCAACCGCCTGGTAACCCTAAACTTGGGGTGTACACCAACCTTTGTAACGCGTGCTAGGCAAGAAATGTTAGACATAAACTTTGCTACTAATAACATGTCCACGCGGATTAAATGACTGGCATATTAGTGGTGAAAACTCGATGTCTGATCACAAACACATTAAGTTTGTGATTGGGGCATTACCAATGTATGAAACCGTTACCTTTAGGGATCCAAAAGCGACCTCCTTGGATATCTACAGAGATAGCCTAAGGAGGAATTTGGAAACGTTTCCTAAAAGCATCAAAACGATTGAAGGTCTTGGAGTTAGCGACAGAGACGGTAACCGTAGATACCCGTGAAGACTTCGAGGACAGTTGTCCCGTCAAAACCTCTTAAACTTAGGGAAAAGATCAGGAAACTATTTAATAGGGCTAAGAAAACCAAAGAGTGGGATATTTATAGTGCAGTCCTAACTGAATATGATATAGAAATTAGGAAAGCCAAGAGAGCATCGTGGAGGAAGCTATGCGAGGAAGTTGAGTCTTTGCCTCGCTGTGCAAGACCACAAAGACTACAAAATGCTATTGAAAGCTAAACCTAATCAGATCGGGCTTCTTAAAAATCGTGATGGTAACTTCACTAATAGTGAAACAGAAACATTGGAGTTACTAGCGTCAACCCATTTCCCAGGGTCACATAAGATTTCTGCCTTGAATTCTTTCAGAACTCTACGAAGGCCTTGGAATGAGGATTGGTGTAGGGCTGCAAAGACAATAAAGCCAAACCTGGTGCAGTGGGCAACTGACTACTTTAAACCATTTAAAACAAGCGGGGAGGATGGAATAATTCAAATCCAACAACATAGGGGTATCGATATCCTTCTTCCCTATCTGGTGAAAATCTTCAGACCAAGTTTTGCGTGGGGATATATTCCAGAACGATGGTCAATTGTCAAAGTTCTATTTATACCTAAGGCTGGTAGAAAGGACTACGCTTTACCAAAGACCTTTAGACTTATAAGCCTATGTTCCTTTCTTCTTAAGACATTGGAAAAGGTTATAGATAGATATATAAGGGATGTAGCTCTAGCTACGAGGCCCATACATTACAACCAGCATAACTGCTTACCGCAGAAGCAAATCTACGGAAACAGCCCTGATCAGTGTTATTGACAGGGTCGAAAAAGCACTTCAGGATAAAGAAATAGCTCTTTGTGCCTTTCTAGAAATTGAGGGCGCCTTCGACAGTAGCCCACATCACTGCTGATTGGAGGCCTGACATATAAAAATGTCGACCCCACAACTCAGATGGGTGAAGTCGATGCTTCAAACTTCGATTGAGGTTGCAACTACAAGAGGCTGCCCACAAGGAGGTGTTTTGTCACCCCTTCTTTGGACTCTTGCGGTTGACCAACTATTGTGCGTGATGGCAGACCATGACAAACTGGGTTATGCTGATGACCTTGTGATTATTGCGAGGGGCTTCTGATAAAGTACTTTATCGTCAATCATACAAAGGGCCCTAAACACCATAAATAACTAGTGTAGCGATAACAATTTATCAGTTAATGCTGATAAAACTGTTATAACATCCTATACCAAAAAGAGACGTTTGGACAAATTAATCACACCAAAACTCAATGGTAAATAAGTATCATTTTCCATTGAAGTTAAGTACTTGGGCGTAACAATCGACCAACGTGGAACTCTCAAGCTTAGTAACGTATGCCACAAGGCAAAAATTGCTTTAGGTACATGCAGCCGTTCGGTCGGGAACAATTGGGTTGCGTCCCAGTATGGTCCTATGGCTGTACAGCAGCATAGTGAGGCCGATTCCCACCTACGCCTCTACTGTCTGGTGCAACAAGGCCAACCAAAAGACTACTGCGGACAGACTTAATAGACTACAAAGGACTGCCTGCTTAGTGGCAACTGGAGCTATGCGATCATCGCCTGGAGCGGCTCTTAATGCAATTCTATTGGATTGTATTGGATTTACGTTTGATTAACGCCCAGGACGTTCTAAACTTGCTCTCCTGCAGATTGAGATCCTTGTTCGACTCAATTAAGGAAACACCGGTCTTATGCATGATCACAGATATCATGCGTCCACTATTTTTCACTTTTGATAAAAAGTATATTGTGGAACTACCCTTCAGAGAAAACTGGCTGAATGGCCAGGTTATCTATGAGGTCGGTAGCCTCATATGGTATACCGATGGGTCTAAGATGGGCCTTGACGTAGGCTTTGGAATTTACGGGGAACGCCCCAAATTTAAACCTAGTATAAATTTGGGTAGATTCACGTCTATCTTTCAGGCAGAAATTTTCGCCATACTTCAGTGTGCGGAAATAAATCTGCCAAAACACTACGTCTACCATATAATTTATATAAACTTTGATAGTCAAACAGCACTGCTAGCGCTGAGGTCAAACTTAGTGAACTCGAAAGTAGTTGGAGACTGCGTGAAACGCCCTGGGATGGAACAACAGGGCCGTCTTAAGACGGGTTCCGGGTCACGCGGGTATTTTAGGCAATGAATTTGCTGACAAACTTGCACGGGAGGGATTAAAGAGTACATAATTTGGACCTGAGCCATTTTGTGGAATCTCAAAAACCCTAGTCCAATTAACCCTTGAAACTCTTTATCACAATAAATCACTTAAGATCTGGTCTGATACACCAGGCTTAAAACATTGTAAAACCTTAATCCTGGCTTTTGATCGTAAATTCGCTTCAAAAGCCCTGGGATTAAGTAAAAATAAATTGTGCATTCTGGAAAGAGCCCTAACTGGACACTGTTGTCTTAAAAAGCACATTTCCATCCTGGGACTAAGCAACTCAAGGATATGTGGGTTCTGCTCCATAACGGAAGAAACGCATCTGCATATCCTAACTGATTGCGGACCCTTAATGCACAAACGTAACACTTATCTGGGAAAGTATGTACTCCGCGCAGAAGAAGTGAAATTGCTCACGGCTAAGCTAATCCTTCTTATCATTGAAGATATAGGGCTTAGCAATGAACTATATAGCCATAGCCATAGCAGCGATCACAATAGATCCTTTAGGTCGCAGTGATACTGGTCTCCGTCCCTAGACCTGCATAGCTGCTCGCACATATAAAAAAAATATGCATAATCGTCAACTTATGGAAGACAGCTTTATGGCACTCGATCCCTAAAAAGGTGACCGATCCGACCCGTCCAACTGCAGGCTTACCACCGTCGCCTCCTTGTTCTCCAAAATAATGGAATCCATTATAAACTGCTAGCTCATAAGGTACCTTGAGGACCACCAGCTAATTAGTAAACCACCAACGTGGTCACTAACCAGCTGGTTCTAGTTATAATCTTCTAATTTACCCGACTCATAGATGAGCTGAAGCAAAGAGTCCAAGAGTGAGTCTTGGTTGTTATTTTGAACATAGCAAAGGCCTTCGATGGGCTTTGGCACAAAGTGCTTCTTTTGAAGCTTCCTTGCGTGCTTGGGCCTTTTGAGAAATTGTCCAATTGAATGATCAGTTTTCTTGAAAATCGGAGCATCAAGATCGTAGTAGATGGTGCATTCTCCGACTACGAGCCTATTAATGCTAGTGTTCCACAAGACTGCGTGCTATCATCATAATACGTACGCTTTTTCTTCTGTATATCAATTATATCTTGCTGTTACTGGCTGTAACACTGGTGATGCTTTTTACACCGTTTTTGCTAATAGTTCTTGGAAGTACGTCATCGAGTATCGAAACAAATTTATCTGAAGTCGAGTCTTTAATATACAAAATATCGTATTGGGAACGACTCTGTTTCATTTTAAACTTCAGAAGACAGGTTTGCGCGTTTACCCCTTTGTCGTATCTCCTCAATTTCAGGGTATTTCGTAACCCTCGGCATTAATATACAGTTCCGCGGTCACTTGGAAGGGAAGGCACAACAGAGTGGGAAAGCATTTCATGCCGGTACAACTTTTTTAACTTTATAAGGTGCAAGTTCGTTCTCACATGCAGTACTGTTCTCATCTCTGGACCGGGGCACCCCAGTGCCAGATCCTTCCACTAAACCGCATCCAGCTAATAGTGACTCGAATCGTTGACGACCGAGTTCTTTCCGATCATCTCGATTCACTGGTGCTGTGAAAAGATTTTTAATCCAATGCAAGAACAAGATCAACCCCATTGCATTTTTTTTCGCATTTTTCACGGGGAGTACGTATACAAATAGTTCGGATTAATGCCGGTCACCAAATACCAGCAACGCACATCCGTATAAAACATGGTACCAACCACATAATTTGGATTCTTGGCGGTACACCTTGACGTGCGATTTACGAATTAGATACCTTCAAGAAGCGAGCTTACTCTTTTTATGAAGGCCGACAACGCACCTGCTATTTCTTTGGTGTTGCAGTTATTCATGGGCGATAGTCGACACTGACTCTTAGGAAAATTTGATTTAATGTGGGTGAGAACCCGCGGGGTTGAAAGCTAGTAGAACATAAAAATCCAGTAAATATATTCTTGGGCTGGGCAGGCATAGACAGAACTGGCCAGTGGTGGGGTGCATATTAGTAGTTAGCACAGAACTCTATTACTCCTATAGTTAGGCTAGGGTGACAAGACAAAGACAAGGGAGACAAAGAGTCAAGAGGTGATAGAAGGAAACTGGAATAGGAGATGGGCAGCAACATCTTCCTGAATCAACTTAAAATTATAAAAACTGCGGATACTAACCCACCACCTTGCCAAGCATGGCAACTATGGTAAAATCCCCCTATAAGGCAATCTATGGGGGAGGTCTATGTTCAGCAGTGGATTTTAAAGGCTGTAATGAAAAATAATTATACCCGCAATATCATGTGATTTTGTTTACATATATTTTTAAATAAAAATGTAATTTTTTGTATCATCATAGCCATCATTACAGCCAGTCCACTATTGAACATAGGCCTCCTCATAGACAAAGTGTGGTAAATATCATCCATACTTAAAACGCCATAGTTGCCACGCTTGGTTAGGGGGAAATACTGCCGCTAATGTTCTGTTTTAGTTTCCTTTTGTCGCCTATTACGTTACTAAAATATATTAAGGGTAGTGGATACTCTTACGCCGCTACTACAAATATAAATATATCTTAATAATGGAAACCATTATAAAGCGCCAGTACGGTTTCCACTGCGGTCGCTCAGCTGGTGATCTTCTAGTTTACCTGACTCGTAGATAGGCGGATTCGGTAGAGTCCTGGCCGTTAGTTTGGAAATTGCGAAGATCTTGTACCGCGTTTGGCTTCCAATGATTCCTTCTTGTTTTGCCATTGGATTACTTACCAGTTTTCTTGCAAATCGGAGCATCAAGGTCTTGTAGAAGGTATACTTGCTCCGAATACAAGCTTATTAGTTTGGTGTTTCACAAGGCTGTGTTATGTGATTACTCGAAGATACGTTATTACTTACGCTAATAATGTTTCTTCTGCATATCAGTGATATGTTTCACCAGAAACATTCATTGCTATGCCAATATTTCTCGGGAACACGTCGTGGGGTACCAGAACAACCGTGTGTTTAGGTCGAGTCTTTGCTAAACCAAATCTCGAATTGGGGGCGACTTAATCTAATCTAATTTAACTCATAGAAGACACAAGTTTACACTTTTACCGCTAAAAAGATCCCCTTTATTGTGTAACCTTAACTTCAGGGCACTCCTCTTGTTTCCTCAGCCAGCATCGGAATCCTCGGCGTCGGAACATCGAATGATGTGCAGTTTCGTGATCACTTGGAGGGGAAGGCTTAATTTGTTTGGCGTGCTCAGCAGAGCGCGACAGTATTTCATACCGGCACATCGCCTGCAGCTTCACAAGGCGCAAATTTCGACTCACATGGAATATTGATCTCATTTCTGGGCCGGCTCTCCCAAATGCCAAATTCTTCCACTTGACCGCTTCCAACGCAGAGCGGCTCAAATCGTTGACGACCGATTTTCCTCTGAACAGCTCAATTCACTGGTGCTGCGAAGAGAATCTTTTTGCATACTTTTGCATCTTATATCTCTGTGGAATTGTTCGGATTAATGGGTATTTCGGATAAATAGGTATTTTCTTCCTCGCACAACTTCTCTGCGGAATTGTTTAAAGTTACAGAGTATAATATATTCAACTGCCGACCACAGGCTTTCTCTCATTTCTGAGGGTTTTAGGGTGAGGAAATTTCTGTCGCGGTGGCCGATGTGTGTTGGCGAACTTTACATGTTTTCGAAATATTTTTTTTTATTTCTCAGACATGCAGGTTTCCTCACGATGTTTTCCTTCACCACCGAGAACGTAGTAAAGCAGAAGCAGCATTTAAAATTGCAATTAATAAATTCATTGGAGCCTACGGGGTCGAACCCGGGAAGGCCGGCAACGCACTGGCAATTCCCCTGTCGTTGCAGAAGTTGTTCAAAACGACTATAAATCAATAGCACGCTACAGACTATAAACTAGAAATTTCTAGCGCGCTATTAAATACGCTATGTTAGAGCGCGCCGTTTATAAAAAAGTGTGTAGGAGGCCGGCAAGCGCGTTAAGTTTAGCAGCACGCACGGATAGACCGCGTGCTATATAAGAACAATGTTTCGTAATAAGTCGCATTTTAGACTAAAATAAAATAAAGTGGTAAAGAAAAATTAAAGAACGCTCTTTCATACTTTTCAGACCTTATAAAACCCTAAAAATACTTTTAAGGACAGTACTTTTTAAAACAAAATAAAATTAATCATTTCTTATTATAATTGATGTAAACGTTATTTTAACCTTATTATAAATTATAAATCAAAGGTGTATTTAAAAGTTTATTAATTGTATATACAAAAATCAACTATACAATTTTGTATCTATATTTTATTTACATTTAAAAACATAAGTTACGCTTCTTTTGTAGCAGACAACTGTGTTCTTCGATCACTTATAAATATACAGTATACACTAACTAAATGACGTCTAACCATTGAGTTACAATACCTATAGAGTCACAAACAGACAAATAAAATGTCCGCGCCAAAACTCGGCGCACGCTGCGAAGTGCGCAGAGTTTTTGTTTAGTTGTAAGGCGACCACAATCCTCGTACAACGTCCGCGATGCCAAAGTGTTCGGTGATTTCCTGCCCAAATAACAGCAGACACGTGCGAAAAAAGGATGGTGTTTCATATTTTAGGTAAGTATCATACCAAATTTACGTATTTATGTATCCACAGTGCATGTTTTCATTTAAATTTCAATAATTTTCATTTTATTAGCAAACTAAATCACTCACCGCCGACCGCGCGGCGCCGCGATAACGTGCCCTTGAGTGAATGATGATGACATTGCATACGAGCGACTTTGAACATTGTACAAGCAGGTTAACGTCTAAATTCGAGCAAATGTCATTTTGAACTATATAATATCAAAATATATAGGTATATGGAACGGCGCTCGGACATTTTTTGAGTATTGTCAGTTAGAGATTGTGACTCTATAGGTATTGTAACTCAATGCGTCTAACACTAAATTAGTTCGCGCGTGATAAGTAGCGTGCTGCTAGATTAAATTTGCGTCACACGTCTACTCCCAACAGCGCTGCTGCTAGAACTAATTGCCGCTTGATATGAATAGCGCCAAAGCGTCATAGCGTCATAGCGCCATGGCGACTACTTACATAGCACGCGCTATGCGTTATGAAGAGATAGCGCGCTATAATATGGCGCTATGCGCTATATAAAGCACCATTAGTTGCAGTTGTTCATGAACAGCAGACGACAATTACCATCATGTGACAGTCACATGACTGTCACATGACAATTACCATCATGTGACAGTTCCGTTGTTACTTGAAAGGCCTTGACGTGCTAAGCAGAGCGGGACCGTATTTCATTCCAGCATTGCAGTTGTTCATGAGCAGCAGACGACAATTACCATCATGTGACATAAAGTTCCGTTGTTACTTGAAAGGACTTGACGTGCTAAGCAGAGCGGGACTGTATTTCATTCCAGCACGCCACTTGCAACTTTATAAGGTGCAGATTCGGCGTCTCATCAAATAGTGTTCGCTTCTGCGCTTCGGAGAGACATTGTTGCATGTTTTCGCATTTTTATCACATTTACCACAGGGAATGCCCAGGGGAATTGTTCGGATTAATTCCAGCTGCCGAATTCTACTAACGCATATCGCGATAAAACCTACACCTGGATGATTGGCGGTCCATCACTGTGTGATGTACTAAGAGATTTCCTACTCGCTTTCTAGCTTTCAACCTGCCGGCGGTCAAAGAGAACGAGCTTACAGTATCTTGAAGTCTTGCAGTCTGTAATTTCAATAGAAAAGATGGATGGGTGCTGCTATCTGTTTGGGATCCTATTATAAATAAAATTAAACCCAAACCCAAGCATACCACTGCAAGACTTCAAGATACTCTAAGTTCGTTTTGCGTAAATCGGACCAAAAATTAATATTCAAAAACTGAAGGTAGCCGGGCTAACTATGACATTGGGTCGTCAAACATCTCAGTCCCCCCGCACCCGTAACCTCGGGTGCTGTAAAACACCCGAATCGGATTATAAAAATAAGTTATTTAAACTTGACAAAATCCATATAAATAGTTTTATTTAATGTGTAGTGTTTGCGAAACTTATACCTAAAGAAACCTATAGACGAATTGACGCCTTCTTTCGCATTCGCACACGAAAAAGATAGATTTATGCATACGTCTTGCATAGAAATGAGATAGAGCGGTGTGATTGTTTGTCCCTTTCTCCGTGCCGGTTTTTTTGTTTAACAAACTCTACAGTTTGCTAAACAACTTTAACAGCGTAACGATTTAAGGAGTTTACAAGTAGGTTTAAGTGAGAAAAAAGTGTTTTGTAACCTTAAGATTGGTGAATCTTGTTCAGTTCAGTTCTTAGAAAAATTATCTATAATATTTATGTATTTAGAAATATATAAGTATGTTTATCAGTTGTCTAGTACCCATAACACAAGCTCTGCTTAGCTTGGGACTAGATGGCGTTGTGTGATAGTTGTGGAATATTATTATTATTAATTAAATTTTTTATCTAAATGTGTTTTAAGTCATAAAGATTATTGTATAACCTAAAAATTCGTTATCGTCCTTTCCACGGAAGTTTGTACGAAGTACATGTATTTCCATGGTCCTTTTTCACTTGAGGCCACGCCGATCATTAGTCTATAGGTTTCTCTGTCTACGGAGTAAGTACACTCTTACGTTCTGGTTCATGGAGGTTAGAGAAAAGGAGAACGATTGCTACGTGCTAAAGCATTAGCCAGCCTGTCCCTGAAAATTTGTAGAATTTATAGCCGCGCTGCCGTCGGTAAGTAGTATCTGCGAAGTTAGCTGTTTACGAGTACAAGTAGATGAAGTTAGTTGAATAATGTACAAATTTAATAGTAAAAATATACTAAAAATAAAATATAAAATAGTAATATAGTAAAAATTTGATCGAAAATAATCGTGCTTCGTAATTTTTGTAATTTATTTATTTTAAGAAAAAAAGCGGGTCTGGGTGCGACCCGAAAGGTCCACACGACTAACTTCCCAGTAGAAAGATTAAAAAAATATCATATTTTTTAATATTTTATACAATTTTTCATTCAACACAAAAGCGACTTGACCGGTTTTGCTCAAAATTTAATGAGGTCTAAGTTACATAATTATACGTTAAATGAAACTGGTCCCATGTCAATATCACTCTTTGTTCTCGAGATACACGAGGCAAAAATTGAATCCGTACACACATACATACGTACGTACATGTGTACACACGGACATCCTCTTAAGAACCATACTATTCGACTCTAAAGACCTTGAAACGTGGACATTCTTAAAATTTCCAATTTACAAAATCGGACCCAATACCTTCCTAAGACCCCGCGTACAAAAAAAGAGACAAAATAAAATACCTTTATCAGACCCAGCTTTGTAAAAATGTTTATAGTACTGACCGCCCACTGTATAATTTTTGTACATATTCTTTAAGCTCTTCTAATTTTTTTCCAATCTTCCTGCGACTAGGTTCACATGTTAAAATTACTTGATTAGTCTATATTGTCAACTTTGTCAATGCCGTCATCCAAAAAAGTTGAATTGTCAAAACCAGCTGCGGCGAACGAAGAAACATGCCGCGGCCTTGTTGTAATAGTAAGTTTAATCTGAAAATACTAATTTAACTACTACTTTTTCCACGTAACTGTGGACCCATGCTTATTAATATTATAAATGCGAAAGTGTGTTTGTTTGTTTGTCCTTCTTTCACGTCGTAACAGAGCGTCGGCATGGCATGATTTTTTGTATGGGCATAGTTCGGTGCCTGTAGAGTGACATAGGTTACTTTTTTCCGCGGAAAAACATCTCAATCCCGTGGGAAAATAGAATATGTTGCAAAAGTTTGTCCTTCTTTCACGTCGCAACAGAGCGTCGGCATGGCATGATTTTTTGTATGGAGTTAATAGTATTGGAGTATAGTTCGGTGGCTGTAGAGTGACATAGGCTTTTTTCGCGGAAAAACATATCGTTCCCGTGGGAAAATCGAATATGTTGCAAAATTAAATTCAGCTAGGTGGCGCCAACATGATTCTACAAGACGGACGACGGTACGATGGACGAACACAGAAGGTCAGAATATCTGGATTATTATGTATTTTTACCAAAATTAAGATAAAAAATGTATGGATCTGTATTTTTCCACGCAGGACCGGGAAGAGAGCGATAAAAAACACAAAATTCACCAGCTGATTTTCTTCAAACGTTTTAGTGCATTGTAATTCACTGAATAGGCGATAACCTCGCAGACGATATTAAGTAATCCGTTGATGCTCTGCCTAACCCGCAAGAGTTACAGGCGTGATTATAAGTATGGATCAGAAATACTATCGCCACCTGTCTCGCTTTCACCCTTAACTATTACTTAACTGTGGTAGAAACAGTTCTTAGTAAGCCTTATTATTAATAAGCCTTAGTAATATTTATTGAACGGAAATGAATACAGTTCTTATATGTGGTTATGAATGAATCGGTATTACAATAAGAAAAATTGTGCAAAATTATAAGAAAAATATTTTTTAGAGTTCTTATTAACTAACGTATACATAGTTTAAATTGATTCCGCTAGACGTCGTTACTAGGTTTTAAAAACGCGGTAAAGAAATGTTTCCTGACATGTACTTAACTTCCGCCGTTGAGCCGCGCGTCAACTTATAGTGCATACGGTACCTATAATAATAATAATAATAACAGTAGCCACAGTAGCCTCCCTCCACTGGCTACGCTTTGGTGATCTCTTCGGGGAAACCGAGGTTTTTGTCTGTGCAATACAGGATCAGGTTATTAAGACCAACAACTATCGGAGATACATCCTAAGGGATGGCACCGTGGACATCTGTCGAGCTTGTCGCCATCCCGGTGAGTCACTTAGGCATGTCATCTCCGGTTGTTCGGCGCTTTCTAACTCTGCGTACTTGCACAGGCACAACCTAGTAGCCAGAATTCTTCACCAGGAGCTCGCTCTGAAATACGGTCTCTTGGATCGGAAATTGCCGTATTACAAGTACTTGCCGGAAGCCGTGCTCGAAAATGATCGCGCTAGGCTCTATTGGGACCGGGCCATCATCACAGACAGGACTATTCTTGCGAATAAGCCTGATATTGTGCTGATGGACCGGGCACAGTCAAGGATATTTTTGGTCGACATTACCATTCCGTATGACGAGAACCTCGTGAAAGCCGAAACAGACAAGCAAACAAAATATCTGGACCTGGCTCACGAGGTGACCGACATGTGGGGTGGTCTGCCGACCGAAATTATTCCTGTAGTCGTCTCTACAAACGGGCTAATCCCAGTCAGCCTCTCGGGTCATCTGAGGCGACTGGGACTACGTGGCGGACCGCTCCGGGCTCAAATGCAGAAGGCGGTGCTCCTCGATACCGCCCGCATCGTCCGCCGGTTTCCTTCCCTTTCCCCCTAACCCTCGGCCGTTTGGTCTCTCCTGCCGAGGGCCTCCATCTGGTTGGGCTTTTATTTATTTATGTATTTTTATATTTATTTTATGTTATTGATATTTATGTATATTTATTTTTTCATTTTCATTTATAATTATATATTTATAGAACCCAACCAGATGAGAAAACTATATAGATACCCCACAATAATAATAATAAGTTCTTTATTTACAAGAGGTTGTACATCACGATATTTGCATAACATTATTTAATAAAGCTACATTAGTACATATACTTGAAAACATAGCATCTGCAGCCGAACGAGGAGTGCATACGGCACCTATACGCTTAAATTGCTTCTATTTCGTAGCTTATTCGACTACCTGCTTTCGGTTTCGGTTGTTTGTTATTTGCTTTGTGATTTAGTTAAGGTTGAATGGATTTTTATTGGCTTGCATTTTCGCATTTGTGTATTTTCTTGGATCGGTTTTGTTAATTCGGTTGGTATTCCTTTATACATATTTAGACTTTTTTTTTATTGATTGATGATTTTGATTTTGCCTTTTGTTTATTTAGAATCGTGAATTGGTTTTCAGTGTTTTAGGTTGCTTAACAATATTTCAAAGGAATATTAATAATATAGATAGTGTATACGGTACCTATACACTTACTTCTTTTTTCGTTGGTTATATTTATATTGACTACTGCTTTCGATTTCGGTTTTCTGCGATTTGTTTTGTGATTTGGTTTAAGTTGATTCGATTTTTTTTTTGGCTATCGTTTTCGGATTCGTGTTGTGTCTTGAATTGGTTTTGTTGCTTTGATTTTAAAAAATATTTAAAAGAAATATTTATTCCTTTTAGATATTTTGGATTTGCTTTCAAAAAAATATTTAAAAGGAAATTTAATTCCTTTTAGGTATTTTAACGTTTTTTTATAAATAGGTTATTTGTTACTTCATAATGCCTCGCAAACGTAAGTCCAGCCTTTCAAGAGTATCTTTTCAAAGACAAGCGAAAAGATTAACTCGATCGCTAGAATCTTTAGAAGATGCTGAACTCTGAAGGCATGAACAAGTAGAGCGTCAGGCTGCTTTTAGAGCATCTGAGACACCTTCTCAACGTCAGCAGAGGCGTCTTGAACAGATAGAGCGTCAGGCTGCTTTAAGAGCTTCCGAAACACCTTCTTAAAGTCAGGAAAGGCGTCTTGAACAGGCAGAGTGTCAAGCTACTTTAAGAGCTACTGAAACACCTGCTCAAAGTCAGCAAAGGCGTCTTGTTAAGGCAGAGCGTCAAGCTACTTTAAGAGGTACCGAAACACCTGCTCAAAGTCAGCAAAGGCGTGTTGAATAGGCAGAGCGTCAAGCTACTTTAAGAGCTACTGAAACACCTGCTCAAAGTCTGCAAATGCGTCTTGTAAAGGCAGAGCGTCAATCTACTTTAAGAGCTACTGAAACACCTGCTCAAAGTCAGCAAAGGCTATTCGAAAAAGCGGAACGTCAGACCGCCTTAAGAGCCGCGGAAACACCTGATGAAACTCTACACAGACTCATTGAGCAAGCTGAACGTCAATCTACTATAAGGGCATCTGAAACACCAGAACAGACACAGGCGCGAAGAGATGCAAATGCACAGCTTCAAGCTGAACGTCGACAAAATTTTCAACGAAACAATTGGTCGGTTTTTAATGACGCAGCATTCAATTATGATCCGTTGATTGATTATAAAAATCACAGCTTAGTTGTTATCGGACTGATGGACAAGGCGTGACGATTTTGCAGCGCTTTAAAATGGAAAGATGAGACCGCAGGCATATGCTGTTACAATGGCAAAGTGTCTCTTCCGTTACTTGGGGAACCAGAAGAACCTTTGAAAACTCTCTTTTTATATGATGCTAATGAGTCACGACGCTTTTTAAACAGAATCCGGAAATATAACTCATGCTTTCAAATGACGTCCTTCGGAGTTGACCGGGAAATAATAATGCCGGGATTTTAGCCTACATTTACGGTGCAAGGGCAAATTTATCATAAAATAGGTTCACTTTTTCCAGCTGAAAACGAACAGCATAAATTTTTACAAGTATATTTTATGGGCGACAAAGAAATTGAGGTAGACCGTCGCTGCCAATTTACCCAGGGAGTTGAGAGAGACACAGTGTTCAAAATTCAAAGATTCTTGCATGAACGTAACATTCAAAAGTCAAAACATTTAAAACTGCTTTAGAGAATATAAATATAATAAGAGAAGAGGATATAAAGTCGTCATTCACGCAGATCGGACCCCTCGAGGAGAGCATGAAAGGCGCTACAATGCACCTTTGATAAACGAAATAGTAGCCGTAATTAGTGGTGACCAATTTTCTTCACAAGACATTGTCTTGCGAGCACGTGATGATACGTTGCAACGGGTAGCCGATACACACAAGTTTTGTGCCGCTCTGCAATACCCATTGATTTATTGCAAAGGACAAGAGGGTTATCATTTTCAAATTCCACTCATTAACTCGGTCACAAAGGAGCCTACTCCGAACAAAAAAGTATCATGTATGAATTTTTATGCGTATCATATGATGTTGCGAGAAAATGATTTTAACCTCTTAGCCCGGTGTAGACAATTATTTCATCAATTTTTGGTAGACATGTATGTGAAGGTAGAAAGTGAACGTCTCCGTTATATATCTTTAAATCAAAAAAAAGCTGCGCGTTGAAAATTATATACATTTACAAGATGCAGTTTCTAGCGAAGCCAATATAAACTCCAAAGATTTAGGTAAAATGGTAATTCTGCCCTCATCATTCGTTAACAGTCCCCCCTACCTACATGAGTACACACAAGACGCATTCGCCTATGTACGAACTTACGGAAGACCTGATCTTTTTGTTACTTTTACTTGCAATCCCACATGGAAAGAAATAGCCGAGTAGCTAATGCCGGGCCAAAAAGTACTGACAGACACGGTTTAGTTTATAGAGTATTTAGATTAAAAGTACAAAAATTAATGTATGTAATTAAATAAGGGGAAATTTTCGGAGAGGTGCAGTGCTTCATGTATTCAATTGAATGGCAAAAAAGAGGATTACCGCATGCCCACATTCTAATATGGCTTAAAGAGAAGTTGTGGCCCAGCCAAATAGACGACATAATAAGCGCCGGGATTGTATGATACCATCGTCCGAAATATGATTCACGGTCCATGTGGAGCATGAAATTCAATATCGCCATGTATGAAAGAAGGAAAATGTACAAAGAAATTCCCTAAACAGCTATTAAAAGAAACAGTGCACAATGACAATGGCTACCCTTTATACAGACGCAGAGCTCCCGAAGATGGTAGCAGGAAAGTTACAATCAATTCTCGCTCTGGAGCGTTCGAAACTTTAGATAACAGCTGGATTGTCCCGTATTCGCCCATTCTATGTAAAATGTTTAATGCCCACATTAATGTAGAAACATGTAGCTCTGTCCGCGCAATCAAGTATATCTGTAAGTACATAAATAAAGAAAGCGACCAAGCAATATTTAATCTCAGGAGTGAAGGTGAGGCTAATCCCGTTAATGAAGTACCTTTCAAGCAGGGCGTTATGTCAGCAGTAACGAGGCAGCGTGGCGTCTCCTTGGCTTCCCTTTACACGAAAGGCACCCAACAGTTACTCACCTTGCTGTGCACTTAGAAAATGGAGAGCGTGTATATTTCACCGAAAGAAATTTCCTAGAAAGAATTGCATCACCGCCAAAAACTACACTAACAGCCTTCTTTCAAATTTTGTCAAACCGGCCCCTTTGCAAAAACGTTGTTATATTCTGAAGTCCCCCGCTATTATACTTGGAACACATCTAGGAAGTAGTGGAAACACCGTATTAAAGGCTGTTGCAAATTACCTGTTGCAAATTGGCCCGGTGTAAAGTCATCAGATGCCCTTGGTCGTGTGTATACCGTCCATGTAACTAATTTTGAATGTTTCTGTTTACGATTGCTACTGCACCATGTTCGGGGTCCTACAGGATATAAAGACCTTAAAACTGTCAACGGTCAGGAATGCGTTACAACTTACAGAGAAGCATGTGAAGCTCTGCATCTTTTAGAAAACGATAATCACTGGGATGAAACCATGGAGAAAGCTGTGCAGTGCCAGTCACCAGCCAAAATTAGGGATCTTTATGCAACTCTCATATCATCTTGCGGGCTATCTAATACACATGAATTGTGGGACAAATATAAAGAGTACATGGCGGAAGATATTTTGCGAAGGTTACAGCAGACACACGCGAACATGACATACAATGAACACATTTATAATGAAGCACTTGGAAAAATTTAAGATAAAGTAATGGCAATGGTAGGCAAAAAACTAAGCGACTTTGGAATGATAAGCCCTCAGCGAACAACTGAAAATGAACTAAGTTATGAAATTATACGTGAAACAAACTACGATATACCAGCTTTGCAGCAGCAAGTAGCCGAATTTGTACCCCGCTTGCTTCCCGAACAAAAACGAGTTTTTGACAAAGTATTAGGACAAATTGAATCTGGAAATGGTGCACTTTTCTTTTTAGATGCCCCTGGGGGAACTGGAAAGACATTTTTGTTAAATTTATTATTAGCGCGAGTACGGAAAGATAAAAAGCGGGGGCCGCACTGCACATTCTGTTTTAAAACTCCCTCTAAATCTAGCCCAGGAAGAATCGCCGATCTGCAACTTTAGCAAAAATAGTGCACGAGGTATAATGCTACGACAATGCAAACTTTTAGTGTGGGACGAAAGTACAATGTTGCATAAAAAAGCTGTAGAAGCACTAAATCGAACGCCCCAGGATTTGCGCAGCAATACCGATGTAATGGGAGGAATGGTGGTTTTACTGGCTGGTGACTTTCGCCAAATTTTACCTGTCATTCAAAAGGGCACACCTGCAGATGAAATTAAAGCATGCCTCATGTCGTCTATTTTATTGAACAAGGTGACAAAATTCAGTTTAACTACGAATATGAGAGTGCATTTGTATAATGATATCAATGCTGGAAACTATGCTGACACACTATTAAAAATTGGCGATGGGCGGTTGGAAACGGATGCGTTAAATTGACAAGAGATTTTTGTAATTTAGTATAGAGTCTTCCCGCTACAATATCGTTAGAATAAGTAGGTAAATTTTGACAATTTAACAATGATTACAAATAGCTTAATTGGTATATTGGGCGGTCACGAAATCGTAATACCATGGTTCGAGCCAGACCGACCGGCCGACTTTTTTTAAATTTTTTTTCAAGTTCCTTTCTTTTTTGAGAAAATCTATTTTTCGAGCCCTTTTTTTAGTATTTTTTAAAAACTCGAAAATTTAAATTAAACTAATTGCACTCACGATCTTTTATTCAAATAACCAGTTCAGTTTTTTCTATTATGTCGCTAAGATCAAAAAATATTATTCGTATTTCATCAGTATGTAATTTGTATCTAAATATAATTTCCAAAACACAGGAATTAAAAAAACGAGCGAAAAATACCGAGTAAAGCTCGGTCAACCGGGTACTAACTCACTAATGTTAAAATAAATTTTTTTTGTTATAAGTAAAATATTTTGTTATTGAAGAGTCTATCGAAGAGAGTGTTATGGAAGAGAGTGTTATTGAAGAGAGAGAGAGAGAGAGAGAGTTGCCTGAAGAGTATGGGTTTTTCCAAAGATGATTAAATATTAAAATTCATAATTATCATCTCTTATTATCTAGAGAAAATATTGAACATTGGGTCAAAACTCAATGTTTAGTGTTTTGTACAAAAGATAGAACGACGTACGTTAACCAAAAATGTCCCTTAAACACCTAGTATTACGGTAAATATCATAGAATACTATTGTTATTTTGTAAGAGATTCGGTGTCGCCGGGAGCACACACACACAAGCAATTACGTCGTATTATCACTACTACAAATCCGATTCGCTGTGTTGACAGACAGCTTTTAATACATATTTATTTGTAAATAGCGTGCAATTTGGCATTTTCTAAATAATTTGCATGCGAAATTTGGATACGTGTAAATTGACGTATTAGTGACATTTTAGTGGCTACACGGATTCCGTCCACTCCCCCGTTCTATTACGTACGTAATTATAGTATTCTATGGTAAATATACTCTCGAAATCCTAATAGGCTTAGTTTCAAATTTATGAAGTTTTATGTCTCTGGGTCTGACAGCATAAATTAATTTGTCCATAATTTCGTACAGTGGGTTTTTACGACTACCTTCTTATTTCAAGTCTGGGTCTTAGGAGGATATAATAACTTCCCACTGGGAAGTTAATAAATAATGATAAATCAATAATAATTAATAATTTATATTTGTAATAATTATAACAAACGATTTATTTATTAATAAATAATAATAATAAGCCACTCACTAGTCTAACCCCATGTCGGAGCTTAACACCTACGATCACGTAAGTGGTGGACGCCCGCAACGAAGGTTTTTTGCGGATGACCAACGGGGCTCTAGCTTTAGCACACCCATCAATATGGAATTGAGAAATAGAAGTATTCGTAAAGGACCGCTTCCCGAGGGCGATTGTCGGGGCACGCCCAGAACTGGTGCTGAGCGTTTCAGCATGCGAACCACCGACGGCGAGGGTTTACCTGGACGTCCCTCTACCGGGTCTCCCAAACAATGCGAGTCCAGCGCATCATCAGCACTAACATCGTCTGATGAATACAAGTGCGATAGTAAAGCAGTCTCTCCGGCCTCGGATGTTTCACGGGCGGCAAGGGCCACTCAGCCTGTGACCACCAAAGCTGGCAAGCCTAAAGTGCGCATGAAATAGGATGAGGAAATAAATACTTTCAATATACGCACTTACTTTTACATTACCAAATTAGAAACCGATCGCACTATGTACAATTTCAACACAATTTCAATTTAAATATCCTCATTTAAATGTCAGATCGCAACGTATTGCAGACCAGAGACGAGTAATAAGAAATAAATTGTTATCTTAGAGAAAGCTGAGAATAATATTTTGGGTTCACGCTCAGATACAAGAGACACTGATCATATGACGGCGGGTAATTCAAATCTCGACCTTTTTAGCCTTCGTCAGTCATCTCCGCCCTCTTCCTTATTCAAAACTTAATTAATTACCTTAACATCCGATTCTGCAACACAAACTCTAGCAATAAGCTGCACGGCTCAAACTATTATTTTAAGTGTTTCACACCCAGCTGAAATAAATCTCCCAGATGATGGTATAGTACAAAAGTTAACTAACTGAAGACTAATCTAGCATTGTATACTGGTACGGACCCCAACTTAAGACTCAAAGTGCCGCAATTAAAAGAAAATAAGCAGCTATATAGTTTACTTAACATTTTCAATGGTCATATATTACCTAAATTCTATAGTATTGATTCTGAGTTACTACATATTCATACCCTCATATATTGCTCAGCTTTAGTTATCTCAAAACGAATAGGATATAAAATTTCAAACGGCCCCTTCAAAAAAGCGAAATTTATTTAACAATAAACCATCTTGGCAAATCAGATTAGAAATAGATATATCTATCCGGCGCGCTGATCTGGCTAGATTAGCACAATTCATTAACAATAATAGTCATCCTAGATTAGTTAACTTATGATAAAAATAATATTAGACCAGCTGAATTTTTAGATATTCTAAAACAAAAACTTGCACTTAAAACCCAAAGACTAGCCAGATACAAAAAAAACCCTACAAAGAAAAGAAGACAAGAAAAAGGATTTTATCGGTCGCTCAAAATAATGTAAGTAAGGTATCCAATGGACCCAAGGAAGTACCAATTGAAGAAGAACTTAAAACTACTGGACTGAATTATGGAAGAAAGATAATGACCAAGATGAAGAAGGAAATAAAGCAGAAGCTATTGAATTGATGGAATTCACAGAAGTTACTAAATTAGAGATTGAACATGTAACCAAAAAAATGAAAAACTGGAAAGCTACTGGACCCGATAATGTTTACAACTTTTGGTATAAAAAGTTCTCGGCACTCCACGATATTTTGGCGAAAATTATTACGGATATATTAAAAGGCGCATCAGAGATCCCATCATTTGCAACCGTAGGTACTACTTTCATGATACCCAAAAGTAATAAAACAGCAGATCCTTCACAGTAGCGACCGATTACGTGTCTCCCAACTATATACAAACTAATTACCTCTTGTATAACACTACAAATTAATGCGCATTTAACACATAAGAAAGTATTAGCGGAGGAACAAAAAGGATGCAGACTGAATCACAGAGGAACAACTCAATATCGATAAAAAATATATATTAAAAGACCCAAACATGCAGAACGAAAGCTGTAGAAAATGCCACCGCCAACCCAAAACTATACGACATATTACCAGTGCTTGTCCCACCCTAGTACAAACTTATTACACCCACCGTCATAACCAGGTTGCTAATTACGTTCATCAAAAGCTTGCAAATAAATACAATTTAATCCCGAACCCAAAACTACTGCCGTACTATCAGTATACCCCTAAACCTGTTCTGGAGAGCGACAGTCACAGAATGTACTTTGATAGAGCTATTCTTACCGATAAAACAATTCACTATAATAGAGATAGGATATAACTTTAATCGATAAATTAAATAAAACAGTATACCTAATTGATATAGCGAGCCCAAATACCCATAATCTACAAAAAACATTACGGCAAAAATCATAAATACACAGAATTAAAAGAAGTAACTAGAATCTGGAAAATGAACAGAGTATATTATATTGTACCCCTCTCAGAAATGAGGGGAGGCTCGTGCCCAGCAGTGGGACGTATATAGGCTGTAACTTTACTTTTTTACTTTTATATATTGTACAGCTGGTGCTCTTCAGTATTGATGTGATCCCGAAATGTTTGTCCCACTTCCTTAAACGATTAGATCTTCCTGGAAATAGGTAATATAATAATATAATAATAGTTATATTACCATGCAAAAGCAGCCATCCTCAACACGTGCCGTGTAGTCCGATAATTTTTGCAAGAAGACACCTCGGATTTTGATTTCCAAATGGATGCGCACTTGGCATAGGCCCGTGAACATCTCTTAAAACCATTGAGCTATTATGTACTACGTACTAGAGGCGACACTGCATTCAGCTACTCTGTTCCACTCAACTGCGGTACATACACCGCACTTTAATCAGTCACTCGCAGGGCCAGTCAACTTCCTAATAAAAGATTGGTACCGGGAGATGACCTTGGGGGGCTTTAAGGAAGCGAGATGGATTAATATCTATCTCCCTCGCACTTTATGTTATCTTGCCATGAAAGAAATATTATTTTAAATGACACATAATTTTAATCATTTTTTTATTTAATAATTACAATACTTTATTATATTGTGAGTGGTGATTTATAAGGGTATGCGACGTAACCTACCATTACTTCTCAACCATAAAAAACAAAAGATATAAACTTTAAAAAAATATATAGGATGGTGGTGGTAATGGGTTAAAGCAACATTCATTAATAAAAGCAAGTTGTATTTAATGTTTATAAATTTATAAGGCTGTTTGAAATTTAGAGATTGGTTGATCAATGCTGGGATACATGATATAAATAATGATTCGATAATCTCTAATTTTCTGATCACATTATATAATAATAATAATAATATAGCTCCATTTATCTTGAGGGCTCCATAGCATATGACCTATCCATCTCCACTTCATTTGGTCTATCTTGGTGAGAATATCTGTCACACCTGTTGTTGTTCTTACGTGTGTGTTTCTTTGCTTATCTATTTTTCTGATTCTTAGCATGCTCCTTTCCATGGCTCTTTGACAATGTTCGAGCATACCTCTGTGCTGCTTAGAAAGTGCCCAAGTTTCGCAGCCATAAGTAAGTAGTGGTGTTAATGGGTTAAAGCAACATTCATTAATAAAAACAAGTTGTATTTAATATTTATAAATTTATAAGGCTGTTTGAAATTTAGAGATAGGTTGATCAATGCTGGGATACATGATATAAATAATGATTTGATAATCTCTAATTTTCAGATCACATTAGCTGACCTTAATTTGGAACAAAGGAATGTCATTCAACATATTGCGGGTCCATCAACTACTAAGCAACCACTGTCTGAAAATATTCAGAAGACTATAACTGTTCCAAATGTATTTGAGCCGGTTGCGGGTCCGTCAAAATGTATACAACCCTTGTGTGAGAATGTGAATTATAAGACCATTCCTGACAAAACTAGTGCTATTCCTCAAGTAACTGAGAATATCAACCCTGTTGCTGCTGCAAATCCATCCACGAAAAACAAAAAGGATAAAGATATGTTGATAAAAATGAAATATCATCTGAGAAAAATTAACAGGCTTCAAAAAACTGTAAAGCATTTAAAGAATGAAGCATTTCTCAAAGTATTGAGCAAAAATGATTCAGTAAATGAAATATTAAAATGTAAAATATCCCCCTCTTTTGAATTATTTTTGCAAGGAGAATTGCAAAACTATAAAAAAAATCAAAAGGTCGAAGATGGAACATGGACTCCAAAATAATAGCACTAAGACTGTATAAAAGGTCACCTAGGTGTTACAAATTATTAAGAAGGATGATTTGCCTGAAAACACCTAGTTCATTAAAAGCGTTATTAATTTTGGGGACCTTCAAGAAAAGAGCTTACTCCTTTCTAAAGGGCCGGCAACGCACCCGCAATTCTCACATTCAGGCATTCTTCCCGCCTAAGGGTATTAGTGTTCTGTGGTCACTAGTTAGGCGCTTGTAGAGTTGTCACGTGTTGCGTTGATTTAAAAAAAATCTCTTCATAAAAATATGCCGTCGTGTGTACTTAGATATTGCACAAATAATTCAAGAAATGTCGGTAAAAACCAAGGAATTACTTTTCATTGGTTAATAAGATATTTAATTAATAAAAAAGTATTATAGATTAATAATAAAACAAATTATTCCTAATACGCCGTCTTGTGTCATGGAATATTGATTATGAAATTAATATGTTCAGATGCTAGTGCGACATTTCTGTGCATTTCTGTGGGTACTTAAGTATTGGATGACATAAACACTCACGCCTGTCACCCAGAGGCGTAGGCAGAGACTACAGACTTCCATTCGGCACGATCCTGACACACCTCTCTCGCCTCCTTCACATCCATACACCTACGCATACATGCTCGTCGGTTAAGGGTACTCCTAATTTGGCCCGTTTCCAATAAATCGCCAATTTGGTCGATAAATTTTCGCCTAGGACGTCCCTTTCCGACTCTGCCATTCACTTCTGCAACATAAATTTTCTTTGTCACTCTTTCCTCATTCATTGTTTTCACATGACCAAACCACCGAAGCATTCCTTTCTTAATCCTGGTCACAACATCATCTTGCAAACCACACTCTTCTCTTATTACACAATTTTTTACCCTGTCATTCAGATTCAGCCCTAACATACTCCTTAACGACCGCATTTCTACTGCGTTTATTCTACTCTCGTGCTTCTTCTGCCACACCCAACTTTCACTACCATACGTTAATGTAGGGACCAACACAGCATTGTGAATTGCCATACGTGCCTTTTTCGACACATTTTGACTCTTCACAATAGAGTGCAAGGCCCCATTTACTCTATTTCCCGCATTCACTCGTCGTTCTATATCCTTATCATATCTCCCATCCCTGCTAAATACGCAGCCCAAATATACAAACTCATCTACTTGCTCGATCAACTCCCTTCTATTCTTATTTCACAAATCGTTTTACTTTCTTCTCTTTCAAAAACCGTAACCTTCGTCTTACTTGCGTTCACTTTCATACCCCTTTTTTTTAATGATCCGTTCATTAATGTAACCATCATTTGCAACTCGGCCGCCGACGACGCAAGAATGACTTGATCATCGGCGTACAAAAGGCATTTGACGGTTAACTCACCCATTCTTAAACCGCATTCTTCAACTTTCAAATTTTGCAAACAACTGTCCATAAATAGGTTGAACAGCCACGGGGAAGCCACACAGCCCTGTCTGACACCTTTATGGATGTCAAACCAGTCCGAGTAGACCCCGTTGATCCTAACACAAGCACTAGAGTTCCTATAAAGAGACTCCAATGCCTGTATCAAGCCAGCGCTCAACCCAAATGAGTTCAGTTTTTGCCATAGCAAATCCCTATCCACTCTGTCATAGGCCTTTTCCAAGTCCATGAACGCACAAAAAACCTTTTGGTTTTTGGCCAGAAACTTCTCCGCGATCATGCGCATGGAAAATACTTGATCTGTACATCCCATTCCCTTTCTAAATCCCGCTTGCACATCCCAAATTTTTCCATCAGTTTCTTTCATGATCCTTTCAATCAGTAGCGTACAGTTTTCCCACAATGTTAAGAAGGCTGATGCCACGGTAGTTTTTACAGTCCTGCTGCGACCCTTTTCCTTTATATACTGGGACTATCACGGCTTTGCACCAGTCTACCGGTACCCGCTTCAGTTCCCAGCATAAATTAAACAAGGTGTGCAGCAGGCCTGCCACCACTTCATCTCCAGCCCTTAGCATTTCGAGTAAAACCGTATCATATCCGGGCGCCTTACCCGCTTTCATGCTTTCCAATGCTTTCATTATTTCATCTATACTTATCTCGCTACCTCTTTCCTCTTCTTTCGGAGTTTCTACTTCACTTAGTACACATGTCTCCTCACTCATAAACACGCTTTCAAAATATTCCTTCCATCTCTTTAAACTCAAAACTTCATCATTCAGAATATAGCCATTCTCGTCTCTTATAGCATTCATCATAGGCTGTTTTGAATGTCCCCTGGCAGTTCTTACAAATTTCCAGAACATTTTAATATTTGCCTGGAAGTTATCCGATATTCTTCTATCATTCTTATCCGTTCTTTTTTGCTTTTTTCTTTCAACTACTTCTTTTACTCTCTTATTAAGATGTCTAAAGACTGCTTTTTTTCTTTCAATATCATCATTCGTACCGCTAGAATTACCAGCCTTTGTTGCTAGTAAATCTAGCCATGCTCTCTTCTTTGCTTCAACTTCCATACGTATCTCATCATCCCACCATAACGTATTATTTTTCCTTTCATTCTTTCTCTTACTAACACCACATACTTCGGTAGCTGCATGCACTAAACCTTTCTTTACGTTTTGCCATACATTCTCCAAGTCTAACTCCTTCATACATAATTCATCCAAACCACTTATATTTCCTTTCAGTCTACATTTGAACTTGTTTCTCTCACCTTCATCTTGCAACCTTTCTGTTCTAATACGCTGTAACGCAGTGGTAGACACAGATGACCGATGGCGCCAACGCCTGAATAGACCATTAATTCGGCATAAAACCAAATAATGATCCGTTCCTATGTTAGAACCCTGGTAAACCCTTGTATCTACCACTGCGCCCCTCAATCTTTCATCCACAATTATGAAATCTATCATGCTTCTATCGTCACCTCTTTCCCAAGTATACATGTGAATCCTCTTGTGGCGAAAGCAAGTGTTCGTCACAAAAAGATTCTTTTCCATACATACGGTGAGGAGACTTACACCATTCTCATTTATACTTCCATCACCAAACGTTCCCAATATCCTTTCATAACCAAGCCTCCTTACCCCAACCCTTCCATTAAAATCTCCTAGCATAATAATATTTTCATTTCCCTTACTGAGATGTATTGAACAAAGGAAACAACCGTTTAGTAGCGAGGCTAGTTTATTACTGGCTGTGCTGCGCCTGCGCACCCGCAATACATATCATTCCTCTACACTTAATTTTTGATACCTGTTAACAAAGTAGATTTACAGTTATCAGTTAATACTTAAATTTCTATTAAATATATAATACATAAAGTTTTAAATAAAACAATATTTAAGATACTTATGACTTAACAGATGTACAACATTTAATAAATTAAATAACCATACCAACCAACCACACCACACCACAACACACATACAACTAAATTTAATAACACAATGAATCATTTAAAAATATTTCTTATAATCTATCCTCTTCCGGGGGCGCAGTTGACGAGCGGGTGTCGGTGCCTGCGCTGGTGGCACGTCATTGGAGTGGACAGAATCACTCTGAGGCTGTTCGACTCCGTTTTCGGAAGCTTCAGGCGAATCTGACGCTTCCGAAATCTCTGTTGAGTCTCCCACGCTGTCCTGTGCCGAATAATCGCCCCATTCTTCCCCATTATCATCGTCTATTGCGTCAGGATTAACGGGTTGCTCTACTATGGTCGATGACCGAGGATTGCCTACAGAAGGTTCGGATAAAGGAGCATTAACGGGCATAGACGGTGACAAGGGTAACGACTGAAAATTGCGACTCTCAACATTATCAGTGTTATTAATTTTTAATTAATTATCGTTGCCCGTAAATTTTAACAGCTAATCTATATATCTAATGCATGTTGCTTCAAATTTTATAATAAATATTTTGTACATTTTACTACCGATCTTCTCTTTAATTGTACCTAACTCCCAAGTTTCTTTTCGGGCACTGTACCACCGAGCCCAAACAGTATCACCTAATTCAAAAAATCTCCTACTGGTTACTAAAGGCATATTTAATTGTGTTTTTTCTATGGGTATAATTAGGTCGAGACGAGATCGTAGATTTCTACCAAACATTAATTTAGCCGGCGTTTCGCCGGTTGTACAGTGTACCGTGTTCCTGTAGTTAAATAAATATCCCAATAATAACTTCATTAATTTGATGCTGTGGTAGGTTATCTTTTAAAATACATTTTAGCATATTTTTACAAGTCCTAACCGAATTCTCTGCTTGTCCATTACTTGGTGGATGATATATGGGGGAAGTTAAGTACTTAATACCATTGTTAGAGCAGAAGGTCTTAAATTCATTAGAGTTTATTTTAACATCGTTATCAGAAACTAAAACATTAGGTATACCGAAAGTAGAGAAAATATTTTTTAATTTTGTAATAAGCGATTGTGACGACGTTCCACTGTTCATGAATATACATTCCAGCCATTTACTAAACGAATCAACTATCACGAGGTATACCCTTTGCCCCACGGTCATGTAGTCGATATGTACGCGCTGCCATGCGCCGGCGGTGGCGGGCCACGGCGCCGGCGGATCGCGCGGCGGGGCGCAGCGTAAGCTCACGCATGTTTTGCAGGACCCGATCCAACGTTCAATGTCGCGGTCGATACCCGGTCACCACATCCTACTTCGTGCGTTACTTTTTGTTTTTATTATTCCTAGATGTGTGTCGTGTAGTTCTTTTAGCATGTGTTCCCTAAACTTTGACGGAATTACTATTCTATGTCCCTTAAATAAGCACCCTTGTTCGAACTGTAAGTCGGACTTACATTGAACATAAGGAAGTATTGTTCGACAGCTTATTTTACGTGGCCAACCGTGATTCATGTACCTAATGACTGTTTTAAGAACCGTATCTTGTTGTGTCACTTGTGCAATATCGCGGATTGTCGTCGCCGGTGACGTCTCATTCATAAACTTAACTACGTAGTAAGAGTCTAAATCGTTATCGTGGCATTTCGATGCGTTTCTACACGTTAAAGGTGAGCGAGAAAAATAATCTGCAACTACATTTTTATCGCTCGACACATACTGGACAGTGTAATTATAGGCCGATAATATTATAGCATATCGCTGTAATCTCAGCGCTGTTGTAATCGGTATGCCTGTTTTAGTATCGAAAATAGAAACTAGAGGCCTATGGTCGGTTTTAAGAATAAACGGATCGCTTCGACCATACAAAAATTGATGAAATTTCTTCACCCCGAATATAATGGCCATATCAACAGACCTGTTGGTCTAGTGGTTAGTGACCCTGACTGCTATGCCGGAGGTCGTGGGTTCGATTCCCACCCAGGACAAATGTTTGTGTGATGAGCACGATCATTTGTTCTGTGTTTGGGTGTAATTTATCTATAATATTTATGTATTTAGAAATATGTATATAAGTATGTTTATCAGTTGTCTAGTACCCATAACACAAGCTCTGCTTAGCTTGGAACTTAGATGGCGTTGTGTGATAGTTGTGGAATATTATATATATATTATATAAAAAAATGGCAGTTGCCTCTTTCTGAATTTGGCTGTAGTTACGTTCACTGGTGGTGAGTGAACGAGACGCAAATGCGAGGGGGCGTTCGTGACCGTCGTCCGATCGTTGTGATAGAACGGCGCCTAGGCCCCCGGGTCCGGCGTCCACGCACAGTACGAGTTGTGCTGTGGGTTTGAAGTGCGCTAGCACGCGTTCGGATGCCAGCTCGCGGCGCACTGCCGCCATGCTACGCCTCTGACGCTCGCCCCACTCCCATGGCGTATCGTGACGCAATAGCTCGTGAAGAGGATGGAGTCAGCGTATGGCTCGATGACATATGTATAACTGGCCCCAATAGTGATTCCCACATTAAAAGATTAGAAGAAGTATTAAGTCGGTTAAGTGACGCCGGGTTGCGACTACAGAGAGACAAGTGTGATTTCTTTAAGGGTAGTGTAAAATATTTAGGCTATGTCATAGATAAAAACGGCTTAAAGACTGACTCGGAAAAAGTTCACGCTATCATTAATGCGCCCGAGCCGACTAACGTAACCGAAGTTAAGAGATTTTTAGGCATGGTCAATTATTATAGGAATTTTATATCAAATGCTTCTTCACTCCTCCATCCTCTACACTTACATATCACTTACACTTCATTAACACCATCCTTACCATTTCCCAAAACTGCTCTCGGATATAAGTGGGCTTAGACATGTCTGGGGCGTAGACCCCTAACACGAACAACTTCTTTAAGCCCACTTTCATTCGTATCCATAGCAGTCTTGGGCTTACACATTCATACTCTTTCACACATTGGCCCATTCTTTCTGAAAGGATGATACCTACTCCCTGGCATGCCCGCTCGATCTCGTCTACACCAGACCAGTATGCGGTATACATGCCACGTGTAGTGACATCCTTCCCCTTCCTTTTCGTCTCATTTACGCATAACACATCTATTCCTCTATCATACATCATATCGCATACTTCATCCATTTTATCATTCATTGCCCCACATACATTCAACGTAGCCAGACGGGCCTCTGCAATCCACTTTTCGCCTCTGCGGGAGACAGAACGTGACGGGTGGCGAACCTCGTCGCCGGTTTTCCTCCCGGAGATTCTTCGCACCCCTGCCCCATTAAAGGGGCGCCGGCAACTCGGGGCCATTTCCTTTATTTGGTTAGTCATGGTGCGAAATATGGGGTAGTATATTCTACGCCGCTACCACGGCATGGAGCCGAGTCTGTGCTATCGGCTTGTCGCTCATTTAGCACCACCCGGGGGACACGTGTAGGGTGGGCCTAGGAACAGGTGGTCAAAGCCTACGGACGCGAGCGACTTATCCTCCTATATATATGATGAATATATTATTATACACATTTTTTTGTAGAAACATATACAGGGTGTTTGGTGGGTGGTCCGACAAACTGAAATGGGAGATAGATGGGTTCGTTAGAAGCATATTTTCTTAGTAAATTTTTTTTCTATCTCTTACCATTTTTTTTTAATTGAATTTTTAAATTTTTTTGTAATTATCCCAATTTTCTAGTATTTTGGTTCAATAACTTCTACTATTTCTAGTTTTCTAACATGTTTTTTTATTTTCCCTAAGAAATATATTTTTTTTTAAATTAAAAGAAAGATTGAAAGCCTAAAAGGCATAAGAAAAAATACTTACGACACATTGAAAGTGAACAAACGAGAAAAAAAATTGTAAGCCCTTAAGTTTCCAGCCCCTTAAAAAAATAAATAAATATGTTGAGTAATTTCAAATGGCCATAAAAAAAATTCTATTTCATCCTCTTTCTATCGGTATATCACATGTTACATAAAACTTTAAATTATCAACAAAATTATTGATAATCAAATGTGAGGACGGGGGAATTAAAATATTACAAGTTCCGTAAAAATTGCCAGGGCACCCTAAACTGGTTTTTACCCGTGTAAATATTTTTATGGTTTCATTTATGCGTGTGCGAGCCAGGTAGATGTTGTCTCTTTCTGGTGGTACAGGCGAAGTTACGACGCGCGGATCAGCTACCTGCTTCTGTTGTTATTTAATTTAGTCGTGATTTGACTGTCTCTGAAGCTACTTGCGAGTTCTTTTTCGACATTCATTGTTGAACAGTTTCGTTGAGTTTAGTTTTTGTTTCGTTGATTGTTAAGTTTTTGTTTGTTATTTGTTTCTGTTTTCGGACGGTAGTGTTCAAACTTAATTCAAAACACTGCAGTGATTATGGCTCAACGCACTTATTTTACTAACCAGGAATACGCTGATATGCTTTTGGTTTATGGCCGGGCCCTAAATAACGGCCACAGAGCACGTAGACTTTATGGAGAGCTGTATCCCACGAGAAGGTTGCCTAGCCATGATACGTTTGCAAATACTTATAGAAGGCTACGTGAAACTGGCAAATTGCAACACAGGGAACCAGGAGTACGTGGAAGACCACTTGATGTTGCTGTGGATGAGCGTATCTTGGCGGCTTTTGACGATGATCCCACTATAAGCATTAGAAAAGTAGCGACTGAACTCGGCTTTTCTGTATGGAAAGTGTGGTCGGTTCTCCGCAACCATTGCAAGCACCCATTTCACCTCACCCCAGTGCAAGGTACTTATTATTTCTTCTTTTTATAAAATTACTGTTTATCTTATACATTATTAATTATTTCATACATTTTAAAGTGAGTAAAGTAACTTACACTATTTTTTGTGCTAGGTATCGTGGAAGGAGATTTTGCACGGCGTACAGAATTTTGCAGCTTTATACTGCACAAAGATGTCGATGTCGAATTGATTATCAATTTTTGAAGAGCATTTTATGGACCGACGAGTCGAAGTTTACACGAGAAGGCATTTTCAATCAACATAATTTACATTATTGGTCAGATAAAGATGAAAACCCACGTAAAACGAGACAAATATCGCATCAGACACGGTTTAGTGTTAACGTGTGGGCAGGTGTGATCGGAAGATATTTAATCGGTCCTCATTATCTACCTGATAATTTAAACGGAGATAATTATTTACATTTTTTACAAAATGATCTCCCGGAACTAATGAACGAGGTACCAATAATGAATGAGGACACAAGAATAATATTTCAAAACGATGGCTGCCCTGCCCACTATCGCAGAACCGTGAGGGAATATTTAGATGCGGTATTTCCGAACACGTGGATAGGGAGACTCGGACCTATCGAATGGCCTGCGAGATCCCCAGATCTGACTCCACTGGATTTTTATGTCTGGGGCCGAGCAAAGGAAATTGTATACGAAAATGAAATACAAACAAAAGAAGAGTTGATTGGAAAAATAAATGCTGCTTTTCATATTATGAAAGAAGAAATACGATTAAAAACTACCACGACTGAAATACGTCGAAGATATCGAGCGTGTCTGCATAATGTAGGAGGATATTTTGAACAAAATTTGTAAATTTAGTAAAAAATTACTAGTACTTATTTTTTTATTATTATTGAGCAAGACCCTGGTTAGTGTAGTGTAGACACAACCATTAACTTTTTTGTATTAAATACAATAATAGGCGCTCGTATGAGCTGGTAGCTGTAGCTGACCCGCGGGTCCTAAGCGGAAATATTTTAATTCCCCCGCCCTCACATTCAATTATCAATGATTTTGTTAAATAATCTAAAGTTTTATTTGACATATGATATACCGATAGAAAGAGGGTAAATCAGGAAAGTTTTTAAGGCCATTTTAAATTACTCAACAATTTTATTTATTTTTCTGGGGCTGGAGAAAACTTAGAGGTTTACAATTATTTTTCTCGTTTGTTCACTTTCAATGTATCGTAAGTATTTTTTCTTATGCTTTTTGGGCGTTAAATCTTTTTTTTTAATTATATACAAATCATTATACTTGGGAAAAATAAAAATAAATGGTAGAAAACTAGAAATAGTAGAAGTTATTGAACCAAAATACTAGAAAATTGGGATAATTACAAAAAATTTTAAAAATTCAATTAAAAAAAAATGGTAAGAGATGGAAAAAAAATTTACTAAGAAAATATGCTTCTAACGAACCCATCTATCTCCCATTTCAGTTTGTCGGACCACCCACCAAACACCCTGTATAAGTTATTATAATTAGGCTAAATTTTTCATGTTTAAATCTGCTTATTATTCTTTTATTTTATTTTTAGGTTTCCACATCAAAGTCAAAGTGGAATAAATTCGTCCATTTTTAACGCTCGCGAAACGTCAGTTTCTCTATCTAATCTGTGCTCTCGCGTGCCCAGCATTTATGAAGGACTCTTATTCTAATTTAAATAAATATATTTATAATTTTAATGTTATATTAATAAGTTTTGTTAAACATACATTTAGTTAATCTTTTTATATTTGTCATAGATACCGTTTAAAATATTCAGATAAAAATATCATTAAAATGTAATTGTGATATAATATTATGTAATATTATATTAAATAAGCAAATATAATATTATACAAAATAAATGACAAAATTTAAATATTCTTCTCGATATAATTTACCTATGGCGCGAACACAGAGTAGCGCACATTTTTTTGTTTGAGATCACAGACTAATAAGAGTACTAACGTAGTTTGAGATAGTTATGCTAGTACGTAAGTACATATTACTTCAATGCTTAAAACCCAATATTTTACAAAATCTTGAGAAAGAAAAAAGAATACGTAAAAATAATAATAATAATTTCGTTATTTTCTTCTTTTTTTTAATGATAGCCCGCTTTTATTGAGACAACTTAGCGATTGCAGCACCTCACTTATTTTGTCAATATTTCTGTGATACTATTTTCTACAGCGATCGTTCTCCTGTTCTCTAACCTCCATGTTCTGATTCACAGAAAAATGACATCCCTATAGTATTAGTTATGGAGTGGTAGTAGCACAGAGGTAGTAGTATTACTACCCTTATTACACTACCCTGAATGAGGGTCCCTGGGCCCTGATTCAGGTAAGTGTAATAAGAGAAAGGGAGTAAGGGTCCCTAATTAGGGCGTCAAAGTGGACCCGGTCTGCAGTGTCCTTGCCACCGTGCAGGGCACTTATTCAATGTGCGACTAGGGATGGAAACGATACATCAATTCTTTCAAACATCAATATATTGTTCACAAACATTCATGAGCGATGTTTTATGAACGATGTTTTGGCTTGCTGTCAAAGGTTACCTCATAACAAACTATTCGTAGGTATTACATTCCGTATGTTAAAAGTTGCGAACGATGATTATCATGAATTTCATGTTGCCGAAAAATGAATATTTGAAACAAAATATGTCAAAGTTAGATAACGTCTAAATTTTTAAAGTTAGAAGGTTTACGAGTACTTTAATTACAAATCAACAAACAGGCGAATGGTCTTTCAGCCGAAAATAATTAATATATTTGAAATGCAGAAATGCAATTGTTTTCAATCGGTAATTCCATTTTCGATGTAAAATTGTGGTTATTTTTATTGGGGTTATAATTAAGATAAGGTTTAATTAACTTAAATATTAAAAATGTATTGAAATTGTTTGATTCATTTTCTTGTTAATAATTATATTGTTAACTTAATCAATAGCTTAAGTAAAGTCTTATAAGGCAAGGATTATTTTTTAATGGAAATATATTTTATCGGCTTACGGTACGAAGTAAAAAGTAAGTATTTAGTTACAATCATTTTTCTGAAATATTGATTTTTATGGATGAACGTTTATTCACCTGTTTGTATTTCGGTATAGTTTCAAAGATGTATTCAGAAAATGCGATAATACTGAAGATGACATAATATGGAACTATTATAAAAAATTAACGGACAAAAACATAAGTAATAAAACTAAAGCAGAAGACGAATTTCATAATATATTACACGCGGGATGGCATGACTGGGTTATTTCCCGAGCTTCATAGCCTAGATAAAATCTATATGCCTATCGTGACAACTTCGGTATCTCGTGAGCGGTTATTTTCAGAGGCTGGATTTACAAACACCCAGGAGAGAAACCACTTACTAGGAGCCAGGTTTTCACAATTGTTATTTAAAAATTCAATTCGAAATAAATAAAGTAAAAGTAAAAAAATATTTAATTAACTCTTGTTTTCTGATAATTATTCGATAAAATTAAATGTGTAAAAATAAATAGTGTAAAACTTCCTAAAATAATATAAAAATAATGTTTGATTATTTGATTATTATACTTCTTTGTTTCATTTCTGTTCAAAATGATTATTTATTCAATATATATGTATGTATATATTAAATGGTGATAAAAAAACGTCGAAAAAATCGATATATCGTACATAAAATGTATAAAATGTACAGTAAATGATTGTTTACAATTACTTTAAAAATATCGATTAAATAAATATATATACTTTTTTCACATGTCCATCCCTATGACTGAGTAAGGCAGTGTTGCCGTTTTAGCGCATTTGGCGCTAGATCTAGTGCAATTCTAGGGTCTATAGCGCTTTTTTTAGATATCTAAACGCTAAAAAATATCTAGTGGAATCTGGCGGAAAATATGATATTAGTTGGCAGCGGAGTGTAATAAAAACACTAGCCTATCTAGTCTATCGTTCGGGTATTCTCCGACTAAAATATTGCTGGTGCGTTAATGGTTTTATCTCCCTTTTGCATTATGCTATCATGTATCATACAGCTGTATTGCCTTTCATTATATTAATCTACTAAGCTTTAATATCTGGGAAGAACTGGTTTTTCCCACTTTCGAGTTTCATGTTAGTCTTTTAGCCCAGTTTTAATTGTTTTGTGAAAATTTCAAATGGAAATGACACCGAGGAAGTAGGCTTATAGCCAGAAATATAGATCTGGGTGGGAGCAAATGGGATGGTTGACATTTATTTTTTACATTAAAATTTAACATTTTGGACAGAGATAGGTCTATAATTGCTTACATCCTCTGTGTCCCCGCTCTTATGCACAGGGGTTACTAAAGCAAAGGTTTGCAAGGTTACGTATATACGGTACAACAAAGGCTCTAGCATGCTTTAAAAAACCAGTGCTGATACCATCCCATCCAGGTGAGATCCTTGAGTTTAGACTCATCAAGATGCTCACAACTTCTTTGTCGTCAGTGTTTAGCAGGACGAAGGATGAGGTTTGTGTATAATTAGTGGTAGGGGCTACTAATACACTACTTCTAGTACCTGAACTTGTAGCAATTGTTTCAGCTAAGCTAGTACCTATACAGGCAAAGTAGTTGTTGACATAGTTCAATGAATCTAGTTGTAGCGGTTTTAAGTTAATTAGGGCTACATTATTTTACTTAGGTGGTTTGTACCGAGTGATCTCATTAACTGTTTTCCAGAACTTACGGGGGTTATTAGCAGATTTTTTTAATAAGGTTGGAACAGAAATTTAGAAAACGTTTGTAAGTTATTTTTAAGATTATATTGTGAGGGTCATTTTCTACCTTTTGTTGCAATTTATTTCTTAGCCTTATACACCTCAGAGCTCCGGGAGTTATCCAGGGTTTTAATATCCTTTTACTGTTAGAAGAGTGGGTTAATTTAGAGTTTTGTTGGATAGCTGACTTAATTATATTAATAAAATGGTTGGCAAATTCTTCAGGGCTATTTGGCATTTCTGAAAGGGGGACACTCGTCGATATGTGGTCATTATATGCCCCATCAAAATCTGTAATTAACTTAGACTTAATGGGGGCTTTGTGGGTCGATGTTTTAGATAACTGAAGCAACACAAGATTGTGATCTGTGACCGTCGTGTTAAGAACGGCAATAAAAGCGGCAATGAGGTTGACTTCAAGTCTTATCATTACGTGGTCAAGGCAGGATCTCTTTCTCGTAGGTAAAGTGTGACCAGGCAACAGGCCATGTAGGGATAATACTTCTAAGTAGCTGAGTCTATTACGGCGATACTGAGGCCGACTGTAGCTATGGCAAGCAGGTTAATATTTATGTCACCTATTACAGACACATCTTTATGATGACTAATAGTTTCCAGGTGTAAGTCGAGGGAACTAGTAAAACTATCCGCGTTGAGAAAAGAGGGGGGGCGGTATATACCCAGAAAGACATATTTATCAATCTCTATTTGTAGCCCAGTAGCGTCAGAGAGGTGAAGGTCAATAACCTTAGCTCGGTGACTCAGGAGACATGCAGGTTGTCTTACCAATTTGTCACTCCATCTAGTGGGAGTTTGGCCTAAACTTCGCCACCCGTACGAGGCTGCCACTCAAGAACCTTTTTCCCCCACTGGTTGTCGTTTCTTTGAGTTATATGGCCGGCACATTGCCACTTCGGCCTACTAATCCGTTGGGCTATGTCGGTTACTCTGGTTCTGCTGCGGATATACTCATTCCTAAGTTTATCACGCAGAAAAACCTCGAGCAAAGCCCTCTTCGTAACTCGCTGAGTGACCTTTAGCATCCTTATACGGCCAGCTGTGAAGGACCATGTCTCATTATTAAATGTTAAAAAGTAACTTATTCCTTTGCAAAATCGTGTGACGTCCCGAGTTGAAAAGCATGGCGGTTAGCGTTTTCCCGCGAAAATTTAAAACGTTAGATTTAAAGTAACTTTTATGGCACTATTCAGTTTTTAAAAAAAATATGTGAAAATCATAATTGTTCATTATCACTCTAGAATTAATTTAAACCACTTTTTTGAAAATTGGTGTAATGCCCTATTGAAATAAACGATGGAATTTGAAAAAAACTCATTATCATTTTATTTACCACGTGTTTAAATTGGTAGAGTGTGCCACCCATAGAAATCTTGTCTAGGGTATCGGTAATGCTAAATCCGGTACTGGCTCTGATGAAACTGAAGATGCAGTAGGTACCAAATAATTTAGAGCTACTCTCGAAAGGAATCTGGTGAAATGGCGTCTGTTATTCCAAAATTTTAAAGAATTATCTGAATTCCAGCAGTTTTAGTGAGTGGCGACAACAGTTTCTACTGGAAATATATCGTATTTGATACATTTTCGACACTTGATAATTTATATCGATATGTTGAAATAAAAAATGATAGCATTCTCTGTCCACGATATAAATATATCGATATTTTTCTACAAGCCTTTATTATTGTTGGTAATAATTACCAACAATATATATTCGACCTTTTGACAATAGTTGTCAAACCGTCAAATATATATATATTGGGTGCGTTTGGCAGAAAAAAGCGCTAGCAAGCGCTTGTAAGCAAAATGGCGATCGTAAGCGGTAAGCGCTGTCAAATCGTAAGTAGCTATTTTCCTCCAGGACACGATGTTAGTTTTAACCAGGGAACCTAATCTAATTTAAATATATGTTTGTAAAGTATTCATATTAAAAACTTACCAATCATGATTTTTAATAACATGTATATATCTATTCATGTCATTATATTACTTAAAACTAATATTGCACAAAACAACTTATAATTTCTACTTCAAAACAAACAAATTAAATAAGCAAAATGGCGGATTGTGTCAGCGCTACTGAAGTAGCAATCGTGTCCCGGCCGAAAACTATTTTAGCGCTTGTAAGCGCTTGCTAGCGCTTTTTTCTGCCAAACGCACCCAATATACTAGTTCTCTGTCTACGCATTATACACTATACAGTAAAGTAATCTATGTTCAAATTAGGGATGATCGATGTTACAGTAACATCGATGATGACATCGATGCTGATATCGATAGCTTAACATCGATGTTCGATGTTTGTCCTACTCAAAACATCGATGTTGTTCATTATCGATGTTATAGCATATGTACCTATTTAGTAGGTTAAAATTAGATGAATAAAAAATTGGTTGTGTTGTTTATGGTTTATTATTAATTAAATTAAAGAAAATGTGCGTGCGACCAAAATATACCCAAAACAGCAGGGACTGGCTGAAAAACAGTGCTGAGCATAATGCCCAGCGAATACTGAGCCTGTGCCCGTTGCCTCACATTATAATCGTATACTGAGTAATATTAGTTAATCTGTTAATTGTGAATGTTTTTTATTTTCTTTATTTTAAGTCTAATCATTTTTATGTGTATACTTACTTTGTAAACTATTCATTTGTAAACTTATTATTGTGTGGCAATAAATATTTATTATTATTATTATTATTATTATTATTATGTGGGCTATCAATATAGTTTTCTCATCTGGTTGGGTTCTATAAATATATAATTATAAATGGAAATGAAAAGATAAATATACATAAATATCAATAACATAAACTAAATATAAAAATACATATATAAATAAAAGCCCAACCAGATGGAGGCCCTCGGCAGGGGAGACCAAACGGCCGAGGGTTAGGGGGAAAGGGAAAGAAACCGGCGGACGATGCGGGCGGTATCGAGGAGCACCGCCTTCAGCATCTGAGCCTGGAGCGGTCCGCCACGTAGACCCAGCCGCCTCAGATGACCCGAGAGGCTGACTGGGATTAGCCCGTTTGCAGAGACGACTACAGGAATAATTTCGGTCGGCAGACCACCCCACATGTCGGTCACCTCGTGAGCCAGGTCCAGATATTTTGTTTGCTTATCTGTTTCGGCTTTCACGAGGTTTTCGTCACACGGAATGGTAATGTCGACCAAAAATATCCTTGACTGTGCCCGGACCATCAGCACAATATCAGGCTTATTCGCAAGAATAGTCCTGTCTGTGATGATGGCCCGGTCCCAATAGAGCCTGGCGCGATCATTTTCGAGCACGGCTTCCGGCAAGTACTTGTAATACGGCAATTTCCGATCCACGAGACCGTATTTCACAGCGAGCTCCTGGTGTAGAATTCTGGCTACTAGGTTGTGCCTGTGCAAGTACTCAGAGTTAGAAAGCGCCGAACAACCGGAGATGACATGCCTAAGTGACTCACCGGGATGGCGACAAGCTCGACAGATGTCGATGGTGCCATCCTTTAGGATGTATCTCCGATAGTTGTTGGTCTTAATAACCTGATCCTGTATTGCACAGACAAAACCCTCGGTTTCCCCGAAGAGGTCACCAAAGCGTAGCCAGTGGAGGGAGGTTACTGTGTCTACGAAAGGCCCATTATTATTATTATTATTATTGTGGGGTATCTATATAGTTTTCTCATCTGGTTGGGATGTATAAATATATAATTATAAATGAAAATGAAAATGAAAAGATAAATATACATAAATATCAATAAAATAAAATAAATACAAAAATACATAAATAAATAAAAGCCCAACCAGATGGAAGCCCTCGGCAGGGGAGACCAAACGGCCAAGGGTTAGGGGGAAAGGGAAAGAAACCGGCGGACGATGCGGGCAGTATCAAGGAGCACCGCCTTCTGCATTTGAGCCCGGAGCGGTCCGTGACGGAGTCCCAGTCGCCTCAGATGACCAGAGAGGCTAACTGGGATTAGCCCGTTTGCAGAGACGACTACAGGAATAATTTCGGTCGGCAGACCACCCCACATGTCGGTCACCTCGTGAGCCAGGTCCAGATATTTTGATCGCTTATCTGTTTCGGCTTTCACGAGGTTCTCGTCATACGGGATGGTAATATCGACCAAAAATATCCTTGACTGTGCCCGGTCCATCAGCACAATATCAGGCTTATTCGCAAGAATAGTCCTGTCTGTGATGATGGCCCGGTCCCAGTAGAGTCTGGCGCGGTCATTTTCAAGCACGGCTTCCGGCAAGTACTTGTAATACGGCAATTTCCGGTCCACGAGACCGTATTTCAGAGCGAGCTCCTGGTGTAGAATTCTGGCTACTAGGTTGTGCCTGTGCAAGTACTCAGAGTTAGAAAGCGTCGAACAACCGGAGATGACATGCCTAAGTGACTCACCGGGATGGCGACAAGCTCGACAGACGTCGACGGTGCCATCCTTTAGGATGTATCTCCGATAGTTGTTGGTCTTATTATTATTATTATTATTATTATTATTATTATTATTATTATTATTATTATTATTATTATTATTATTATTATTATTTTTACGGTAAGTGTTTTCACTTCTCAGCTCTAGGCTGGATTTCAACTACATTTACGGGCCGAAGCCAAAGCAAATGCAGCGTGTTGTGTGTAGTGTAGTTCATGTGATTTGATGAGGTCCTATTTCATTTTCTCCTATCTGCATGAATTTCCGAACTATTCTGCATGTATTTAATATAGCTGCTTTTTGAAGTGTAATATATAGAGTTTCTTTTAGTTGTAATAATTTTAAGCTGCGGAGGAGATGATTTGGGATGACACCTGTTGTGGAGAGGACTATAGGGACCACATATACTTTTTCTTGTTTCCAGATTCTAGTCACTTCGTCTTTAAGTTCTGCGTACTTACTAATTTTTTCAGTTATCGTCTTCTGCAAGTTGTGTGTGTTGGGGACCGCAACGTCTATCAGGTAAGTAATATTATTTATTTTATCTTGTTGAAGTATATCTGGTCGGTTATAGTGGATTGTCCTATCGGTGAGAATGCCGCGGTCGTAAAAAAGTTTATGTGTGGTGTTTTCTAGAGTAGGTTTTGGTGTATAATTGTAGTACGGAGTGTTGGCATCTTGAATGAGTGCGTGTTTGAGTGCTAGTTTTTGATGAATGACATTGGCCACCTGGTTGTGTCTGTGAGTGTAGTCAGTCTGTGTAAGAGTTGTGCATGCGCCTGTGATGTGTTGAATGGTTTCTGGATGTGTGTGGCATTTGCGACATTTGTCATTATTTACTGTAGGATCTTTGATTATATATTTTCTGTAATTTTTTGTGTTTATGATCTGGTCTTGAATAGCTATTATAAATCCTTCTGTTTCTGGGAATAAGTTGCCTATTTTCAGCCACTTATTTGAAGCTAACTTATTTATGTGGGATTGCTCTAAGTCATGAGGGTGCCGACCGTGGAGAACTTTCTTCTTCCATTCGTCAATTTTGTGTGTCTCTGGGTTATCACTGTTAGTGTTTTGGGGTTCAATCTGATTGCTTAAGTTAAGTGGAGTGTAGTTAATATCATTCGTTACGAAGGCTTTATGAATATTGCTAGTATGGGATTTTGTATAGATGAATGATTTTAATCGACTAACTTGTTTCCGCCATAGGTGCTGGATATCTATTAGGCCTCTCCCTCCATGTTCTCGTCTTATTGTTAGTCTCTCTATGGCGGATTTGGGGTGTAGGTTGTTGTGTTTCGTGAGTGTTGTACGTGTAGTTCGCTCTAATTGTTCTGCGTCAGTTTTGGACCATTTTATAACTCCGAAAGAGTACGTTAATATGGGGATGGCATAGGTGTTAATGGCTTTGATGAGATGTTTACTTGAAAGTTGAGTTTTACAAACGGCGTTAAGTCTTCTCTTGTATTCCGTAGCCAGAGAATTTTTAATTCGTACGTGGTCAAGACTTTTAAGTTGGACATACCCTAAATATTTGTATAAGTCAGTCGATTCCATTGCTGTAACAGCCTCCGTTTCATTTACTACATAGTCGCCGGGCCTTACTTTGCCTCTTACAATGTGAAGTGTTTTACATTTATCTAAACCAAAATGCATATTAATATCGCTACTGAATTTTGTTGTTATATCTATTAATTTCTTCATATCCTTGTCTGTTTTTGCATATAATTTGATGTCGTCCATGTATATAAGATGCGATATTGTTGTTTCGTCTGTATTAAGTTTGAGGCAATATCCGGCCCCGCAGCTCTGCAGCAAATGAGACAGAGGGTTTAGGGCGAGACAGAACCACAGTGGGCTCAGGGAGTCACCTTGGTAGATGCCTTTTGTGATTGAGATTTGTCGCGTGGTGACAGTATTTTGGTTACAATTTATTTGTAGTGTTGTTTTCCATTGTAACATTATTCGGCGTAAGAAATCGATTATTTTCGGGTTTATTCTATAAATTTCTAATATTTTTAATAACCATGAATGAGGAACACTGTCAAACGCTTTTTTATAATCAATATAGGTGCAATGTAAATTTCTATTTTTAGAGGTGGCGTGTTTATGAATAGTGGAATCAATTATCAGCTGTTCTTTACATCCCATGTGGCCCTGTCTACATCCCTTCTGTTCTTCTGCTATTATATTGTGGTGTTCAATGTGCGACTGAATTTTTTTTGTGATTGCAGATGTCAGTATTTTGTAAATTGTGGGTAGGCATGTAATTGGTCTGTATTGGGAAGGCTGAGGTGAATTTTTTGTTTTAGGTAGCATATAAGTAATTCCTGTTGCAATAAATTCGGGAGTGTTCTGTTGTCCTGTTATTATATCTGTTAAACTTCTTGCTAAAGGTTTGTGTAGAGATGTTAATTTTTTGTACCAAAAATTATGAATTTTGTCTACACCAGGCGATTTCCAATTGTGTAACCTAGCTGTAATGAGTGTTATGTCTAACTCTGTTACCTCTTCGAATTCCATTTCGTCAATATCTCTCCATTTTGATTCCTCTTCAATTATCCAAGATGCTTTGTCGTTATGTTGTTTTTTCTCTTCCCAAATACTCGCCCAATATGCTTCTAGTTGTTTTTTTGTAGGAAGGTTAGGTGTATGTGTGTTACGTTCATCGATTGTGTCTGTTTGTGGTTTGTGTAACTTTCTATAAAACAATTTTTCGTTTGTGGCAAATGTGACGTTATCTTTTTTGCGCTGTTGTGTTTTTTTATACCTTTTGAGCCTATGAACTTTAAGTGCTAACTTTTGTTTTAACGTGTCTAAAAATTCTTCAGGTCTTGCGTTACTCTTTTCATATTTGGTATGCGTAGCATTATTCCTAAATATGACCTCTACTTTTTTGACTAGTTTATTAGATCTACAACCGTTAATATACTGAGTGAGTCTACCTATGTTTGCTCTTAATTTTTCAATGTCTTTTTCTAGTCTCTGTTGCCATGCTGGTTCTGTATTTTGTCTTGTTCTTGTAGTTCTTGCATTGTCTGTGATTTTAAAGTTCAATTCTTCGGATATTACTACCGCTGTGCAGTATATAAGTAGATGTATGTCTATAAGTTGTGTGTCATCAGATATATATTGTGTGAGTATAGTTTCATTAAATAAATTAACCAGTCGAAACAGGTTAGGTGTGTACTTAAGTTTCGGTAATCTTGGTCGCGCTGCGGGATCCATCCCAGAGTATAACGTTATTGTTGTTCTAAATTTCTCATTGATTTCTTGAATATATGTATCTGTTGATAAGTGTTGATCTGGGACAACTATGGTCTCAATGTCATTTTCTAGTGTTAGGATTACGGTTTCGGTTTGTGTGGATGTGTGTGATATTTGTGTGCAGATTTGTGAATGGTCGCATGGCTGAGATTGTGTATAAATAAGTTGTGATTGACTAAGCAATTGTGGTTGTACTTGGCGATAATTTTCACTTGTGTTTTGTGTGATATTACTTTCTACATAGCTGTTAGTCGCTTCTTCTTGAATTAATTGTGTTCGTACTTCTTCTTTTAATTGATCTATAACTTCTTGGGATAGAAGTTTATTCCTAACTATGGTTCTTCTTTGGTCTGAGATTCTTTGTTCTGAAACAGTAATTTCTGGATATTGTCGAGTGAAATGTGCGTGTAATTGTTGTCTGTACGTGGTCATATCGGTCTCTAATTTAGTAATGTATAGATAAGTTCTCATGATAAATAGATTTACTTCTTTACTCCATTTCATTCGAACTCTTGCTTTTCCAGCCTTGGTGGACGCAGGTAAGAAGGTAGATACCAACCGCGCAGCACTCAAGGTCGGAGTAGGTGGAAATGTATTTAAACTAGTAATAGGGGGTGATGGAGGTGTTGATGACGATGGTATGGATTGTGATGTTGGCCTCGAGAGTGTGTATGATACCGTGCTTGGACTATATGGATCTACAGGGGTGTTTGTCCTGTCCGTCAGTCTGTCACCATCGTCAATGAGTTCGGCTGTAGTATCTTTGTGGATGGGAGCCCGCCTGTTCAACTCCTCACCGCTGACGGATCGTATGCTGTGACACCCAGCGTCAGCTCCAGGTGCACCCCGGCGATCGCCCCCGGGCAGCGGCCCTATACGTTTACTTTTAGAACGAGTCTCCATTTTATTTATGGGTTTCCAGAGCCACGTTAGCCACGCCAGTAATTTCTCATTCGTGTGTCCGCCCCCTACGTGATTAGATGGTTAATCAGGACGTGTGGTTGTTTAGGGGGCTTATTATTATTATTATTATTATTATAAAATAATAAAACATTAAGTGTGAAACAGTAATTCGAAAAATGGGAAATACTTAACAAATATTTAGTGAATTTGTTATATTTTTTGCCGATAATGGTATGCCGATGGTGGTAAATTGTTATTTTGATATTTAAATGTTCCTATATAATTATAAATCTGGTATTAAAAAATTTACTATCATTATTTACGATTTAGACGTAGGTTTTATATTAACTAATCGTATCTCGAAATAAAAAAAATGATTATAGAGGGAAAATTAACAAACTTCACAAAAACAAAATAAAAGACTTTTCCGTCACCTTTGTTCACACAATTTTTAATCAAGCAACTCAAGCAGTAAGTATTCACAGCCATTTATAAAATGCACTATGCAGTGAAATTGTCTACGATCATGATCGCCCAGTGATTTATTTTCATAAACTCCAAGCGAACAATAAACTTGTTATCCCAAACTCAAAAGAACAGCTGTATCGACATCAAGGAAAAAACAATTAATTTGAATATCAATTTATGTAGAATAGCTGTTAGGCGACAACCAACAACGACACCACAATACCAAAGCGAAATTAGTAACAACTGTGATATTACAGTTCATACTTAACAGGGAGTTTGACACAACATAACGATATTTTTTTAGATGATCGATGCATTTAGGAATCCTTAATTATTCAAAATTTTAAAGCTTTAATAGGAGATGAAATATTAAGTTGATATTGATTTTGCGGGTTCGCGTGGTTCACGTGTTCTTATTAATCGATTATGGGTTCATTGACATCGATGTTTGACATGTGGCAGCATCGATGTTTCGATGTTTAAGACATGGTAACATCGATGTTAAAACATCGATGTTTTAATTTCTAACATCGATGATCATCGAACATCCCTAGTTCAAATGTCAATTTTTGTTTTACTTTAGGCGAGATCATAAAAATATTTAATTTGTCTACTTGTATTTGGCATCGTATATTTCATAATTCCATCAGCGTGAAACCTAATCTTTGTTGCTGAAGGTGTTTGTGTAACTTAAATAATTTTTACAGAACACCTAAATGAATATATTTTTTAAATTAGGTATTCAAAAACCTTAAAAATGTGTAAGTACTTTTATTGTACACTAATAATAAGATGAATCGAACAAAGACTATTAACTAACTTGAATACAGTTCGCATAATTGAAGTCTTTTAGTCTATACGAAATAACAAAAATAATTTATTCGGGCTACCGCCACCCATGAACAGCCGCAACACCAGGGGAATTGCAGGTGCGTTGCTGGCCCTTTAGAAAGAAGTAAACTCTTTTCTTGAAGGTCCCTAAGTCGTATTGGTCGGGAAAAATCGCCGGTGGTGAACTATTCCACAGAGAGGTTGTACATGGAAGAAAACTCCTAGTGAAACATACAGTGGTGGACCGCTAAGCATAAAGATGCTGTGGATGGTATCAGGAGGTTTACCGCGTAGTGCGTTCATGAAATTTAGCGGCTGGGATTAATCTGAACAATTCCTCAGAGGACTTCCCATGTGTGTATATTATGTGAAAGAAAATGCAAAAAGATGCAACAACTCTTTGCAGCACCAGTGAATCAAGCCCATCGGAAAGCATTCGGTTGTCGACGATTCGAGTTGCTCTGCACTGGATGCGGTCAAGTGGAAGGAGCTGGCACTGGTGAGCCCCACCCCAGAGATGGGAACAGCATTCCATGTGTGGCCGAACCTGCGCCTTATAAAGTTGCAGGTGGTGTGCCAGCATGAAATACTCTCCCGCTCTGCTGAGCATGCCTAGCTTTTTAGAGGCCAATTTGGCCTTCTCTTTCAAGTGACCACGAAACTGCACGTCACTCGATATGTCGACGCCGAGGATTCTGATACCGGCTGAGGCAACAAGGGGAGTGCCTTGAAACTGAGAAGATACTACAAAGGGGTTTTTTTTAGCAGTTAACATGCAAACTTGTGTCTTCTGGGGGTTAAACTGGACTAGATTTAGTCGCCCCCAATCTGAGACTCTGTTCAGCAAAGACTCGACTTCAGACACAAGTTTGTTCTGGTACTCTGAGACGTTTTCTCAAGAAATATTGGCACGGTCGGTGTACAGAGCATCACCAGTGCTGTCATCTGTATAGCAATGACTGAGCAACTTCTTTATTTTTTGCATTAGTTCAAAATTGTTCCAATATTTAAATCATCATATATTTAAAGGCCAGATTAATTTTCCTTAAAAAAGCTTGTAAAAAATTATATATTAACGGGACCTGCTTTACTTAGTTTAAATCAACCAAAAGCAACAGACTGCAACAACATACTCTAACTATTAATAAATTGAGTATTTAGTTTAATCAACCACAATCAGCTACTTGTAGCCAGCTAAACCCTAGAAGCCAGTTAAATAAAACATAGTTATTTGTCCAGTTACAGGACTACTATAAAGAAATATCTATTTTAATTTATGAAAGTACACTATTAACATTTAATTAAAACTAGTTTTTTATGGATTTTATTGTGTATAATAACTTATTTTATATTCTCGACGTTTTGAGTACTTTACAGCACCCCTGTGACCATGGCCCCGTGACTTGTGATGGTCCTTGTCTGTAATCTATTCCAATTATTATTTAATTTTTGCTTTGCTAATAACACTATGTCCGAAGAGTAAATTACATTACATGGTAAACTATTTTGAATTGAGTTTTTAGCTATCAGATCAGCTCTTTCATTGCTATTTATGCTACTATGGCCTGGAATCCATGCTAAAGAAACCTAAATGCCCTTGAGATGACATCTATACAATATGTGTTTGATTTGGAGGATTAAGAGTATCTTCTTATATTTACTATGGAACTGGTTTGATAAAATTGCTAACAAATAACTTTTCTTGGTCCTATATATATATCAGAGCTTCATGAATTGCCATGGCCTCATCAGTAAAAGTGGAAGAAATAGAATGTTATTTAAAATTAAGAATTATTTTGTATTTGGGACTAGATAATATAAATTGATGCTCCAGTGCAACTTCCATCTGACTTTTTCTAGACGTCATTGTATATTATAAGCCAGCCTTTCTATAATTTATGGATTATTCTGTTTATCCATCCTAAGAAATCGCATGTTTGTTTATCCACCCTAGAAGGGGTGGATAGGATATCACAGTATCATAGTTAGCACCTGCAAGAGCTAGGTTCTCTATTAAACAGTTTGCATTGGCTGCACTTTTAAATTCGACTGAGATTCTATTGCCCCCTTCTTGTTTAACACTGTCACTAATAACATTTATAATATTATTGTGGTAGAGAAAATGATCAAGCTTTATCAGTTTTAAAACTACTCCTGATGATAAATCGTCTACTATCCTACTTAAGCTTTGGTCTCTTGATCGTAACGCACACTGTTGCGGTATGCGGCTCAAACGTAGAGTCACGACGCAGCGTTTAGTATCTGTGCGGTGAAGTGGTCGGTTGATTTTGCCGCAGCTACCAAAGCAGACGTGTCAACATGAACAATAGTTTTGAAATTTGTGCTTTGTTTGAGGAAGAGGAAGAAAGAAGTTTGTCTTTATTTTTATATAAAGGGGATAATGCGGATTAATTATATTAAATTATCTTTAAACAAATCCATTGTCAACCTGTGACGCACACCGCAGCGTCACAACGAGAACGACGCCGCGCAGTGCGAAGCACCCGCTCCTCACTTCACTGCGCTTGCCCTTTCCTGCTGACGCATACTGCGACGGAACAAGAGACCATTCTATACGTTTTTCATACGATTATGTGTCCGGCACCACTTGCTGTAGACCGCAGCATTGTGTGTTACGATCAAGAGACCAAAGCTTTACATGTAATGGGTGCATTGTCGTCATTAGAGTATTTATGCTTTTTATCTGTGTATTCAGGATGGGTATAAGAAGACTGAATACATGGATCTGTAATTAATCTTTTCTGAGGATGAACTTAATTATTAGATGCTTGTGATCTTTTACGACTCGACTGTTCTATTTCGATTGGTATATTTTTTGGGAACAGTATGAATGGCACATGGAACCTCGTTTAGATCAGGAGGGTCTTATTCCATTTTATTTTAAATTTTACATTTAAAACAACAAAATTTAGTAATTGTGTTGTTTTAAATGTAGTTGATATACAAAACAACACAATTACATTTAGTAATCGTAACTAACTTACGGATTTATAACCACTAAAACTAACACCTGCACAAAGACTAAACAAAAAAAAAGTAAATCAACAGCTCTCAAAAACACGAAATAGCCAGAAACAGAACGACACTTGTATATCTCACAGAGATCGAGGTCTGCCCTCTTGTAGGTTTTGTAAAATTAAGCCATTTTGTCATTATTGAGCAATGATATTTTACGAAAGATACCTATCATTTAAATGGAAAGTTAAAAAGAAGCAAAATTTTATTTAAGTTTTATGTACCTACATTCAATTATAATGTAGTGAAGTGCATATTTTGTGGTTATAAATTAACGTCTTTCATTATTTATGTTTCTTTTAAGATGGAAATCCTATAAACCATGTGTACATTGCTGATGGCTTCCTAGATGATTGTGAACAATTGATACAAAGATGTTTACAAAGACAGAACATATTAGACTTCCAGTCATTTTGCATCGTTTGGCAGGAAATGAATATGGGATGTCTTTATCAGTAAGTATCATAATTTCGTTAGTATGTACCTATATATTTTTTATGTAGCATTAGCTATTCTTGGCACAAAACCAGCAATTGTCACTTATTGCTTGCTTAAACTATTTATATTTTCACTGGAAATGATGAAAAAGTTATCAATTTGTACTAAGGGTCTGTTTGTAAATTTTTCGCACTCTTTTTAATTCATAATTTCTTCCTATTTTTATTCCTAGAGACTATTCTTTTCTCATACAATGCTTGTAAAACCGCTCGCTTTTGAGCCGTGCTCACTAACAAGATTGGGCCGTCGATATTAGTATAAGTTAAGAATCAGTCAAATATATTGTCTTTGTTTATTGATTACAAGATGGTACGGTAGTTTAACTTATATATAATTGGCATAAATCTAGTGCATGTTCCAGATATATTTTTACAAAGTCAAATTCACTATACTACTTCCTGGAATATTTTGCAAGAAAATGTCCACCGTGACGCACCAAAGTGTGTTGGCTTCACATGGCTTTGATTTTTTTTTATTTATTGGATATGTCGGTTTCCTCGCAATGTTTATCTTTACCACCGAGCAATCAGACTTAGAACTGCAATTAACAATTTCGTTAGTGCCGGGATCATTTAAACCTGGATTGTTCCCTTATTACACACTACATTTTTTTCCTTTATTAGGAATAGCAAACAACTACATAGTATAATGTAACACAAAATAATATTAGCTAATGTAAAATCAAGCAAAGCCTTGACAATTAACTGGCGTAAATTCTTGAAACTACCCTACAGTAATAAATAATTATACATGGTCCTTCGAGCCGGATGATGCGTCTGTAAAAATATTTTAATCAATGTAGATAAATACTTATGTCATTTTGAATTTTCATTTTAGAGGCAGAACTTCAGGTGCGGAAGTAGCAGAGCTGACAGAAGAAGTCTTACAGATAGCAAAACATTATATGATTGCAAATACAAGCAACTATGAAGTATGTTTAGTTTAGTTATCCAAAAGTTTAAGAGAAATATCTCATTGTTTAAATGTGTTGGTTTTCGTGTTGTGTCATCATATTTGGGTGTTGTAAAAGATGACTATGGGTTAGGCCAGAAAAACTTTATGGCTTCCGATAGATGGCAATATGTTCATCTAATGTAAAACACATTAGACATCACTGGATCAAACCCGAAGCAGAGCATAAAATTGCTAGACTGGTATTGGTTGATAACCCGTCCCGTTCCAAGCATGATGACTGTGGCAAACCCCCTTATGTGACATGTGGGGAGGACTATGTTCTGCAGTGGCCTTTGATAGCATGTAAAGAATTTCGCTCCCTCTCTTGACAGTTTTAAATTTTCGAAAATGGCCTTTATTTTTTATAAAAGTTACAGCCTATATACGTCCCACTGCTGGGCACAGGCCTCCAATCATTTCTGAGTGGGTTTTAGGGCAAGAAAGTGTCCGGCGCGCAGCCCCAATGCGTGTTGGCGAACTTCATATGTCTCCGAAATATTTTTTTATTCCTCAGACATGCAGGTTTCCTCACGATGTTTTCCTACACCGCCGAGCACGTGGTAAATCAGCACTTAAAATTGCTATTAACAATTTCATTGGTGCTGGCGGGGATCGAACCCGGGTTACTCGCGTTCTGTTATATTTACAGTGAGCGTTAACCATCTGAGCTACCACGCGTCTTTTTATTTTTTATTTATTTAATATGAATTTATTAAATTTTTAAGGTAAATACGTTACTAAATTGATTTTTATACCTACAGTTGTTTATTCAAAATGCAAGTTTGCGAATAAAATACTTAAATCCATCCATTCATTACATTCCAAGTTCAGCAGTGGCTGAATATAGGGGCCATGTAGATTGTATCTTATGGAGATATTTGCCACGCTTGGCAGGTGGGTTCGCAACCTCATGTTTTCATTTTCTAGTTATTATTAGGAAAACGTTTCTCCTGGTTTGTGTCCATAAGTCGGTTCTTATGACACCCGCGAGGCGATAATATGAAGAAGTGGATATTCTTAAAACGTTACTTCACAGGTCTAAATACAAAAATAAATATTCGTTCATTTTATTACATTATATTATGCTCTTTAGTTCTAATTCAAATTCTGGGCACAATCAGGATAGATCTTTTAAGGTGGATCTTATGTATACATATTGATACTGGAAGATTTAAAAAAAAAAACAAGTGTTTTATTCTTTACAAATATAATTGCGGCACTATATGTTTTTATTGCCAATCGCTAAATAAATTAAAGAGTCGTCATTATAGCCGAAATTAACTAGGAAAATACCACTGTCTCATCGTTATCAAACCTTAATTATTAAAAAAATGAATATATAATTCCACACACACACACATCAAGTATACAATTATGTCGTCTAAAATCACTAAGCTTATATATATTTAAAGGTACTATAACCAAAAGAGAAAAGGCTTTATGTACATATACACAAGGTTGAGTCTTGCTTGCGTCAATAGTTTGGTCGTTGTGTATTTTTATGCCTACACATTTTATTAACGTACGTAACATATTTTATACTCGTAGATAGTGATGCAACACACAACTGGCTGTCGTAACAGTATAATCCTTTTCTCTGCTTAGGAATCTGTAGCCGGTCTATTCTTAGTGTACAGCCTACTAAATTTACAACCGTACCCCGGCTTCGCGGCCTTACGTTTAGTACCAGAAGATGTAACAGCCATCAGTCGACTAGAAGCGGTTGCAAGAAGGGAACGACGCCATGATGTGCTCTATATTCTTGCATCGGTACTGATCAAGGGGCCATGTCATTACCACGCCGCTGAAAGAGAAAGGGGTATGGAAGCTCCTATTAAGAAGTATTTGGATGGTAAGAGACCCTTTAAAAATACAATAGATTGTGATGTTGTAAGTAATGTTGTTGGGATTAGGGAGAAAAGGGATAGTGCACGCAGTTGAGGGACAGAGGGAGGTGATCTTACCTAATTAAATTTTAATGTCTTTTATATTCGGCAAAAGGAATTACAATTACGTAACTCCCAAGTTATATAATATAGTAGTAATATAATACGTAGTATTAACTTTAATATAAATGCATTAGTAGTAGAGTACCCGGTTGACCGAGCTTTGCTCGGTATTTTTCGCTCGATTTTTTTAATTCGTGTGTTTTGGAAATTATATTTAGATACAAATTACATACTGATGAATTATAAATAATATTTTTTGATCTTAGCGACATAACAGAAAAAACTGAACTGGTTATTTGAATAAAAAATCATGAGTGCAATTATTTTTATTTAAATTTTCGTGTTTTTTAAAAAATACTAAAAAAAGGGCTCGAAAAAAAATATATTTTCTCAAAAAAGAAAGAAACTTGAAAAAAAAAATAAAAAAGTCGGTCGGTCGGTCTGGGCTCGAACCGGGGTTTTACGATTTTGTGACCGCCCATTAAACCAATAAGCTATTTATAATCATTACCAAACTGTCAAAATTTACCTTCTTATTCTAACTATATTGTAGCAGTTTTTAATTGCCTAAAAACACGGACAAAAAGACATTTTCTAAAAATAAATCTTAGCTAGATCGATTTATTATCCCCGAAACTCCCTGGACACTAAATTTTATGAAAATCGTTGGAGCCGTTTCCGAGATCCCGATTATATATATATATATACATATATACAAGAACTAGCTTTTACCCGCGACTTCGTCCGCATAAGTTTTTTTGTTTTCTCCCGGCTATAAGTCCCCCTGCAACAATGTCCCACTATCGTGTTCCAGTCCTCAACTTCACATCAAAATTTGTTCAAAAGCAACCTAAGCTACATAATGGATAGCTCCGAATGTTTCCTTAGTAAATATAAAAAGTAAATAATGTAAATCGGTTTAAAATACTACTAACTACCTACCTGCCAACCCCCGATGTTAGACAGTGTGACATCCGTAACATCGTCTGCGTAGGAAGTACTAACTTAATGTAAGTAGTATAATAATGTAGGAAGCTAACAATAAGAGGCCTTATTACTGTAGTACATTTTTGTAAACTATGTTCTTTGTTTTTCCCTCTCTGGCCAACACATGGAGATTCTGTGGACTTGAAACACGTGAGCAAGCCACGTATAATTGTCCGTGAGAAAAACAACTCTTTTCTAAATTAATGCCGGCTACTTTTAATGTTTGCCCCTGAGCTTTATTTATCGTCATAGCGAATGCGATTTTCGGCGGAAACTGTAATCTCTTAAACTGGAATGGCAAATCTGTCGGAATTATGGGTATACGGGGGATTAAAACGTTCTCTCCTTTTGCCATTCCAGTCATAATGATTGCTTTTACAATATTGCGACCGAGGTGTGTCACTTGCAACCGTGTGCCATTACACAGTCTTGGTGCATCTAAACTCCGCATTAAAAGGACAGGAACGCCTACTTTCAGCCTCAGTTTGTGTGAAGGTACTCCCGACAGTTCTAAAGAATTAAGAAATTCTACAGGGTATGATGTTACTTGTTCAGTATCCATTACAGTGTCTACAGAGAGAAACTCAACAATATCACCTTCCACGCGTGACATAATTTGCTCGTTTATCTGTCCCACCATTTCATTCGTCGGCGCTAAAATTGCTCTTTCACATAACCAGTCTCTATTCCTCATATTAGTTAGCAGTTCGCTATAGACGAAGTTATTTAGATCATCTGGATTATGCACAACATTGCAGAATTCACGATCCAATGTAATCATGCCATTACCATCCTTTGCCATACGATCTTCTCCAATTTTAAGAAGAGCAGCAGCATAATGTCCAGATTGTACATCATTGTGTAGTTGCACTCTCATATTTGTAGACAGACTAAACGTTTTTACGTGCACCCATAACGTTGACGCTTTTAAACACGCATTTATTTCATCTGCAGGGGTGCCTTTAGTGATAACCGGCAAAGTCTGTCTAAAATCGCCCGCTAAAAGTACCACCATCCCCCCCATGATATTTGGATTACTCTTGATGTCTTTCAAAGTCCGATCTAGAGCTTCAATTGCTCTTTTATGGGACATAGTACACTCATCCCAAACTAATAATTTACATTGCTGCAACATACGTCCACGCTCGCTGTTTTTACTTATATTACAGACTGGCATTTCTTCATGGGCTAAGTTTAATGGCAGTTTAAGCACCGAATGTGCCGTTCGACCACCATTGAGCAGAGTGGCGGCTATTCCGGAAGAGGCAACTGCTACAGCAATTCCTTTATCTTTTCGGATTTGCGCTAAAAGCAAGTTTAAAAGAAAGGTTTTTCCCGTGCCTCCGGGAGCATCCAAAAATAACAAACCACCTTCGCCATCTTCGATTTTTTTGAAAACATTGTCAAATACTAACCTTTGTTCTGGGATCAAACGTGGAACAGACTCTGTCAATTGTTGTTGTAAGGAAGCAGTATCGTAATCTAGTTCCCGTATTAAATCGCTACTGATTTCCTCGGTTCTCTGTGGTCTGATCATTCCATAATCTGATAAATCCTTTCCAGAAATTGTTTTAACCTGGTCTTCAATTTTTGTCAAACCCTCATTGTAAATTAAATCACTGTACGTGACATTGGGATTTTGCTCTTGTAATCTGTGCAATATATCGTCGGTCATATCATTTTTGTATTTATCCCACAATTGTTGAGGATTTGAAAGACCACATGTCGCTACTAATACAGCAAATAGCTCTCTCATCTTGCCTGCTGATCTACATTGAGCAGCTTCTTCCAGTGTCACATCCCAATGGTTGTCATTCTCCAGTAATCCTCTTGCCTCACATGCCTCTCGAAATGTAGGATAATCTTGTGTGTTGTATTTTTTTAGATCATTGAAAGAGGTAGGTCCGCGCACATGGTGTAAAAGCATGCGTAGACAAAAACATTCCATGTTACTAACATGAACTGTATAAACTCGTCCTAAAGCATCTCCAGATTTGACGCCAGGCCAATCGTGAACTGAAGTACCTTGAATGCGGCGTTTCCAAGTTTTCCTACTTGCATCCCAAGTATAATACCTCGGCACCTCGACATAAAGAAGAGTTTTTGCAAACTCATCTCTGATACAAAGATCAAAAAAAGCAGTGAGTGTGGTTTTTGGCGGAGTAGTTATTCGTTCGTGGAAATTGTGTTCATTAAAATAAACGCGTTCACCATTTTCTAAATGCACGCTGAGATGTGTCACGGTGGGATGCCTTTCGTGCAACGGAAATGCTAACAGACGCCACACGGCTTCGTTGCTGCTGACATACCGACCAGACTGATAAGTTTGTACCTCATCTACGGGATTCACAAGATCAGTATTTCTAAAATTGAAAATAGCTTGATCACTACCCTTGTTTATATATTTGCAAATATATTTGATGGCGCGTACTGAACTGCATGCCTCAACATTTATGTGGGCGTTAAACATTTTTGATAAAATTGGTGAATAGGGGACTACCCAACTATTATCAACCGTAACGTAGCTACCATTTCGGAGCTTCACGGTTGCTGTTCGACCTCCGTCTGCTGGCGCTCTTCTACGATACTGCGGGTATCCGCGGTCGTTGTGAACGGTCTCTTTCACTAACTTGCGAGGAAATTTTTTTGTGCATTTTCCGTCTTTCATGCAGTGGCACTGTGGATTTTCGGGTCCGCATGGACCGTGAATCATATTTTTTACAATAATGTCATGGAGAGTCTTGTCAATGTTAGGATCCGGTATTTCAGCGCTGATTATGTTATCTATTTGATCGGGTCGTAACTTATCTTTTAACCACAATAATATATGGACATGTGGCAGTCCACGTTTCTGCCATTCGACAGAGTACATAAAGCAGCGCACTTCTCTGAACACTCGGCCTTTATTAATCACATCCATTAGTTTTTTAACTTTTAGTCTAAAAACTCTTGCGACTACATCATGTCTATCTATTGCGCTTTGCCCCGGCATCAACTGATTGACTATTTCGGGCCAGGCTGGGTTGCAAGTAAAGGTGACGAATAAGTCAGGGCGACCATGTGTACGCACATAAACAAACGCGTCCTGAGTATATTCGTGTAAGTACCGCGGGCTATTTACAAATGAAGATGGTAAAATGACCATACGACCTAAGTTATTTGGATTTAAATTAGCGTCATTTGCCACAGCGTCTTGAAGATGGATGTAATTCTCTGCTCTTAGTTTAGTTTGATTTAATGATATGTACCGTAACCTCTCGCTTTCAACTTTAACGTACATGTCAACGTAAAACTGATTGGCCAGTTGCTTGCATCTTTGTACAATGTTAAAGTTGTTTTCTCGTATCATCATGTTGTAGGCATAAAAATCCATGCATGAAACCTTTTTGTTATGCAAGGGAAGACCTGTTACAGGATTAATTTGAGGAACTTGAAAGTGGTACCCCTCTTGTCCCTTACTAAATATGATCGGATATTGCAACGCATCATAAAATTTATGAGTATCAGGCACCCTGGTTAATGTGTCATCTCGGGCCTGTAAAACTATATCACGGAAAGCAAACTGTTCGCCTGTAACCAAGGCTGCGACTTCATTTATTAACGGTGCATTATACCGCCTTTCATGTTCCCCACTTGGTGTGCGATCGGGGTGCATCACCAACCTATAATCCTCTCCCGGCATTCTTTCTAGTGCTGTTTTGAAAGTATTGATAAGGCGATTATGTTCATGCAACATTCTCTGGATTTTTAAAACAGTATCCCTTTCGATTCCTTGTATATTTTGCCACCTGCGATCAGCTTCGTTTTTTTCATCGCCCATGAAATAAAGTTGCAAAAACTTTGGTTGTTCATTATTTGCGGGAAGTAAGGAACCAATCCTGTGATACACCTGTCCTTGGATGGTAAAAGTAGGTGAAAATCCAGGCATTACGACCTCCTTATCTACACCAAATGACGTCATCTGAAAGCAAGAATTATACTTTCTAATCCTGCTTAAAAACCGGCGCGATTCGTTACTGTCGTATAAAAGTAAAGATTTAAGAGGCTCCTCTGGTTCGCCAAGTAATGGAATTTTAACCTTTCCACCAGAACAGCACATACCTGGAGTTTCTTCTTTCCATTTCAGTGCTTCACAATATCTGCATTTTTTATCCATTCTCCCAATGATAACCAATCGGTGATTAACATAGTCGATCAAAGGGTCATACTCAAAAGCGGCACCATTAAATGCCTCCCACGTACTCATTGAAAACGTACGTCTTCTTTCTGCCTGCCGTTCAGCATTTAAAAGACGTCGTCTTTGTGAATCTTCGTCAGTCTCTGCCGCAATCAATTGCGCGTGACGTTCGGCATCTAAAACTCGACGTGTCTGAGTCTGTTCCACTGTCTCAGCAGCTCTTTGAGATGCGTGGCGTTCAGCATCCAGGGTCTGACGGGCCTGAGTCTGCGTAAACGTCTCAGAGGCCCTTTGAAATGCGTGGCGCTCAGCATCTAAGGTTTGTCGGGCTTGAGTCTGCGTATAGGTCTCAGAGGCCCTTTGAGATGCGTGGCGTTCAGCATCCAGGGCCTGACGGGTCTCAGTCTGCGTAAACGTCTCAGAGGCTCTTTGAGATGCGTGGCGTTCAGCATCTAGGGCCTGACGGGCTTGAGTCTGTGTAAACGTCTCAGAGGCCCTTTGAGATGCGTGGCGCTCAGCATCTAAGGTCCTACGGGCTTGAGTCTGCGTATAGGTCTCAGAAGCTCTTTGAGTCGCATGACGCTGAGAATCTAACATCTGACGCGTCTGAGTCTGCTCTTCAGATTCTTGGCTTCTAGCAACTTTTGCAGTTCGAGCTCTGCTAGAACTACGGCTTAGATTGGATTTACGTTTGCGTGGCATATCGAAAACAATAAAACAATAATTAAAGATTTGTAAAATCGGTAGTTTTAAAAACTACAACGTAAGACAATTTTTTATAAAAACTTCGATAAAGCAAACTTTTTTACTTATAACCTAAATATCTAAATCAATCAATAACGTATTGAACCGAAACAACTATGCACCTGACAAACCTTTTATACCTAAAACCTAAATTAACTAAATAAATTCAAAAATATTGAATTTATGTACCACACCACAATACACAATTTTCTTCACTACTGGTACTACCTACTTATCTATCAAAACTAACATAAAAGTACTATAATATAATGACAAAATCTATTACTAAACTAATTTACTACGAACTATAAACATCCTGATGTGAGCTAAAAAACACTTAACCTACACATGAATAAAATTGAGAATTAACAAATGAAAGCGACTGCAAAAATAAAGAATAATACGTATCTGAGTAAACCTAGAGATATGAATGATTGGTTAAGAAAATACCTACATCTAACAGCTACCTTAACTACCTAATAATAAAAATGTAACTAAGTACTTAATAAAAATACGAAAATGACGTCAACTTGGACTCAAAAATAATAACCTACCAAATATTTATTTAGATATCTAAAACAAAGGACTAAATTAAAGCTTACAGACCCTACGCGTAGACCGTAGTACCTATTTCAACTCTGAATTTAAAAAGAACGTTTTTAGCTAACCAAAAATACGCAACGAATAGAGTTTCGTAACGCAATATTTCAATATTCGCATACGTGCGACGACGACGTCTGCCCTCGTGCGTCTGCCCGCTTGGGTAGGCACAGTTGGGCACGGCCCTCCCCTCGCGCCGCACCGCCTCTTCGCTCGGCGCAGCGTCTTGTATTCACTACGACGACGTATGATTTGAAGGTTTGCGTTATATTGAATTATTTTCCCTCGTTGAATAGTAAACAAACTAAGTGTAGGTGTTATAATTTCGGTGATGAACTGATTACCTATCCGTTTCTTTGTCTAAAATGAGTATTAACTTATCACTATGATTGATTACTGAGCATAAAGTTCGTATAAATGTCTATCTAATTACCTCCTCAAGTTTAAAGCGTAGCTAGTTATGTAGTACTATATTAATTCTGTGGTGTAGGTAATTAGATTTTATCTGTATGTAATTTAACAGTCAGTTGAATAAAAAATCGTATACAAATCAGATCAATAGCTATGGCGTAATGTGATTCTAGACAGAGTTTTAATGTTGTAGATAGGTAGCTGTGTATAGGTTCCTGTGGGAATGAGATATTTTCCCGAAGTAAAAAGTAGTCTGAATTTTGGTACCTTCCTACCCTATAAGTTAAGTAGTGTGATGGTATGTCGCTAAGTTTCGATCCAAGTAAAACTGTTAAATAAAGACAGATGCATCAAAATTTTATAATAAATTCCCTAAATTATGGCGCCCACCGACCCTCTATGTTAGAAAAGTGATCAAATACTAACTTTAAGTCTTAGTAACACTCATTTAAAAAAAAACATCAAAATCATTTCAGTAGCTATGGCGTCATTCGCTTCTTGACACGATCACGCTAGATTTCCGCGGGAATGAGGTATTTTCCCGCCGTAAGAAGTAGCCTGTGTCCGTGCCTAGGATCCTATCTTTATATTAACCAAGTCTTATAAAAATCCGTTCAGACGTTAAGGCGTGAATGAGGTAAACTTTTAAACCAAACTATTAAAAATCACTAACTTAATTAGTTTTCTGCCTACTGCCTACGCCTTAAGTACGATAGCATGAATATTAATAGCCCATATCCTTTTCTAGGTTACTATCTATCACCTAACTAAATTTCATCAAAATCCGTTCAGCCGTTTAGGCATGATAGAGCAAAATTCCCACCAAAAACCATAAAAAATCACTAACTCAATTCAGTTTTCTGCCTACTTCCTACCCCCTAAGTACTATGACGTGATCATTTTGATCTTATATCCGTTTTTAGGTAACCATCTATTACCTTACAGATCTGTTCAGCCTTTTATACGTGAAAGAGCAAAAGTCCCAACCAAAAACGACTAAAAATCACTAACTCAATTTAGTTATCTGCCTACTGCCTACCCCCTAAGAACGATGGCGTGATTATTTATAGCCTATGACCATTTCTAGGTTATCATCTATCACCATACCAAATTTCATCAAAATCCGTTCAGCCGTTTAGGCGTGAAAGAGGAGCAGACAGACAGACAGACAGACAGAGTTACTTTCGCATTTATAATATTAGTATGGATTGCTCGTTTAATAGTATTAGTAGTAGATAAAGTCACCGAGCGTCTGCCAACCGTTTCGGTCGACACCTCGGCAATGATTGATTTTGAGAATTTGAGTCTGGCAGACGATACTTACGCCGTCCCCGGAGATATAGAGATGCTCATTGGAGCCATCGGTTTTCCCTCATCTTTTGTTACACAATAAGGTCAGGGGCAACCCCTCGTATACCGCGCCTTACGCACTGGGGAACGCCTTGGGTTACGTCATCGTTGGTTCCGCCCCTATCATTGATAATATTTCGGCAACCTCTTATTGTTCTATGGCTGTCGAATTGCTCGAGTCGTTAGTTCGTAAATTTTGGGAGATGGAGGAGCTGAACGTTCCACCTATAGTTAGCCCAGATGATAGATTATGCGAGGAAATTTACGTCCGCACGATCGTTCGTGATCGAGACAGTCGATATAGTGTACCGCTACCCTTTAAAGGGAATGTTTTGTCTCTGGGCGACTCGCGTCAAATCGCGTCAAAAACGGTTTTGGATACAATCCCACTATCACACCGCCTTTCGGCGATAAAGGAATTAGACGATTCTGATACGCACAAGGTGCTCGGTTTGTGTTGGTCACCGGAGTCCGACGTGTTTAGCCTTAAGGTAAATCCGCCCGCAGAAACATGCACAAAGCGCACAATGCTGTCATGCGTTGCTAGATTATGGGATGTCATGAGTTTCGTAGCCCCGGTGGTGCTATAAGTTAAGCTTTTGATTAAACAACTTTGGTTATGTGAATGCGATTGGGGTGACCCGCCGCCTGATAGCATTGTTCGTTCGTGGCTACATTTTAAAGAGGAACTTCCTTTACTAAGCGAAATTAAAATACCACGTCATATAAAAGTCAATGTCATATAAAAGAAATAGATTCATCACTGTCGTTGGGTTTGCAGACGCTAGCGAGAAGGCTTATGGGGGCCTTGTATATTTTCACGTTCAGAATAATGGTAGAAATTTGATCAGCCTCATTAGCTCTAAGTCAAGGGTCTCCCCCCGTAAGGTTGTCTCTCTCGCGCGCTTAGAGGTTTCCGCGATATTAGTCCTTGCCAAGCTTATCACCGCAGTTACCAGTGCACGCAGTGATAGAGTTCACATAGAAAGAATATTTGCCTTTTCTGACTCAACCGTCGCTTTATGTTGGGTTCATTCTTCACCCCACTGTTGGGATACGTTTGTCGCGAACCGAGTGGCCAAGATCCAAGACAAGTTAGGATCACGGAACTTTTATCAGGTGTCCGGTACGGAAAACCCTGCCGATTGTCTATCCCGTAGACTCACCCCGATGCAAATAATGGACCATCCGCCTTGGTTCCACGGACTTTCTTGGGTTCACTTGGAACCCTCGCAATGGCCAACTACCGATTTCGACCCTTTGTCAGTGACCCAACCACCTGAAGCGTTTATCCTCTTGGTCGAAATTATTGCATAGCGTGATTTACGTTTTTCGATTCGCGAAGCTTCTACCGCGACGTTTGTATATCGTAGCGTCCGATTTACAGCTATGCCGAGTTGCTAGTATTGCGTGAACTTCAACGTGCGCATTTTTCCGATGAAATTACGAGATGACAATCGAATAGAACTTGTAATCGCGCTTTTCAACGTCTTAAGCCATTTTTACAAGATGGAATCGTCAGGGTAGGTGGGTGCTTGTCTAACTCGCAGTTGAGTTTCGATCAACGGCACCCTATAGTTTTACCGCGTAAGGACCATGTCATGAATTTATTAGTTGATTACCACCATAAATTGAATTCTCACGCTGGCCCCGACTTGCTGATGGCAACCTTGCGTCAGAATTATTGGATTCTTTCAGCACGTAATTTAATCCGCAATCGGGTGCACAGATGTATGGCTTGCTTTCGAGTACGTCCTAAGCCGTCATTTCCGGAAATGGCGGACTTTAGGTCTTGTCGAGTAACAAAATCCGTAAAGCCCTTTATGTACACCGGGTCTGATTTTGCTGGTATGTTTAAGGTCACGCTCACTCGCGGGCGTGGTATAAGATCCACAAAAGCTTACGTCTGCATTTTCGTATGTCTGACTACTCGGGCTGTGCATATAGAACTCTTTGGTGATTTAAGCACAGCGGGCTTCATGGGTGCATTTAAAAGATTTCTTTCCCGCCGTGGCCCTGTAAGTAAATTGTATTCGGATAACGTTACAAACTACGTCGGCGCGAAACGTATTTTATCAGAACTACATGAGCTTTTACCCAGTAAATATTATAATTCGGAGTTCGCTCACATCCTAGCCGAGAACCGCATCAAGTGGTCTCTGAACGTCCCGGCCGCGAGCCATTTTGGGGGAAATTGGGAGACTAATATTAAGAGTCTAAAGAGTTATTTATACCGAGTAATAGGAGATCAAATTTTGTCCTTCGAAGAGTTAAGTACTGTGCTCGCTCAAATTGAGTGCGTTATGAATAGTCGCCTCCTTTGTCGTACGCTGTCAAGTGACCCCTCGGAGCCGCTGGCTCTAACTCCAGCACATTTTTTTTAATTTAACGCCTTTGAAATATCTGCCCGCCATAGACATGGACGAGAACAAACTTAGTATTTCTGCACGCCATAAATTATTGGACCGGTTGGTGCAGTCGTTTTGGAAACGATGGAAGATGGAATACTTGCATACGTTGCAGTCTCGGCAAACATGGAACACAACAACTGAACCTTTAACTGTCGGAACTATGGTTGTGCTCGCCAAGGAGAATACGCCGCCTCTCCATTGGCCATTAGCGATCGTCGAAGAAGTTTTTCCCGGTTCCGACGGGGTAACTAGGGTAGCTCGCGTTAGAACCACGACTGGGTCTTACGTGCGCCCTGTTGTCCGTTTGTGCCCTTTGCCCGTTCAATAGTTTGCATTAACTTTCTAGATTAGAAATTGTAGTCGAAAATTAGGTTTAATCTTAGCGTTAGTTATTTTGAAGGGGACCCTTCAAGCCGGGGGGATAGTTACGCGGAAGCGATTTGTGTATTTTAATTTTGTTCGAGGGTATATTTGCTAAGTGTTTATCCATCCTTTGACCTCATGTTCCTTCCGTACACACTGAAAGGGGAGGGGAGGTGTCTAGAAGGTGACGCGATTCTTTCGACCAATGAGACGCGCGCTCGACCGAGGTGCATTGGTGGGAAAGCCGAGGCAATATAGGTTCGCGCGCTGCCCTCGAGCGGCCTCATGCCTTCGCGTCGCTAGTCTGAACCGCACCACCTGGGACAGTCGCCCCCCAGAAGTAACCGCCTCACATAGTGTGAGATATCGTCGCGTACCGCTCTCTTCCTTCGTACCGCTAACCTGGAAGGCATCTCTGGGGTGCCCCAGAAGAACCCACCTCACGTCGCATCACCGCAACGGAAGCGTCGTCCGCCGCATTAGAATCACACCCCGGTAAGTGTGTTTCCTGTAGTTTTGCTCCTACTTGAGCATTTTGTTTGTTAATTAACCCGCCCCATTTTGTTTCTCCTAATGTGCTCAAGTAGAATTCCATCCTAGCCTTGGCAAGCAATAGATTTGGAAGAGCGAGTGCATTGTCCAAGGTTGCCGCTTTACTTTACGTTTGACGTTAACGAGATGATCCATCTATCGGAAGCCATTAGACTTTCATAGTATTTCTCATAATCGCTTCTGACACCCACAGGACGGAACAGGGTGATTGATTCACTCACACCGTCACAGAAAGATGCATGGGAAACTAATCCAAGCAACTACTGAAATTGACGAAGGTAGCTGAATGGCAGATTCGAACACACAACTTTGTTGTCTATATCTATAATCTATGTGACATTTTGGAATAAATTATAAACAAATTATTATAAAATATGTCAATGGTAATGTACGAACAATAAACACGTTACTGTGTTCCGCATGCTTTCGGCGAGCTTTAGAAACTGAGGGTTAGTCCGACAAATTTGCACAATTTGCTCGGTCTAGTTCAAAATGTACGTGTGCGGCATTATGCAGCCGGCTTAAGCCATTGAAATAGAAACATTAATTTGTTGCAGGATTTAATAGCATAGACAGTATACGAGGTGTACGTCCTAATGGCGTGTTCTATAGGCAAAATGAGGAATTGGATATCATCAGAGAGTTAGGAAATCTTACCAAGCAATACTCTGACGCAAAAGCCAGAATCATTGGTAAGTTTGAAAAAAAGGTAAAAACACGAGTTTGCCACTCGTATAGTGTAACATGATAAAATACACACACGCACACGCGTGCACACGCGCGCACATCCGCACACACACGCATACACATACGCACACACACACGTACTCGCCCACGCGCTCGCACACGCGCACGCACACACACACACACGCACGCACGCACGCGACCACGCGCACGCACACACACTCATACACACCAAAAAGTTTCATCAATGTGAGTGTATCAGGGGTGAGCATGCCCACCCTCACAATACTTGTAGTGAAAAATAATAATAAATATATTTAGCTATACACAGGCTGTACATATACAAGACATTAATATTGAACAATGCTGGGTGAAATGATTTATCCTGAACCTAATTTCTTTTTTTAGGTACCGGGCCCTCTGACAGAAGTCTCCGATACATTGATGAGGAATTGCCTACAGAATTGAATAATTCTCTTAGAAACATCATTGGCGGTGTAGATGATGAAGGCAGTGATGATAGTGGTATGTACTGTTTGTTTAGTGTTTTTCATTACATTTAATTTTACGATTAATTATGTTTTTGTTTCGTTTGTTGTTTCTTTTGTTGTTGTTTCACGCTAATCATTAGTCTATAGGTTTCTCTGTCTACGGTTACTACAATCAATAGACCACGCTATCGTTAGGATCTTAATCGAATACCGAACAAACATGTAGCGTGCTTTTAAATTAAACTTGTTGCAACAGTTTCAGACGAAGAGGAGGTGCCGGAGCACAGAGAGGATCACCACGCTATTGTCGAGGCCATAAAGGCCAAAGCGATGAGAAACACTGTCAACCCCATGAAACATCTCACTGGTATTGAAGACAGGTATACATTATATTAGCTTTCGCTACACTTTTCATCTTTTTGATTAAAATATTAAATCCCTCAAACAGCCTTCATACAAAATAAAAGTTAGGAATTTTTGCTTTTATATATCAGTGATTCCCAAAAGGAAATACCATGAACAGCTCTATTGCAAAACAGTTCAAACTTAGGTGTAGACCAAGATCAGTGATAGAGTATTTATGTGCTGTTACAACCTATTAAATTCCACTGCTGATCCAAACGCATATGCCCTGGGTTGACTGGGAGAGAATGCCTAAAGGCATTAATTTCGCTCTTTGTAATGCTTTTCATTAACGTGCATCAAAGTGTAAATTAATAAAAATAAATAAATGCATGCCTCATCTAGAGATTGCCTGATGGGCGGGATATTTGCCACAGTTGCCACGCCTGGAAAGCGAGCTGGCAACCGCAGTTTTTTATATTGTGTTGTTTTTTCTTATTTGTTTCCCTCCGTCGCCTCTCATGACACCCACGGAATGGTATAGGGTAGTGGATATTCTCTAATGACTTTTTTTTTCAGAAAAATACAAATTCAATGCAAAACACAACAAAACTCAAATAATATTGATATTAAATCAAAACCGGGCAAAGTTAAAACGAACAGCCCCACCAAACCACAAGCTTGCAAACCGCCAAACAAACGCGTAGCATCGCCCAAAGGTAATAATACTAAAAAACCTAAATCGAACCCTGAAAAGAAAGAGGTAGAGAGGGTTATAAAAGAGGAAAAAGATGACAATAAAGAAGACGATGTAAACATAGAGGAATACCGTGCGGAGATATTGCCAGAAGAGAAAGACGAAATTAGTGAGGATTTGGAGCAGTCTGGAGAAGAGAATGAAGTTGACATAGAAATTGGGTCTTTGCCATCGTTTATAAGGACAGAGGATAATGGTCAAGTTTTTGAGATTGAAATAATCGACAAATATGGGAGAAGTCATACATCGCAAGAAGAAAACGTTGATAGAGATATAGCTCTATTAGCTAGCTTGCCGGATATTTCCATGAGTAGCGATGATACTGTAGGGGATGATACGCTATGTTCAGATTCTGAAGAAAATGATGATGACTCAGACAACAAAGATTTCAACAATATTTTGAACACGAAACAATACCCACCACCTAATAAAAACTTAAAAAAGACACATTTGAAATCAAAATTTAAACGTTTAGGAATGTTGCCAGTTGCAAATTTCAATGATTCAGATTAGTTTCTAGTCTATGATAATGAAATAGATTGTTAATAAATAATAAGATTAAAAAGTTGTTTTGGTCATTCATTACCGGTCCACCCATTACAAGTCTACTGCTGAATATGGGCATCTCCCAAGGAATATTCAAAGAACTCTCTTGAGCCATCTCATCCGACTTCTCGCACCTCCCATCAGGTCGTCACCATCTAGCAGAAGAATCGCCCTACACTTTACTTACCCGTACGAGGCCTATCACTCAAGAACCTTCTTCCCCATTGGTTGTCGGTTCTTCGAACCGTATGGCTGGCTCATTGCTATCTTACTAAACTACTGCGCTATTTTGATTAGTATTACTGCGAATGCCCAGCCGAGTTGGATCTGTTGGTCGAAATTGAACTTTCATACGATTTGTACTAGGTACACATACTCGTACAGTCGTACACAACTTCGAGCTTGTGCTTGCAACATGATAGGTGTGATATGGAAATTACATATGAACTTTGTCTTGTCCCAAGTTCATTTTAAAGACCTGTCCTTTGGGAGACACTATTGAGGTCATTGAGCATAGTGCTGAGATCCTCCAGTGATTCTGCATAATTACTATATCGTCGGCAAATCGAAGGTGAGTGATGAATTCTCAATTGATTCTTTGTAGTCCTATAGCTTGTAAGTTTGTTGTGTAAAAGCACTTTTAAGTGGCAAGTATAAGCCTAGTACAGCTGTTCAGCATAAACGTGAATCAATGTAATGCTTGTATTAAAGATCAACTGAGTTCTATTGTACGGCTAACAGCTCAATACGAGGGCGGCACTGAAAATTTCGGGAATCAAGGAAGTGACACAACATTACTATTTAAAAATGTATTTATTGCTTTTCGAAGTATTCTCCGCGAAATTTGACACATTTTTCCATACGATGGAACCAATCATTGAAGCAACCATTCCATTCGGAAGTTGGGGTCTCCAAAATGGCCGTTTTGTAGGCGTCCACAGCTTCTTCAGGTGATGAAAATCTCTGTCCACGCAATTTATTCTTTATTTTAAGGGAAAGTATAGAAATCATTAGGGCTTAGGTCGGGGCTGTACGGCGGATGCTCTAATAAATCTATGTTTTCTTGCTCTAAAAACTCTTATGTTCTGTGTGCGGTGTGAGAACTTGCATTGTCGTGATGGAGGATGATGCGGCGGTTGCAGTTCTCTTTACGGAGTTCAGAAACGACCTGTGGCCAACAAATGCTAGCATACCATTCTAGAGCATACCGTTCTTTGTCCCTCAAGAGGAATAGTCGTAACATGGCCAGTTTTGGAGACGAACGTGGCAACCATTTTTTTTGCAACACTCCGTGAACGAACAAACTCCTGACTGGTTTTTTGTTGCGGCTTCGTACGCGTATATCCAGGATTCGTCTTCTGATACGATCTTGTATACAGCATTTGAGGATCCTGCGTGGTATCTTTCGAGAGTTCTGACGTACCAAGTAACGCGAGCCGCTTTTTGCTCTTCACAGAGCGAATGCGATATCCTTCGGGAAAACAACTTTTTTACACCTAATTGTTCATGCAAGATTATTTGTATTTGACTCATGCCAATGTCTAAAGTTGCCTGAATTTCGCGGTATGTCACATCGATCTTCCTCAATCAGCTTACGCACAGCATCAACGTTTTCTTGGGTGACTGCAGTTTTTGGACGACCTTGACGACGTGAGGTATTGCAATACGTTAAGCTGTAGTATGTCCATTAATTTTACTGTATTCGAAAAACTATTTGTCGGCCACATTGTGGGGAAAAACAATATATGCACATGTTTTGTTGATCATATAATTTTTAGCGTAGAGTTCAAGTAATTGCACTATTTCAGTCTACATCAAGTCTAATAGTACACCAGTCAACCCATATAGAACTACTTTATAGACAATGGTTCACCAAAAGTCTTCTCTGGCATCTGGCTTATTAATTGTTCACTTGTGAGTACTTATAGTGCTGGCGGCATAATGATATAACTTTTTTTATTGGAGAGGGGATCAACGAGCATACGGTTTACCTGATGTTAAGTGACTACCGCCGCCTATAAACATCTGCAACACCAGGGGAATTGCAGGTGTGTTGCCGGCCTTTTAGAAAGGAGTAAGCTCTTTTCTTGAAGGTCCCTAAGTCGTATCGGTCGGGAAAAATCGCCGGTGGTGAACTATTCCACAGAGAGGTCGTACGCGGAAGAAAACTCCTAGTGAAACGTACAGTGGTGGACCGCCAAGCATCCACATGATGTGGATGAAATCGGGAGGTTTGCCGCATAGTGGGTTGATGAAATTTGGGGGCTGAGATTAATCCGAACAATTCCTCAGAGCACTACCCGCGGTCATCATCATCATCATTACAGCCCTTCACAAGTCCACTGCTGAACATAGGCCTCCCCCAAGGTATGCCACAAAGCACGGTCCTGAGCCACCTGCATCCATCGACTTCCTGCATGCCTTACCAGGTCGTCACTCCATCTAGTGGGGGGTCGCCCTACACTTCGTCTACCGGTACGAGGCTGCCACTCGAGAACCTTTTTTCCCCAACGGTTGTCGGTTCTTCGAGCTATATGGCCAGCCCATTGCCACTTCAGCTTACTAATCCGTTGGGCTATGTCGGTCACTCTGGTTCTACTGCGGATATCCTCATTTCTAAGTTTATCACGCAGAGAAACTCCGAGCATAGCCCTCTCCATAGCTCGCTGAGCGACTTTGAGCGTCCTCATACGGCCAGCAGTGAAGGACCACGTCTCAGTTCCATATGTCATCACTGGCAACACGCACTGGTTGTACAACTTAGTTTTCAGGTTTTGAGGTATACCTGACGAGAAGATGCGCTGTAATTTCCCAAACGCTGCCCAGCCGAGTTGAATCCGTCGATTGACCTCTCGGTCGAAGTTGGACTTACCTAGCCGGACTATTTGTCCCAGGTAAACGTATTCGTCAACAACTTCGAGCTTAGTGCTCCCAACAACTACCGGCATAGGTGTGACATGGACATTAAACATGATCTTTGTTTTGTCCATGTTCATCTTAAGACCTATCCGTTGGGAGGCACTATTGAGATCATTGAGCATAGTGCTTAAGTCCTCCAGCGATTCTGCTATAAGGACTATATCGTCGGCAAATCGAAGGTGAGTGATGTACTCGCCATTGATGTTAATACCGTATCCTTTCCAGTCCAGTAGCTTGAAAACGTCTTCCAATGCAGCGGTGAAGAGTTTCGGGGAAATAACATCACCCTGTCTTACACCTCTCTGCAGTTGGATAGGTTTCGTACTCTGGTTCTGTACTCGGATAGCCATCGTAGCCCTACTGTACAAACACTTCAGCACTTCGATATACCGACAGTCAACTTGGCACCCCTGAAGGGACTGTAGCACCGCTCAAATTTCGACGGAATCAAAGGCTTTCTCATAGTCCACATACGCTGGCAAAGTGGCAGATTGTACTCTTCGGACTTCTGTACAATTTGCCGAAGGGTATGTATGTGGTCTATGGTACTAAAGCCTTTTCGGAAACCGGCTTGTTCGGGAGGCTGGAAGTCGTCGAGTCTGCGTGCGAGACGATTCGTAATGACTCTCGAAAACAGCACATAGACGCGGCTCAGAAGGGATATCGGTCTGTAGTTCTTCAAGAGGGCGTTGTCACTTGTTCTTGAAGAACAAAACCACCGCACTTCTGCTCCACGCCTCTGGAGTAGTGCCACCATGGAGGACGGAATTAAAGAATCTCTGAAGGACTTCAAGTACCGGTTTTCCACCCGCTTTCAGAAGCTCCGCTGTAATTCCATCCTCGCCCGGGGACTTGCCGTTTTTAAGGTGCTCGAGAGCCATTCTAATCTCGCTCAGACTGACGTCCGGGATATCATCGGAATAGTGTCGGATAAGACCCGCTCTTGGATCATTACTCACACTTGCGTGTGGCTCCAACGATGATGTGTACAGCTGCCCATAAACCTCTCAATCTCACTCAGTATCTCAGGTGTCCCGGAAACGATGCTGCCACACTCAGTCCTCAGCTTTGACAGTTGGCTCTTACTGGCAGACAGATCTCTGGCAAAGACTTTGGAGCCCTGATTCCGCTCAATCGCTTCTTCAATACGAGCAGTATTAAATTTGCGTAAGTCTCGCCGCATGCATTTGGAGATCTGTCTGTTCAGTTGCCTGTATGCTATCAAATCTGTTGACGATTGCAGCCTCATATCCCGTCTAACATCCATGAGATTAAGAGTGTGATCGGGGAGCTTTTGTGTTCTTCTGCGGCCGGTCTTGCAGAACTTAGCTCCGACCGCATGGACATGGACACACATTTCCATCGTCCACTGCATTGCAATCTTCTAGGCACTGAAAGCGGTTACGTAACTCGAGCTGAAAGGTTTCGGGATTCCGGATTAGAGCACGAGGGGGACGGAGCGTTGACTTCATTAAACAAGACCTCTCCAACTTAACGTTTAGGTTCAGTGTGCCTCTAACCATTCGGTGATCGCTGCCAGTTTTCACCCTTGCGATCAGTGAGATATCACTGAACAGTTGGCGTCTGGTCGTCATAATGAAGTCAATCTCATTTTTTGTGGAACCGTCGGGGCTCGACCAGGTCCACTTCCTGTGGGGCCGCTTCTGGAAGAAAGAGTTTATCATAAAGAGTCCCTCTTTCTCCATAAAGTCGGCCAGCTGCTGACCCCTTCAGTTCCGTTGCCCTACTCCAAATTTCCCTAACTTCAGCTCACCGTTTTCTCTTGTGCCTAGTTTTGCGTTGAAGTCTCCCATCAACACTGTGTAGTGGGTTTTGGAGGAATGCATGGCTTTGGAAATATCCTTATACATTTCCTCCACCTCCTCATCGGGATGTGCTGAGGTTGGTGCGTAAACGTGTATGACCTTCAGCGAATACCGTTTGGTGATTCTGAGTATCAGGTACGCGACCCTCGTCACACTCCCAATCTTTACAACGTTGTTGACGAGAGACTTGTGGACGATAAATACGACACCTCCTTGGGACAGATGGTCGCCCTCCCGGTGATAGAACAAGTTGCCGGATTTGAGAATCACCGTGTCCTCCCCCTCTCTTCGGATCTCGGATAATCCTATAATATTCCAGCGCAACTTGTCTATCTCTTCTTCCAGCTCCAGGATCTTCTCGTCAGTCCTCAGAGTGCGTGCGTTAAATGTTGCCAGGTCGAGTCGTCGTAGGTGGCAACCGAACCTCCACCGGAGATTCTTAGCACCCCCTGCCCCGCCGTTACCATGGTCGCCACCGTAGCCAGGAATAACGGGGCCGCCGGGGACTGGGGGCCGTCTATTTGTGTAATTGTTCATGGGGTATATTGCCATAGTTGCTACGCTTGGCGAGCGGGTTGGCAACCGCAGTTTTATTTTTGTCATACAGTTGCTGTTATCAGGAAGATGCTGCTGCCCATCTCCTGCTTCAGTTTCCCTCTGTCACCTTTTACGACACCCACGGGAAGATATGGGGTAGTGGATATTCTTAACCGCCACTACACGGCTTACGGCCACTACCCGCGGTAGATGCGAAAAAATGCAAAGAGTTGCAACATCTCTTCCCAGCGCTAGTGAATCGAGCCGATCGGAAAGCACTCGGTCGTCGACGATTCGAGCCGCTCTGCGCTGGATGCGGTCAAGTGTAAGAAGGTGGCACTGGGGAGCCCCAGCTCAGAGATGGGAATAGTATTCCATGTGTGGCCGAACCTGCACCTTGTAAAGTTGCAGGCGGTGTGCTGGCATGAAATACTGTCCCGCCCTGCTGAGTACGCCAAGCTTTTTAGGGGCCAATTTCGCCTTCTCTTCCAATTGACCACGAAACTGCACGTCACCCGATATGTCGAGGAATCCGATACTGGCTGAGGTAACAAGGGGAGTGCCTTGAAACTGAGGAGATACGACAAAGGGGTTCTTTTTAGCGGGAAACGCGCAAACTTGTGCCTTCTGAGGGTTAAATTGGACGAGAGTTAGTCGCCCCCAATCCGATACTTTGTTCAGCAAAGACTCGACTTCAGACACAAGTTGTCCCAGCTGAACGCCAGCATTAATAGGCTTATAATCGGAGCATGTACCGTCTACATCGACCTTGATGATCCGATCTGCAAGAAAGCTAGTGATCCAATTGCATGATTTCTCGGGAAGCCCATAGGAAGGGAGCTTCGAAAGAAGCGCTTTGTGCCAAACCTGATCGAAGGCCTTCGCAATGTCCTAGCTAACAGCCAATGTCTCCGCCCATCGATGGGTCAGGTAGACCAGATCACCAGCTGCTCGACCCCGACGAAGACCGTATTGGCGGTCACTAATCAGCTGGTGATCCTCATGGTACCGCATGAGCTGGCTGTTAACAATGGATTCCATTATTTTGGAGAACAAGGTGATGACGATAGGCCTGTAGTATTACGGATCTGAGCGGTCGCCTTTTTTAGGGATCGGGTTGACATAAGCCGTCTTCCATGATTTTAGGACTACGCCAACTCTGGAGCACACGTCCTCAGCACAATTGGGGGGATTCCGTCAGGCCCACTCGACTTGTGGATGTTTAGGGAGAGGAGCGGTTTGCGAACGCTCGTTTCGCAAAACGCTCCTCTCCCTGTGTGAACCGCAAATCCGGCATAGAGTACTTACACCGCGGGATGGTCGGCGGTGTACTACTCCCGTCATCGAGAGTCGAGTTGGACGCAAAGAAAGAGCCTAGCAAATCGGCTTTCTCCTTTGCGGTATGGGCCAGTGAGTCGTCCTCCTTGTGCAGACATGAATGAGATGGCTGACAGAAATGCCCTTGGACAGCCTTGGTGAGAGACAAGAATGCACGGGTTCCAGAAGGAAGGCGAACTAGTTTCTCGCCAATTCCGCCTATGTTTTCTGACTTTGCTTTGCCAATGACTCTTTTGACAGACCTGGAGGCGGAATTATACTTCTTTTATAGGGATGGTGTTTACATCTCGTGACGTTGATGCGTCAGCCCAGTTCCGGTAGCACTCCTGCTTGCATAGCATCATGCTATTTTACAGGAGCGCTAAATCATGGCTGAGATCTGCCTCCGATGGGCACCACAGAGGAAGGAATAAAAAGTTCCATACCCAGAAGTACCACATCCGCGATACAGTCAGCAACAACGTTGGGATCGTCCGGCGAGAAGCAATTCCGCCTCCAAGGGTAGGATGCAAAGAAAGACCGCATCTTATCCCACTCGGCTGACCTATAGTACCAAACACGGCGACAGCTGTAAAATGCGACCACGATTTCACCGTGAGTAGCACCATACTCCGAACAAGACAATGATCCGAGGAGCCAAGAGGGGCCTCGACGGAGACCTGATATCTGTCCGGATGAGAAGTCAGCAGAAGGTCCAACAGGAAAGGTGTATGATTCTCCACATCTGAAATCCGCGTAAGCGAAGTAACCAGTTGTGTCAGACCATATATGACAAGGCAAAATCATGAACAGATCTCCCCGCATGATCGGTTAAACGTGAACCAAGCGATTCGGCGTGATGGGCGTTAAAATCGCCGAGGATAACGATCTCTACAGAGGGGATTTGTTGTAGCAACGAATCTGTAGCCATTTGAACGTGCTCGAAGAGTCGGTCTGTTTCGGCATTACCGCTATGGGACCTATATAGCCACCCGTAGACGCGCGGATAGTCGTTGCTGTCTACGCGTAGCCAAAGGATGGACAGATCCGAACCTTCAGGACTGCCGAGGCGTTAAGAACAGATGTTCTCTCTGACGTATGCGCAAACTCCCGAGGCGCAAAGGAGTGTACCCGTTGGTAGGAGAGACACGAAGCAGCAGCCGGAGAGGATACCTGCGTCTCGGTCAGAAAGAGCAAAGCCGGCTTCGCCGTCTCGAGATGGTAGTGGACGGCGTTTAGGTTCGAATGAAGTCCCCTGATATTGCAGAAATTCACGGTTAGCGTGGCAGGGGTCACCTTGGTCTTGTTGCTCAGCTTACACTGAACAGTTATTGTCTTGAGCGGAATTTTGCCTTCCCCCAGAATACGCGGGGTAGCCTGGGCACCCAAGCTCAGGGGTGGAGTAGCTTCGTCGTGGATGCTCAGTGAGAGATTCTCCAGGGGTGCTGGTACCCTTCTGTTGTAGTCTAACATTTAATTCTGCTACCATGTTGATGGGGGGGGGGGATTGGGCATTCGGCCTCCTGCATATGTTAATTGTATTATAATATTTAGTACCGCGTAATAGAGATGCTTTTGCAATGATGCAGGGTTTATTTAACACGTTAACTGCCATTAAAAAAGTGCACATTTTCCGTTTAGGCCATGGGGGACAATATTGAGCGACACTGAAGTTTTCCATTCAAGCCGCGTCTGACAATGTTGACCGCGCGTCAGGCCTGTGTTAAAAACTCTATTGCGACAACGTACATCAGTATCGAGATAATTCTCTTATAATGTGACCCGCGCGGCCCTCTAGTTTATCCTAATAGCTTGGTTTTCACAAGGGGGTTTAACTTAGAAATAAATATTGATTTTTCAAACGCTTGAAAAATTTAAATCACTAACATTGAGCTATTATGTACTACGTACTAGAGGAGACACTGCATTCAGCTACTCTGTTCCACTCAACTGCGGTGCATACACCGCACTTTAATCAGTCACTCGCTAGGCGCTTGTCACGTGTTGTGTTGATTTAAAAAAATCTCTTGATAAAAATATGCCGTCTTGTGTACTTAGATATTGCACAAATAATTCAAGAAATGTCAGTAATACCAAGGAATTGCTTTTCATCGGTTAATAAGATACTTAATCAATAAAAAAAGTATTATAAATTAATAATAAAACAAATTATTCCTAAGACGCCATCTCGTATCATAGAATATAGATTATGAAATTAATATGTTCAGATGCGACATTTCTGTGGGTACTTAAGTATAGGACGAATATATTATTATACACATTTATTTTGTAGAAACATATATAAATTATTACAATTAAGCTAAATTTTTCATGTTTAAATCTGCTTATTATTCTTTTATTTTATTTTTAGGTTTCCACTTCAGGTCAAAGTGGAATAAATTCGTCTATTTTTAACTCTCGCGTGCTCAGCATTTATGAACGATTATTTACAGCATTTATGATTCTAATTTAAATAAATATATTTGTAATTTAAACTTTATGTTAATAAGTTTTGTTATACATACATTTAGTATGTTTTTTTATATTTGACATAGATACCTTTTAAAATATTCAGATAAAAATATCATTAAAATGTAATTGTGATAAAATATTATGTAATATTATATTAAATAAACAAATATAATATACAAAATAAATGTCAAAATATAAATATTGTTCTCGATATAATTTACCTATTTAACAATGTAATCTACTATTACCTACGGATCATTCTGCCTATGTTTATTCTATGATAAAAAAAACAACCGCGCGAACACAGAGTAGCGCACTTTTTTTGTTTGAGATAGCTGTTCTAGTACGCAAGTACATATTACTTCAATGATCACTAATAAGGTTTTATGTGATTCTAATAAAATGAAATAACGTTTAGCGTTTTTAGATAAAATAACTTTTTATTAAAATAAAATAAAAAAACGTTAAACTCGTATCAATAGAGCCTCTCTCTCAATGGGAATTAAATTGAACTTATACAATAAAAATAGGAAAACCTCAAAAAGCTTAAATGTAGGCAAGAAAGTAGGTACCTACATAATTCTTTTTCGCTAATAGACTTTTGTGAAACATTCAACACAAAGATAGGGTTCATCAGGACAATTAGCACAAAAGGTGTTAACATTTTTAGTTTTGTTTTTAGCGATTAAACGTCCTTGGGAAGCCACCATATTCTTATAGCATTGTTGGGACGCACGGCGAGTTTTACTTGAAAGTCCTTCCTTTTTCTTCAATTGGTGCTTTACTCTTCTCGTTCTTTGATTTGATGAAGTATCATCAGTATCAAAACCTACAAAACTCTTCATAATTTCTTTTCTAAATTCAAGTACTGATATCTTCTTCTTGGCCACGCTCTGATAAAGAATTAAAGCATTTACCATAGCTGTATTTAAAAGTAAATCTATGCCAAGTTTTTTGTACCATTTTGATGCTTTTCCTCAGAGGAGTTTGATATGCTGTCATTTGGTCGGATAAATCAACTGTACCCTTAGCCTTGTTATAATCAAGAACGATTTTAGGCTTGGATGTTTGTTTGTGATGTTTTATGACGGTTTGAAAACGCACAGAATGTTTTGTTGAGAGAACCAATACATCTCTCTTATCCCTCAATCTCAATACAGTGATTCCATCATTGCTCTCTTTTGCTATATATTGCCCTTTCTTCAATTTTGTTGATACAATTTCTTTGGGAAAATGCTTGCGATTCTTTCTCAAAGTGCCAACCAAATGCGTCTCGTTCTTCAAAAGTTCTCTTGCTAATCCAACGCTTGTGTACCAATTGTCGGTATACAGAGTATGTCCTTTATTTAGTAAATCATCGCATTGCGCCACAACAACCTTGGTAGGCGTAGTATTAACGTCATCGTTCTGTTTTCCACCATAAATACTAATTTTGTATGTGTATCCAGGCAAGGTACATAGTTTAAATAACTTAATCCCATACTTATGGCGTTTTTGCTTGTTGTATTGCCAGAATATAATTCGCCCGCGAAAAGGAACCACACTTTCATCTATACATAAATCCTCGCCAAGCGTGTACGATTTTTTAAAATTTGCATTCATTACTTCCACCAAGTCTCTAACGCGGTGTAAGCGATCAGTAGTATTCTCTTCATCTTGTTGTGAAAAATGAAGCATTGCGAGTAGTAGCTCAAATCTATTGCGAGACATAATGGTTCGCGGAAACTGCTGTCCAATGATTTTATCTGTGGTCCAGTAATCAGCTATTTTCGGAAGCCTAACTATACCCATGTATAAAATTAGCCCAAAGAATTTTTTTCATTTCAATCAGGTTAGTAGGGAACCAGCCGCGAATGCGCGCTGCTTTCGAAGCTTCATTAGACATTGTTATTCTATTCAAGGCGCAGGCATTAGTGCATAAAACAATTTTATTTAAGACCTCGTCTGTCACCATAAGCGCAAAAAAATCAGCTGGGCATTTGTTTGTCATGGCCATGCGTAAGCTGAGCTGCAGTCCAGGATACTCAGTAAAAGCAATAACTGTGCGCTGATTACCTTTAGGATCAGTCCACGTTGAAGGCGGCGAACGTCTGTCTAAGTCTTTGATGGCATGATTGGTTTCAGCATCACTGTCTTCGCTATCAGATGGTATGACCCGACGTCGCTTCGAATGAGTAGGCTGAATATTATTTTCTTCGTCGGAACTTAAATGGAGACTTCTATTCAACAAATCGAACTCGATATTTTCGATCTGTGTTACATCTTCTTGCGTTATGTCAAAGTCGTCAAAACTATCCATATTGTCCATAACAATTATAGTAAAAAAACCTCGTAAACAATTAATCGAATTCACAACGTCATGTGCACGTCGCTAATCGGAAATCACGAATGCGAACGCAACAAGACACGAGCGGCGGATGCTCGGGGAGTGCGTCGCGGACGGCGATGGGGCCGACGGACGAATTTTCGATATTACGTCCGCTGAGGCCATGGGGGTCAATGTTGTGCGATGCGACTAATAATATAGGGTCAAAATCATTGTTTATTAATTATAACACGTCATTTAAGCATATAATGTGGCTAAATAATGATAAAAATAATCTGTGAAAAATGATAAAAATGAGGATTTTTAGTCGCGGACGGCGATGGGGCCGACGGACGAATTTTCGATATTACGTCCGCTGAGGCCATGGGGGTCAATGTTGTGCGATGCGACTAATAATATAGGGTCAAAATCATTGTTTATTAATTATAACACGTCATTTAAGCATATAATGTGGCTAAATAATGATAAAAATAATCTGTGAAAAATGATAAAAATGAGGATTTTTACTTAGCTTGATAGCGTATGAAAGCATCGCACAACATTGACCGCGTTGGCAGTGAAGTGTTAAGTTCTAACTGTGAACACATAAATAGCTCCAATCATTCTTTCACTACATTCTATAGCCAGTCTAATGCTTTTGCAATGTCTAATGAAATAAAAAATAAAAACAACAAAATGGCTAGTATAATGCGATTGGCAGCTTCATTGACCGTAATGTTTCTTTAATGCGATTGGTAACTTCATTGACCATAATAATGCTTCTTTAATGTGGTTCATAACTTTGACCACAATAATGCTAATATAAGGCTACTGTAATGCAACTATTGTGGACCTATTTATGACCCAAAGCCGTATAATCTGTGCCCAAATAAACATTACAGTAGCCGTATAGTTCGTAATGCTACTATAGAACTAACTCAAAATGCGAAAACTATACAGATATGCTGTAATTCGGCCGTTACACTGCTTGCTTTGATATGTTACTTGGGTGATTTACCGTCCCATCGAACTATAAGAGTGAGGAAATAGAGAGTACGCCTGTGCATGCATATACGCTTGGACACTATAATCCCGTCCTGCGCTGATGGCTAGACTCCGTTAAGGCTGGCCGCCGTGCCGGAATTCGGTCTGGAGGACATTATACCGATAGTGGACTTGGCACCGCTGAAGGAACACTGGTATTGGTTATAATTAATTCAACTAAATCCATAACAATGTCGCGAGTCACAATAAAATAAAAAGCAGTAAAGAGTTTAATTAATAATAAATTTATTCTTGTGAAATTAAATAATAACCTTTCGAAAATAGAGTATAAAAGACAATGAGATCGCCAATTAAAAAGAAATATTCCATTTAAGAGCATTGGTATAAAGCTAAATGGTACAGAATATAATAATTTACTGAAAAAATAATTTGTAGCTGATAGGATTAGTCATAAAAATAATGTACATAACAGAACCATCTTCAATCTTAGGCCTCATGTACTAGATGCAAAAATTTATTTTAAGTGTTAAGAAGAATGTTGTTTCACAATGTATTCATTATGATTTCCTCCAGTATCGTGGAGTCGTTTACATACCTACATTGCACATAGATAAACATCCAGACCCAGAACAAATATTTGTAGGCCATGTAAACACTTGCTATGTGCGGGATTCGAACCCGCGGCCATATGCATCATAACTCAATCCCCAGTCACTGCTCTACCGAGTCATTTCGCTATGAAAATGCATAAATGTCTTTCTATAAATCTTTTTCAGCAATTTCTAAATGTTTCGCGTAGAACGATGGCGTATTTTTACTATTTTAAAGGGTAAAGATGAAAGTTATTTGAAATATTCAATTTTAGGAATTACAGAACCAAAAAAATGATTAACACAATGAAAGTACCTAATATGTTCTTCTAGCACCTAAATGAATATTTATTTATTTAGCCATGTCACTAACATAACATAAGACTAATATTTTCCATCAATCTAACTACAATCAACATGACACCTTAAAGTCTACTTCGTAAACTTCACATTCTTAAATTAATATAATTATTCAGGCAAGTGAAGCAATAAATAAATCTTAAACTACTAACAAACACGTTATTCGAATACAATCTTACAATTTGGTAGTAGGTCTTATAAAAGAAAAGTAACTATAAGAAAAAATTGTAAACATCAATCGAAAACCAAAGCAAACGGGACTGCCCTAATTTGATCATTATAATTTTTTACAGTAATGCTCAATGCACAAGCAACATTTTTTTGATAAACATACATGTTTTTTCAGAAAATATATTAAAGAATGTTTTAAGTTTTTGCTGTATTTGACCACCAAATATTTAAGAATAAATGATACAAACAAATATTAATCAGTAATTCATCATAATTATTACAGCCCACTAAAATTCTCCTGCTGAAGGCTTAGGTATGAGAGTGTTTGCCATAAGTTCCCACGCTTAACAGGTAGGTTGGCAACTTCATTTTTTTATTATTTTCTTAGTTTTCTTCTTGTCGAGATATATATAAATACAAAAAATAGATAACATATTATGATACAAATAAACAAAATACAACAGAATTAACACACTATAAAAATGTATAAAGTCTAACCAGTGGCAGAACTCAGCAGGGGAGCCCAAACGGCTGATGGTTAGAGCGAGAGGAAAAGTATAATAACAATTATTTATATATTAATTAGGTAAATGCTGCTGCCCAAAGTACTCTGTGGTCGTCGCTTATGACACCCATGGGAACGGTACGATAAGGCATAGTATTCATTTTCTTAAGCCACTGCTACTCGGCAAATTATAATTGTGACTTGATAAAATCCTATTACTCAAGTTTATAATATTATATTAACTGCAAAATATGTCATCTTTTCATTGGGATATTTTTTACTATATCTATTAAACCCATTTTTTAAAACTAGACTATCACAATCATTAACAACCACTAACGTACTTCAACACTGACATCTAAACTACTGCAGTCCAACTTAATTTATTATTTACGAGAAATGGTGTATATTTCATGCTGTATGTGAATGGGCGAGAATATAGCAGGAAAAATGGTAGCTGCATAACAAAATCTTAAATTTTAACCAGTGGGTGTTTTAGGAGGCAACTAATAATGAAATGGCGGAAAAATATTATGGTGTTTAATAGATGGTGATATAAGCTTCCTGTTGATGGGGCAGCAATGGTGGAGTGAGTGCAAATCTTTGAAGTATTTCCCAAGGTGGCCTCCATTTGTTTTGTTGCTTTTTTATTATTGAAATGTCTTTTCTTAGACACACTAAAAAAATTTTGAATTAGATTCTCTCCTATTCACTTGAAAATTAATCCTATCTACTAGGAAAACTATATACACATCTAAATAAATATACTACTTAAATTTTATAATGATAGTATATTCGTATTTGTTTTCCTGTGATAATTATTTTGAATATGCCGTAAGTAATGGAAGTTCATTTAACTGGAATGTTGCATCAATGATTTAATAAAAATTCTCCTAACAATAAGGTTTTTGGATTTAAACATTTAATTAGATAATACACATTTTAGGTAGATTATTTCTATATAACTTGTCACATAATATTAATAAACAGTTTTTTTTATATTAACAAACATTTTTATAAAGTTACATTGATGTCACAACATATCAACTTTAAGCATTTATTATGTTTCAATTTTGTTTCCCTGTATACATGTGATGCTAATTGGCTAAAAAGGTACGTAATATTATTTTGTTAAAAGCCTTCTAATAATTAAACTGTTATGGCAAGTCTAGCAATTTTAAAGACATCAATATAGTTCCCAATAAATAGTTCTTAATATAAAACTCTTTATATTAATTTTTTATTCGTTTGTATCTGTCAATGTCTTAAATCTGTGTCATATAATTTATGTCGATTTGAAATAAAATTTTATTTCTGGAATCTAAGTAATTCGTTTTTATAATTATCAGGTGAATTTATAAACTATTCAACAATTTTCATTTCTTTCCACAATTGCCAATTCATCATCTTCACCAGAAGTATTATTTTTTGTATCAAATTGAGCAAGATTAGCTTCTGATGAGCCATTGCTGGATTCATGTGATCTTGGACTAATGCTTGTTTTTCTGGCATATAGCACATTTGAACTCACCCTTATGTTGTGATCACTATTGAACGCTACACCATAATTACTGCCATCTGATATTCTGTTCAATTTGTGTATTTGCTCTCTCAACTCACAGACTTGACTGTACAGTTTTTTATTTTCACGTAAAATTGCTATGTTTTCAGTCTCCAAAAGCTCCCTCTTACTCCACTGTATTGTATTCTCAGATTTTAATCTTTCAATTTCCATTTTTAATTCAGCAATTTTCTCCTCCAACACTTGTTTAGCTGCTATCTCATCTTGCAGTTCATTTTGCAGTCTCTCAATCTCACTATGACTAGAATCTGTAGATCCTAATGTTCTATCACTGTGTGTTAGTTCCATTTTTGTATTATGTAATTCTGCTGTTAATGTTTCTATTTTTGTTATTAATAAGGCTTTCTGATCCTTTTCAATCTGCAAGTTTTTACTTGTTTCGTCTAATCGCAATCTCAAATCACTAAGTTTGTTTGCAAGAACATTATCAACATTAGAAAACTTATGAGAGTCTAGAGAAGCTCTTTGTTTCATTGATGGTTCATTAGGAGACACATAACTAACATTCTTCCTCCTCAGCTCCACTCCATCTTCAGATGTTAGATCTCCTGATAATATTCTACTCTCACCAATACTCAGAAGTTTTTCATTATCTTGTTTCAATTCTGATAACTGATGTTCCATATCATTATTTTCGGTTCTTAATGTTGTTAGTTCTTTTGTAAGTATGTCAACCTTGCTTTTTAGCTGCTTTGCTTCTTCTCTAGCTTTATTACGTTCATTGCGTACTTTAGACCACTTCTCCCGCCAGTTTGCAGTGCAGTCAGACCACCAGCGCATTGTTTTCTCCATTTGTGATGCTCTAGCGCGAGCTTCGTCCAACTCCCGCTGGTAGAGAGCTTCCTTTGCCTCCCAATCTGTATTTGTATATCGCATTGTCCCTTCGTGATCGCGATGCCGCCGATGGCTTCCCCCATGTGAACTTTGAGCCATTTTTCATTTGCTAAAATAAGGTTAAAAATTAGCATAATAGATGAATGAATGTCAGAGTGAACACAAAGTAAAATGTTCAACATTCTTAATACATTTCAAAACACTTTTATTTACTCAATGCAACCAAATTCATGTTTTTTCCAGGATTATGAATCCTAAATGTCCAGATCCCAATCCTGACCCTTGCCCTCAAGTATGTAAGCCACCTCCACCATCTCAACCTGCATGTCTTGTAAAACCAGTAATGCGAGGTTTGCATCGAGCTCAGACTAAGCGTGTTTTGACTCAAGCTATATTATTGTCAATTTTAAGTGGTGCATCATATTACTTTTTTGTGGGTGCACCAAGAAAACAAAAATATAAAGAATTTTATGCGTAAGTAAACTTTAGTACTTCATCTTTTTTTACCAATTTCAGCCAAATAATAAATATTTTTAGTATTATATATTATATAATTATTTCCAGTAGTACACTCAGCGTCACAAAAATCGCACCTCTCTGAGTTTGCGCGAAAAATGGCTGTAATGGCTAGAAACGAATTATATTTGTATATATATTGGTATGTTTGAAATGGGTATTTGAATAGCTTTACATTAATAAAAAAATCATGAAATCATTAAAACATTTATCATTATAGAGCGTCAAAAATAAACACTGTATGCTCGTTAGTAAGGACGCTAGTTACACCACCTAAAAAGGGTATAAAAGGGTCGATCTGGATGAAATATGGGTCAGTCGTAATTTAGACTTTGCAGTGAACACACGTGAACAAGTAATCGAAGTAAGAACAAGTAAAGATGGACACCAGCTCTGAAGAAGCCACTCAAGTGATTGCCCTATTGCAGTCGGGGATGCGGCAGTGTGACGTTGCTCGACTGTTGAACCTGTCCTGTTTTTTAGTTCGATGGGTGTTCCAACATTTTCAGCAGACTGGTGGTTATGTTAGAAAACCGGGATCTGGAAGAAAACGGTGCACATCAGAAAGAGATGACCGTTTCATCGTTACGACATCTTTACGAAACCGTTTTACAAATGCTGTTGTGTTGCAACAACAGCTTCGATCAACTCTGAGAACATTTGTGAGTGTTTCTACGATAAGAAGAAGGTTACACGGAAAGAGTTTAACAGCCCATAGACCTGCTAAAGGTCCAAAACTTACTGCACAGCATCGCAGAGATCGCCTAGAGTTTGCTCGCAATCATTGCGAGCGGACTCTAGAACAGTGGCAGACTGTACTCTTCTCTGATGAGATGAGGGTCTGTCTCTTCTGCAATGACAGACGTAGAAGGGTCTGTCTCTTCTGCAATGACAGACGTAGAAGGGTCTACAGAAGACAGGGGGAGAGGTTCACACAACCCTGCTTCGAAGAATCCGTCGAATACGGGGGTGGCTCGTGTATGTTTTTGGGCGGCATTTCCGTCGACGGGAAAACGGAACTTGTGTGCGTTTCCCGGACTCGGGGTGGCCGTGGGCAAGGGTCATTAAACGCTGGTCGGTACATTACTGAAATCCTGGAGGAACATGTGGTCCCGTATGCTGGTTATGTCGGTGATGGATTCATGTTAATGCATGACAATGCTCGTTGCCACACCACGGCTATTGTATGGGATTATTTACAGGTCGATATCCCTGTTATGCATTGGCCAGCACGAAGTCCAGACCTTAACCCAATAGAACATCTCTAGGATGACCTAAAACGGTGCGTGCAAGCTCGAGATCCAGCTCCAACCACTCTTCAAGAGCTCCAAGATGCAGTACTTGAAGAGTGGGAACAAATACCCTAGAGGCTGTTGCGACCCTTGTAAGGTCCATAAAAGATCGCATGAAAGCCGTTATCAAGGCAAGGGGGGGGTAACACTAGGTTTTAAGAACTTTTTTGTATTTATTAAGGTTTTTTTTTAAATTATTAATTGTACCCTGTCTTTTACTTTAATTTCTCTTTCGTCTCGTTATAAAAGTAAAATTCAATTAAAATTCCTGAAAGCTAATGAAATTACCTTTCGAATGATACCCTCAAACCACAACATTGCCATTGGCCTGTTGTGTTAAAGTAGTATTTAAATTTTTTTTTGGATGTGCGATTTTTTTGACGCCGAGTGTATATTCACACGAGTGTAATGGGGTTTGTGATTATTCTTTTTTTAAAACTTATAATACAATTGTGAACATTGAATTTAGATTAGACTTGCGCTAATCACTGTGTGCTTGCAACACACAAATAACTCCTCCTTTGAGCTACCTATTATAACCAAACAAATCTAAAAACATTTAATAATTAAGCGAAAGTCAGCACTCATAGTAATACTAGAAGATATTTATATGTGGTAGAGCCACGCTGCAGTTATATTAGTAGTATAGTGATAGCATGAATGGGTCGGCTCGACTAGAGAAGGAACATGCTCTCACAGGATACCAGCATAAAGTAGTAGCGTAATGCTGCTGTGTTTCCTATGGTGAGAGTAGAAAACCAGAGACCCTTATTACTGGAGATGAGGCATTCCATCTTAGTCTTCATGGGTGACAATGCATTTGCATTTTGATTCTTATCAAGGATAGATGTGGATGTCTATGGGCCGCAGCAACCACTTACCATCAGGTGGGCTGTGTGCTCATTTGTCACCCTATCCTATAAAAAAATGAAAATAAATCCTTTTTGCCAAAAAGTACATAAGAATGCACAACTGCTTTAACTTAGTAGCAGCATACTGAGGTATTATTACATTTTAGTCCTTTTTTTATGGATTAAAAGTGGTTACAGGTGCCCAAAATTTGCTTAAGATACTTTTCATCACAGGGTGAGTTATATGGTTTATCACTTAAAATACTAGCTTGGTACTGTATACTATACTAGTAGGTACAACACAAAACTGTGTGTCACATTTGAATGCAAAATCTTTGTTAGTCCATCGAATAAATCATGAAGAAAATTTAAGTTTTTAGACAACATGAACTTTACACATTGATAATGTTGCTAATAGAACAGGCAAAATGTGTGAAATTTGAGCCATAAATGGAGTATCCTAAGTAAAAATTTTTGACCGCATAACTATTATTTTTTTAGAATATAGGGTGACATACGAGCTCACAGTCCACCAGATGTTAAGTGGATGATGTGCGATTATGAATAAAAACTCAGATGCGTTGTCACCCCTAAAGGACTGGAATGGAATATCTTGTTTCCAGTAAAAAGGGTCTGGTGAGAACCACTCAACATATGAAACACAGCAGCACTGTGCTGCTATTTCACACCGGTATTCTGTGAGAGTGTACACCTTCTCCGATCGAGCTGAAACATTAGTGCTGTAACCATTACATAGCAGGCTGCAGAATGGCTGTACCACATCTATTTATGTTTGTATTCATATATATTAAACTATATAGTATGTGTTCTCAATACATGTAAAACGTTTCCAAGATACAGAAACTTCAAGTGTAGAAATGACATTTTTGAAAAGTAAAAAAAATCTGTAATAAATTACAGGTAAAATAATTATTTAATCAAATGTCAGCTGTGCTTTTTCACGAGGAATTTATAATAAATACATACATATCGTTAAAAAGATATAAATTAAAAAATAGAATATTTAAATTCCTTAGATACGTAAATGAAACTGATATTCTAAAACGAAAATAATTATAAATACCTCAATAACAACAAAATTCGAGATCTTTCTTTTGAATTTGTAAGTTTACTACACAATCACATTTACTTAGATTAGAGGCAAAGTAATAAAGTGTTTGTTGTTAAATCAGCAAATAATCTAGAGACATGATAAATGACAATTTTCAGCCATAGATTACTGTCAGCGTTGTTCCTGACAAATTTAGAGTTGCCGTATTGTAACTCCAAAATTGCCGGATTTTTAGGGAAAACAAACAAAAATGCCGTATTGTACAAAATATTTGTTTAGAAGGTAACAATAAAAAAAACACGTGAAATACATGTTGTTCACATAATAAATAAGTGTGTACTATAAATGTACTAATTTTATTCTTCAGCATATTTTGAATAGTTTCCAGTACTTCTGATTCTGTTGCATTTGGGTCGTTTTTTATACTGTTTTTTATCTTTCATTTTACGAATCATTTAGTTTGGCACTTGAAATTTTGTACAATTACAGTTATCGATCCGGATCTCCATGTTTCTAAAGGTTAGAGAACAGAAGAACGATCGCCATAGAAAATAGTGTTCCAGAAATATGGACACCATAAGTGAGGCGCTGCGATCGCTAAGTTCGGTCAATAAAAGTCATTTTCAGTCCGTTTTTTCGATCAGATGCTAATCCACTTGCACATCCACGCACAATAAAATATTTCTCCATTTTTTAATTTTTTTTGTCAAATATTACAAAATTACGGAGCATGAAAATTTTCTCACGAATGCCGCGGAGAAAATTTGTACATTATTCAACTAACTTCATCGACTTATACTCATGAACAGCTAATTTCGCAGCCACTATTCACCGACGTCAGGTGGGCTATGCTTTAGTATAATTGCCGCCACGAGTCGTGAGCACACTTTTTATTGGTTGATATGACGTTGACCACGCTGACGCTTGAGGTGATTGGTTCGTCAGCCGATTCTCGTCGTCTATTGGGTTCGCACGTATCATTCGACTACCGTACACTTGAGAGCAATTTTAGTGACAACTCTTTAATAAGTTTTTTTTGTTAATTGTAGTGTTACCTCGTTGTTAGTTGTTTTTTATGTATTTCTTGTTTTTAATTGTTTTTGATATTTCTTGTTGTTAATTATTTTTTTTTTATGTTATAATTTCAACATTCGGATTTTAGGCTAAATACGCAGAGAAGAAAGAATTCGGTGTTAAATAAACAATCCCGACAAATGGTCTATTCAGTGTTTTGTTACATGAAATAATTAGGTATTGGGAAAAACGTGATAGACGTTTATAAACAGACTGCTAAGGCGACTAATGTCTAAGTAGCTACTGTACGTCGTATAGTTAAATAAGTAAACGACTCAGAATTTCGAAAAAAAGTCAGCGAAAATATTCAATTATGAATTGAAATAACAACAGTACCTAATAATTTTGGCCGACAGCGTACCTACGCTGGTTCAACCCCCACCATAGTTCATCTGTGCTCACTTTTCGTGCCGGCAACTATACGTGGTGATCGTTCTCCTGTTCTCTAATCTTCATGGTTAACAAGTTGGTGTGTTCCATTATACGAAATATATTTTTTTTACTTTAGACAATTACCGTATGTTTTAATACGGTAATCAAATAGCTGCCGTATACCGTATTTTTGTTGCTTAAGATGCCTGAATGCCGTATATTACGGCAATTTCCGTATCAAGAACAACGCTGATTATTGTGTATATACTAGAGATTTTCAGCTTTCACTTATTCGCCATAGACTGGGTAAAAGGATCCGCAAAAATAATCGATACCTGAGTAGTATCTTTTAGTTCGATACCTATATTTTTGTATTCGATACTTATTAGAGTACTTTACCATCGATTACATATTATCGATACTTTCTTAGTTATTCTATCTTTCCCCCTTCATCAAACTGTCAGATAAAAGTCAGTATATATATTTACTAGCCTGCCAGGCAGACGTTGTTCTGCCCTTTTCTACGACCCTGTCATGTCCTATTGAGAATCCTTAAATTCTCAAAAAATAAATTGTGGGTGGGGCATGGGCAAAAAAAAACTATCCTATCTCTCAAAATGGACCAAACTGCACACGGTGGGCAAATTTCATTAAAATCAGTTAAGTAGTTTAGGAGCCTATCGCGGACAAACAACGTGACACGTAATTTATATATATTAAGATAATCCACAAAACGACATATTTTCGCATATCTCACTTAAGTAGCAACCATGAGTTTAGAGAGAAGGAGAATGTCCGTGGAGTTTTTGTATGTTTTGTTTTTATTTTAATTTTTTAAATAATTGTAAAGAATAAAAAGGACAGATGTCACAAATAATCAAAATATTATTCCTGTAATTTTGACAAAACATGTCATCGCTAACGTATTGCAAAAATGTAAATTGCTTTATTGAGGCTTTTTTGTTTTTTAAAGGAACCGTTTCAAACGTAGCATTGACGCATGCGCAGTACGCGTACGTACTGCTCATGCGTCAATGCGCTTGAAAGCGTATGTACTGTGACTGTCAAATTATATACAAATATAATTTGGAATAAAATAATATTGCGAATATGAATTGAAATGTAAGCTATCCTATCTCTCAAGTTGGACCAAACTGCACACGTTGTGCAAATTTGATCAAAATCGGTTAAGTAGTTTAGGATTCCATCGCGGACAAACAACGTGACACGTACTTTAAATATATATATATATATATATATATATATATATATATATATATATATATATATATATATATATAAAGTTTTTAGTGAGGAAAATCTCATTGTTTCCGTACATGTTCGATTGTATAGGTAATTAAAGTAATTAATCAGATTTTTAGGTTAACTTATTTATTCTCACATGCACAAGAGTATAATGTTATAAAGTAAGTAAATAAAATGTAAATGAAAATGAGTAAATAATGTAAATGAAAGAATAAAAAGAAGATACTTTTTTATTTTTAAGAATATTTATAACACAAATTATCTATATTTTATTGAATACATTTCTAGTTCTAACTATACTAATTCAATTATAAATTAATAAACAATTTGTATAATTTTGCTTAAACAAATGCAATAAATAGAAAAAGTCGGAAAAAGTACTCGATTTTGAAAAAAAATCGACGTTTTAATGGATGCATCGGAATATATCGGTGTACAGTCTCGATGCATTACGTCGAAAAAAACATCGATGTATTTTCAAAGTGGACACCCCTAAAACAAAGTACTTTCCTCACAGCACAGAATAAATATGATGACAGCACTGGTGATGCTTTATACACCGGCTAAGCCAATACTTCCCGGGAAAACGTCGGTGAGTACCGGCACAAACTTGTGTCTGAAGTCGAGACTTTGTTATACAAATTCTCGGAATGGGGGCGACTAAATCTAGTACAGTTTAATCGTTAATTCCTAAATAAAAGTCTGTTACTTTCAGGGGGAGGCGAGTAAAACACACTATTGTAAACTTCACTACAAATGCAGAATTTATTCGCGTCACTATACACACACTGCAGTCGTTTGGTCGGGAACAACTGGGGCTTGCGTTCCAGTATGGTCCTATAGCTGTACAGCAGCATAGTGAGGCCGATTCTCACCTACGCCTCTTTTATCTGGTGTAACAAGGCCAACCAAACGACGACTGCGGACAGACTAAACACTCTACAAAGGACTGCCTGCTTAATGGCAACTGGAGCTATGCGATCATCGCCTGGGGCGGCTCTTAATGCACTTCCATGCCTAACGCTCCTTGATCTCTTTCTAGATAACGAGGCGAAGGCTAGTTTGTATAGGATTAACGCCCAGGGCGGTCTGAGCTTGCTCTCCTACAGATTGAAATCCATGCTCGACTCAATTAAGGAATCACCGGTCTTATACATGATCTCAGATATCATGCGTCCACTACACACTTTTGATAAAAAGTATATAGTGGAATTACCCTCCAGAGAAGACTGGCTGAATGGCCAGGTTATCTGTGAAGTCGGTAGCCTCATATGGTATACCGATGGGTCTAAAATGGGCCTCGACGTAGTCTTTGGAATTTACGGGGAACGCCCCAAATACAAACTTAGTATGAATTTGGGTAAATAGATACACCTCTATCTTCCAGGCAGAAATTTTCGCCATACTTCGGTGTGCGTAAATCAATCTGCAAAAACACTACGTCAACCATAAAATTTACATAAACTCTGTAGTCAAGCAGCACTTCTAGCGCTGAGAGCTGAGATCAAACTTAGTGAACTCAAAGCTAGTTGGAGACTGCATGAACCGTTTAAACGCCCTGGGATGTAACAACAGGGTCGTTCTAAGATGGGTTCCGGGTCACGAGGGTATTATAGGCAATGAATTTGCCGACGAACTTGCACGGGAGGGCTCAAAGTGCACACAATTTGGACCTGACCATTTTGTGGAATCTCAAGAAGCCTAGCCCGATTGACCCTTGAAACTCCTTATCACAATAAATCACTTAAGATTTGGTCTGACACACCAGGCTTAAAACATTCTAAAACAATTGATAGAATCCGGCGTTACTTTGCGGAAATCCGTTATAATAAAAAAATATATAAATTTCTTTGCATCCTTCCGCTAAATAAATACAATGATGTGTCTTACCTGGATTGAAGAGCACCTCCCGCCCTCCCTCAACTGCTTCGTCTTCTTCTTCTTCTTCGTCTTCTTCGTCGTCTTCGTCAACTTAATCACCACTAGTCCCAGCACCACTACTCCCAACACCACTAGTCCCAGCACCACCACTCCCAACACCACTAGTCCCAGCACCTCTACTCCCAACACCACTAGTCCCAGTACCACTACTCCCAACACCACTATTCCAGGTAAGACACACCATCGACGATAATATGGCACGTGTTTCGCCTCTACACGAGGCATCTTCAGGTAATGTAGATTCTATGGCGGCTGACCGCTGAGACTTACGTACTTTACGTAATATGGTATAATCTTACGCAATAAAATCCGTAAGATTAGTTTTATTTAATGTGTTTTGATTGCGTAAATATAAGAAGTTATTATTGTAAACTCATAGAAATTCTAAAATATTTTTAAGAAGATGATTATATTGCTGTCAAGGTTAAAAATAAAAATATTTAATCTATTGGTATAATTACAGCTAGACATTACCTCTCACAATTTCAAGGTTGGTACATCAGTATCGGCAAATCTCCTTGATAGCTTGGGGTAAGAAATATGATTTATCAAAATATTCGGAGAAAATGGTGCTAGTCCGTTTAGGTATCCAAGATTCATGATTTCTACAAGCTGCAATCCAAGTCTGCGATCTACTCGCAATAGAATTTTGTTAAATTAAACAAATAACAGAATATTGCTTTATGTAATACTTAATTGTAAAATCTAAACAAATATAAATACCTGTTTGGCAGACAAACCCGATTTCTACAACACTAAAAGCACAGAGAAAGAAAGACACCAACTTTATCACTACACTGTTTTGTTAATAATCCTTACTGCCGGGTTAGCATGGGCAAGAGACAATGTATCCACGGGGAGAAGATAAAATTTTTATACCTTGCTCAGTTTTATCCACTCTGCCAGCATGGGCAGGAGACTAAAATTATATTTCTTTTATAGGGTAGGGTGACAAACGAGCACACAGTCCATCTGATGGTAAGTGACTGCTGTAGCCCATAGATATCTACATTTATCTTCGATTACAAATCAAAATGCAGATGCGTTGTCACTCGTGAGGACTAAGATGGAATGCCTCATTTCCAGTAAAAAGGGTCTCCGGTTCTCTACACTCACCATACGAAACACAGCAGCATCAAGCTACCATTTCACGCTGTTATTCTGTGAGAGCGTGGTCCTTCCCCGGTCAAGCCGACCCATTCGTGCTACAACTATACTGGGTACTAATATAACTGCAGCATGGCTCTACCACGTAAAACCTCTTGTCAGTGGATATAATCCCCCGATTATATCCACTGACAAGAGGTAAAATTATCTTATCCCTATAGTATATTCCCGTTTGACATAACCAGTAGACATATATCTCCCCGTCCGTAGCATGGGGCCAAAGGAAAGAGAAAAAATTATGCCTTTTTGATATTTAAAAGGGACAATTTTATCCTCGTTCATGGACGTCGGTTTAAGTTTATCTTTAAACCATTTTAATACAAAAAAGATGTCTCGAGCCTAATGCAACTATATTTTGGTATCAGAAATTGAAAAACAAGAAAGAAAATTACATCGGCGATCGATACGTGATCAGAGTACTTAATAATTAAAATAGCATAATAAAAAAGTGGTATATAAGTATAGCTATACTAAATCTAATATGTAAAATTAACAACGTGCGGAGATTTTCTATCAAATATAGAATAAAACAGGTTTGGTATGAAATAAAGTTAAGAGAAAAAAATGTAAAATGGATATAAATCAATGTATTCCTAACTATAATTTCATTTTTTTGAGCTAGCGTTTACGGTCTAGCTAGCCATTACACACAAAACAAACTTATCACGGAATGGCGAAAAGGGATATGTTTTACAAAAAATTCACTATTAAAAACTGCTTATTTGAAAATTTTGAAATTTCACCCATAGTAAGGTCATGAACTTGTCCTCTATATACAAAAAAATGAAGGATGGTTGTCACTCAAAAGTAAAAGTTATTTGAGTCCAAACTTACAAAATGTGGGACACCAACTGCAAAAGTGTGGGTATTCCGACTGATGCTGCATATATTTTCGGAAAGAGCTTTCCGAGACGCCGCGAGCGAAACCTTCAATACCAGCCGCAGACTTCTGGTTCGCGAAATCACTTTTCCTGTGGTTTTCGATTTTCATCGCTAATTCATAGTGCTCCTAAACGATAATTTTTTAATCCATTGATGTTTGACGATTGGCTTGCTGCTAAATATAAAAAAAAATTACCACAAAGATATAGGATAACTATTTGTAATTTTACGCAAACGTCGTGGGATGAATTGTTTTTACGTATTTTTTTTTCGATATTCGGAAATTTTGTCTATTAAATTATATTTTGTTATATTTTACAAATACTTTGTAGAATACCTAGCTTCTATTCCACTTACTCAAAACACCATATTTCAAAACATATTCCAGACGGTAAAAATATTGACCCAGTATATCGCGTGATAAATGTCGATATACGTCATATTTTGCATGATATAGTAGCATAAGGGCCAAAATTTTATTACTGGACATTAGACAACAAAAAACCCACGACAATTTTTAAAAAAGAGGAAGAGAAGAAAATATTGGTAAAAATGTATTTAAAACTCAGGATAAGTCAATCATGTATGTGGATTTTCGGAATTCTGAAGCCAAATGAATTCCGAAATTACCTGAGAATGAGGGAAGAACAGTCCGAGGAGCTATTAAGCTTAGTTCCTTATATATAAATATTAAATACGATTTTAAGACAGAGTGCAAGAGCTTGGCAAAGACTATTTGTGACTTTAAGAGGATTGTGAAGCTGTAAATTTTCATACAAAAAGTGATAACGTCCCCCCCCCCCCCCCCCCCCGTAAACATAGTCTAATTTTCACAATTTTTGGAAATGTTGTAGATATAATGAAAAACTAGGTCCACACGTTTTTATTTTAAGGAAATATTGTGTACGATATAAGTTATTAGCATCTAAATATCTATATATGTATTTTAACTTAAAAACTTACTCGAGCGATTTTTTAAATTAAATATAAACTGAATAACTACAGAAAACGTAAAAACGTACAGATCTTAGTTAAGGTGTACTGAATCTAATGAGACCAAAATTGTCTCATTTCGTAAAGGTTTGGGGGGGGGGTGAAAACGTTATAGCTCGAAGCAATATTTTAGAAAGAAAATGTAGGCAATTACTTCCAACATTTGCAACTCTCTGTATCGCACGACGGCGATACGGAGTAAGAGATGTGAAACAGATAGCATTTTTGAAAATATCTACTCGCGCCACATATCTGCACTTCACAACCCTCTTAAGATTTCTAGCTATCATCATCATCATCATTACAGCCCTTCACAATTCCACTGCTGAACATAGGCCTCGACCAAGGAATGCCACAAAGCGCAGTCCTGAGCCCCCTTTGTGGATGATAATAACCCCTGGGAAGGGCGATCGCTACCAAGCTATTATATAGTGGGGGGTCGCCCTACAATTTGCCTACCGGTACAAGGCTGCCACTCTAGAACCTTTTTCTTTCATCGGTTGTCGGTTCTTCAGGCTATATGGCCGGCCCATTGCCGTTTCAGCTTACTAATCCTTTGGGGCTATGTCGTGCACTCTGGTTCTACTACGAATATCCTCATTTCTTCTTTTATCACGCAGAGAAACCACTAACACAGCCATATCTCGCTGCGCGATCTTGAGCGTTCTCATATGGCCAGCAGTAAAGGACCACGTCTCAGATCCATAAGTCATCCATAGCAACGCGCACTGATTGTACAATCTAGTTCTCAGGTTTTGAGGTATATCTGACAAGATCTATCGTAATTTCCCGAACGCTGTCCAGCCGAGTTCAATCTGTCGATTGACCTCTCGTCTAAAGTTGGATTTACCTAGTCGGACTATTTGCTCTAAGTAAACGTACTCGTCAACAACTTCGAGATTGGTGTTCTCAACAACTACCGGCATAGGCGTGACATGGACATTACACATGACCTTTGTTTTGTCCATGTTCATCTTAAGACCTATCCGTTGGAAGATACTATTGAGGTCTTTCAGCATAATGCTTAGGTCCTTTAGCAGTTCTGATATAAGTACTATATCGTCGGTAAATCGAAGGTAAGTGAAGTTAAAACCGTATCCTTTCTATTCCAGTAGCTTGAAAACGTCTTCCAAAGCAGCGGTGGAGACTTTCGGGAATACCTCTCCAACATCAGGGAGGTGTAAGACAGGGTGACGTACACCCTGTCTTACACCTCCCTGATGTTGGATAGGTTTCGCATTCTGGTTCTGTACTCGGATAACCATTGTAGCCCTACTGTACAAACACTTCAACATTTCGATATACCGACAGTCAACTTGGCACTATGTATAGTTATTCAAGAAAGCCTTGTCGCCTGTTTTGAAGAACAAGAACACCGCATTTCTGTTATACGCCCGGAGAAGTGCCACCATGGATTGAGTTATTTTTGCTAAATAAACCTTATAATTTTAAAAGCTTAGACGTTATCTAACATGGGCATTTCTTTCGAATTTTTATTTTTCGGCGACATAAAATTCGCGATAACCATTGTTACAATTTTTAACAAATGGAATTTTATATCTTCCAGTAGTTGGTTATTTCGGTACCTCGTGGCTCTGACTTTTGGACGGCAAGTCAAAACATCGTTCATAAAACATCGCTCATGAAGAACGATGTTTATGAACGATATATCGTTGTTTGAAAAATCGATTTAACGTTTTCATCGCTATCTCGCGCACCGAATAAGTGCCCTAACTGCCCTTAGTATTATAACACTGCACGGTGGTAAGCGCACTACGCACCGGGTCTTTTCCGACGCCCTAATTAAGGATCTTTACTGCCTTGCTTTTATTACACCACACTTATTAAGGGCTTAGGTAGTGTAATTGGGATATTAATCATAATTTTATTTTCTCTGGTTTCTAATTTTTCCCTGCGTCACAATTTTATAAGATGAAGTTCTTACTACGTTACCCTCTTGAGTTATTTGGGTGATGGTGTGTTCAGAAACAATTAAAACAAAATAAAAACAATGATTTATTTGTATTATAAATACATGATAATAATGACACGAGGAAAAGTAAAAACGAGTAACGAACCGAAAAAATTGGGGAGTTTTATTGTTATGGCAGGCCTAAAAATTAACTATCAAATATGCGACGCGAGCTCTTACTTTATAAAATGGTAGTGTAGGACTGTTATCGTCTTGTTCTTCTTCGCAAGTACGTTTCACCTTCAAGATAATATCAGTGCCTACTCTTTTAATCACTTTTGGCATAATGATGACGGTTATTTACTACAAAAATGAATAAAATCACGGCACCTAACACACTCTCTTAACAATCGTCATAAACAATAAGATAGCGGCAAACGATTAGTTCCGATTTAGGCCGCACGTAGAGCTACCTTCCGCGGGTTCCGCACACTCTAGCTATCTAACAAAGTATCCTAATTCAAATATCATAAAATGTAGCTAAAAATTATACAAATTACAAACACAAGAATTCGAATATCATTCTGTATGCGTGTACGGTATCTTTTAAAGAATTGGTATTTTTTGACTACAGCCTACGGCCCGGCTGGGAAGTATGAAATGTAAAATACAATATTCGCTCTCTTTATATAAACAACGGCGTGACATTCCTTAAATATCCACGATATTACTGTATAGTAATGTGTCAGTAGTAGTAGTCAGTAGTGCTGTTCAACATTAAATTATCGTAATATCATATTAAAATATCCCGTGTTATCCGTGGGAGTTACAAGGGGCGATCAACTAAAACTATATAGATATATTATAGTGCTTCGTTTAGTGATTTGATCTTCGACGATAGCGAAAATCTTCAAAAAGAAGACGCTGAAAAATCTACCGGTAACTATTACGAACGATGGCGAAGAAGAAAACTATCAATATTAGTTATTATTATGTTTCTATTAAGCTTAATAGTTGAACATTGCATTTCAATTTTTCATCAAATTCTTAGCACACCTTTTCATGTAATCCAAAGCTGCTAGGTGGCATTTTGCAACACCAGTTTATGTAGGACAGCAATACTTGATGTACGACCGGACCTGTGTTTTATATTGAGTAAGCAGATGTCCTGGTGTAAAGTACCGCTGCACCCTTGTAAAAAAATTTCGGAAAAAATTAGCTACGTTTAGTTTCTTTTCGATGTGAGCGGCGTTCAATTTCACAAAATTAGCATCACCTATTCGGAGATTGCCTGCAGTGAGAGATTCACTCGCTCAATCATATTGATGGGGCCGGCCTAGCTTAATGCCCCTATTACACCACCCTGAATCTGGGCCTTGAATGAAGGGTGGGCGTGGCACCTGGTTAGGGACATCAGTTATTACAAGTAAAAAAGAATATATATATATATATATATATATATATATATATATATATATATATATATATATATATATATATATTGAATCGATATTTTAAGGTAATTGTAACAAATCATTTACTGTGTTTCGTCCTGCTAACTCTAGTTTCGTAACTCGAGTTTGGTTTAAGTTGTGTGAATTTGAACTTGAGTTAACTCGAGTCGTAATTTTTCCGAGTAGGCACATGTATAGGATGCAACATCGCTCATTAAAAATATCAAAACTTATGTAAGATTCGATTTTTTCGATGTTTTTTATCATCATTTAAATATATACACACATACATAAGGAATAAACAATAATTTTGAACAGAAATGAAACAAAGATGTATAATAATCAAACATTATATTTATGTTATTTTAGGAAGTTTTACACTATTTATTTTTACACATTTAATTTTATCGAATAATTATCAGAAAATAATACAGTAAATAGTAGTAATACAGAAAACAGAACTAATTAAATATTTTTTACTTTTACGTTTATTTCTTGAATTTTAAAATAACAATTTTGACAACCTAGTGCCTAGTAAGTGGTTTCTCTCCGGGGTGATTGTAGATCCATCCTCTGAAAATAACCGCTCACGGGATACCAAAGTTGCCACGATAGGCAAATAGATCTTATCTAGGCTATGAAGCCCGACAAATAACCCTTTCATGATATCCCTCATGTAATATATGGAATTCGTCTTCTGCATTAATTTTATTTCTTTTGATGTGGTGCGTTATTTTTTATGGTAGTTCCGTATTATGTTACCTTCCGTAACCGTTCGTCCATAAAAATCAATATTAGAAAAATGATTGTAATGAAATACGAAGTACAGTAAGCCGATAAAATAATTTCCATTACAAAATAACTATTAACTTATAAGACTGTACTTAAGCTATACATTAAGTTAAAGCTCAAACAATATAATTATTAATAAGAAAGTGAATAAAACAATTTCAATCCATTTTCAATATTTGTAACCTTATCTTAATTAATTATCACAATAAAAATAATTACAAGTTTACAACGAGAATGATATTACCGATGGAAGACAATTGTACTTCTGAAGTTCAAGTATATTTATTTTCGGCTGAAAGACCATTCACCCGTTTTTTTGATTCGTAATTAATATTTTCGGGATTGAGTTATTTCTGATAAATACTAGTAAACCTTCTAACTTTAAAAAATTAGACGTTATCTAACTTTGACATATTTTGTTTCGTTTTGAAGAACCGTAGACAGAGAAACCTATAAACAAATTGACGCCTCCTTTCGCGTTCGCACACGAAAATGATTTATACATACATCTTGCATAGAAATGAGACGGAGCGGTGTGATTGCTTGTCCCTTTCTCCGTGCCGGTTCTTTTGTTTAGCAAACTACGCTTTGCTAAATAACTCTGACATTTCGTAGCGATCTAAGGAGTTTATAATTTGGTTTAAGTGAGATAAAAGTGTTTTGTGAGCTTTGTGTTTTTGAGATTGGTGAATCTTGTTCAGTTCAGTTCTTAGAACAATTAAAATTTTTATCTAAATATGTTTAAAAGTCATAAAGATTATTGTATAACCTAAAACTATGTTATCGTCCTTTCTCACTCGAGGCCACGCTAATCATTAGTCTATAGTCTTCTTTGTCTACGTGAAGAACCATGTTTATGAACGATATATCAATGTTTGTAAGAATTGATGTATCGTTTGCATCCCTAGTCGCGCATCGATTAAGTGCCCTAACTCCCTTAGTGTTATTTCGCTGCATGGTTGAAGGGCACTGCAGACCGGGTCCAGTTTGACGCCCTAATTAGGGACCCTTACTCCCTTTCTGTTATCACACCGCCCTGAACCAGGGCGTAGGGAGCCTGATTCAGGGTAGTGTTTTATGGGTATAAGCACTCGGCTGATATATCTTCACAACTGAGCTATCGCCATATTATGTAAACTTGATAAACAGGCTGCCGTTAGAAACATACTGATGATTTTTATAAAATCTGATATCTTTTAAATTAACATTTTGTTTTGTTTTACATTTAGGAAAGGAGAATTCGAAGACTGGGAAGATGAAATGGCCCGCAAAGGTTTATTCCAAGCAGTTCCAAGGCCAACGAGACAAAATTAATCAATTTTCTGTTTGTAGTTAATATATTTTTATGCATTTAAATGTTTCATTTAATCCGTTTGACTTACGTTAGTACTGAGGAACATTGTTTTCATATTAAATATTTTTAAAAAAATGTTTAAATTTCGTCAATTTTCAAAATAAAAACAATTTTAGCCTGAACAATGAAGATAGTTTCATAGCTATGATGATTGTTTTTTATGTTTGAATATGTAGTGTAAATTATTAAAAAGTAACTAAATTAAAGTATGAAATTTTATTTAAATTTATTTTTAATTATTATATTACTATGAAAACAGGAAGTGATTCGTGTCCTCACGTTTCATGGCGGCAGCCAATCAGCAGAGCTAATATTTTCATATGAACATGTTAATACACCAATCATGAGAAGTCTTCAATAGAGCATGAAAATTCGATGATATGACTTCGGAAAAGCGTAAAGCATAAATTCATTACTGAAATAAAATTATGCAAGGTTTATATAACACTTCTTACGTTTGTTATTATTGAATTTTAAATTTTCTTAAATAATTTAAGCCAGATATCATGTAATTTCGAAGTCTACTTTGGTATATAATATTTTTAAAAAGAACTTCATTCAAAGGCTACGTCACGTATGTTTGTCTACTTCGAGTCAATGCGCATGTCAAGTTGAAAATTGCAAATGGCGGCCGTTGTTATTGTTCGTACCGAATAACTATTTGTAAAATATATACCTATCTATTTAGCGATTTTTCTAATGAACTGTTATATTGATGAGATGCTTTAACTTCTTGTGATTCGGCGCGACATGATTTATATACGTTTATACGTGTTTTGAGTGTTTTTTTTTTAAATTATATGTGTGTCATGCAAATGGGGTAAGCTGGAATTATCGGATGTCGCTTAGGTTGTTTTGGATAGTTTCAATGAAAAAATGGAGTGGACTTCTCTGATGTAAAGTGTGAAAATGGAAACTGCCTAAACCCAAATATATGTCGCGCGACTATTTAATATTTGCGATAGACGAAAACGTCTGTAAATTACGAATGTTCCATGCCGTGATTGCACTCCCCGTACATTTCAAAATGGCTGCTGCTCTTCACGATATATGAGCTTTGCGTCACTGGAACTTATATCAGTGGTTTCGATTCGTGTTAAAATTTGCGTATTTCAACACTTGTGATTATATGTGAGAAATCGAAAATAAGTCGTGGACAGTGCCCCGGGCATACCTGGGGCGGAACAATAGTGGCTAATATCATATGTTGCTGAAGTAGTGAACTGGACAGTGCCCATAGAACCGATATTGCCTTGCGTCCGGCGGACTGTAATGTTGAGTTTTATTTTCAAGGATGGTTTGGGACACGAGACAATAGAAATTGTGTGGTATTGAGCGGAATGTGACATTGTATGATAGGTGAGTTGCTTTTTTTTAAGTTTATTTACATTTCAAGGGGTGTCAAACATCGATGTCCTCACAAAATGGACACATTGGTTGACAGGAGGTCGGTCGCTCGCCGCGCATACCGCGCGGTGTAGGATGTAATAAAAGCCTAATTTTAGCAAAGAAATTCCAAAGATATTTGATTTATCAATAAATAATCATTGTTGTGTAACACGCGTAAAACTTTGAAACTGCGACCTTGCCGATGGTTTAGAAAATATTCCGTAAAACATATCATTACGTAGTCGGCGTCTTTTTATGCCTTTTTAATCGCTTTTAATAGATCCACGGCGACTTATTAGCTGAATATTTGTCAATAATAGTAGACTTCTAAAACTATAAAATAAATTGAGTGAGGTTAGGAGGAACAGGAACCTCTATCACTAGATTTGTAAACTTACTGAAAGGACACTTTATAATAAAAATTTCAGAGTATAGAGTTATAATTAAAAAAATAGATAACAGTAATTAATTATCTTAATCAAGGCTGGGGCTATCAGTATTTAAAAAACGAATTTAAATGTTACTACAACATTAACTTGTTTTATAATTTTGGATGCAGCTTCAAACATTACTTTATTAATATGTATACATGTACATTTCATGAATATTAATTTCTATTATTATATTACACAATTATTAGTTTAGATAATTTTACTAAATTATCTAATAGTAGATTTCATTTGTTGAAACCTTTGCATTATTGTCCATAGACCATAAAATAGCATGAATTTAAATATGAATCCAGTAAGTGCTTTAATGGGATATTCCTGTTTATCAACCCTTAAAAGTCCATCCTGACATGTATACTACATTGCACTAATAATAAAGAATACATTTAACTTGTTTTACCTTAGGGTGGCTTTTTTATGTTTGATAAACAGAATAACCTGTTATAACTGGTGTAACTAGTGTAATTTTCTTCACTATTTATAACCTATTGGTGGTTTTTTTATTAGTCATTATTAATTTTTGGCTGCTTTGTTAATTATTACTTGAAACTTATATTTCTTAGCATTTTTTTAATTTTTCTATAATTATAGTAATGTATTCAAAAGATATTGAACAATAAATATAACCCCTAGTCTGTCCAAACGCCATATTCTGGCGTCTCAAACAATATGCGCATCTGTCAAACGCCATAATATGGCATCGAGTGATAGCAAGCTATTTGTAACATATATATGATATATATAACATATATCTGTTATGCATAATCTGATAGTTTATTTAATAACATTTCCATTGATATATGATTTTAATATACTTGCTTAGTATATATATATATATATATATATATATATATATATATATATATATATATATAGTATACTTAGTATACTTGTTATATACTTACTTAGTACTTCGGAAAGTGCCTGACAGATGCGCCATATTGGCCAAAATGACCCCGAAATTCGAGTGGCTAAAAAGATATTGAACAATATATATAAGGAAAACATTTTGATCTACATTAACTACACTTTCCATCCTTGTCTGAAATAAATTGATCTTTCCTTTTTTTAAACTATAAGAACAGTGATTATGCCATTTCTAGTCAGCCTTTCCACTATAAAAAATAACTAAGTTTAAGAACCTGTCCATTTAGCTAACTTAATTCTTAGGTAGGAAAATCCCATTTATTTACAATCACCTTTATTAAAATTTTATTTAATTTGTCTTTGAAGTAATAATAGACTAATATTTTACATATTAATGGTTAGAATTCAGTTTTTTACCACTTTTTTCATATAGGACAGGTCATTCAAAAAAGTCAACAATCAGAAGATAACCTTGGCCTATTTTTAAGGTTTCACTTCAATTGAATCAGTAAAAACATATCCTATACAAATAAATAGAGCCTAGCAAATGTTTGTGCTGATTTTTTTTTAGAATTTACTTATCCTAATAAAGATAATGTTAGTTATTTATTCAAAAAACCATTTGAAACAAAAATATCTTTTATTTACAAAATACATTGACAAAAAAAAATTATTGCAAAAATCTCAAACTTAACAATCATATTTTATTTTTAACATGTGAATGTAATTATTTTCTTCCTTGGTATTGTATGGTTGTACTTTTGCTATGATGCGATGAGGAAGTAGGAAATTATCCTTTGTAATGATTTGTTCAAAAACTTCCCCACAATATGTTGATGTGTCTCAGCTAAAATCATGAATAACTTTTTTAAATTGACAACTTTTTATTGCTTAAGAGCAAAGGAATCTATGTCGATATAACATAGTCTGTCATGTATTTTATTCAAAATTCTTCATAATGTGTGATGTGTCATATTGCAAAGTTTTTACTTAAAACTAATTACATTTTTAAGGTGCCAAACCATCAACTTTCATCGTTTTGACTACCAAATAATTCAAATGTTCAGTGTTTAATTTCCCATCAAAGGCTATGTATATGTATATTGTATATTTAAATATTATTATATATATTCCTTTTAAAAATGAGGTAGTAAACAACCTTCTAGTAACATTATTTATTATACATAACATACATAAACCTGTCACCCAGAATGTTACAATGACTATGTACTTTCATTTAGCGTAATCCTAACACCTCTCGCTTTTTTCACATCTGTATATGTATGCACACATTTTAAGATCTTAAATAAGTTACCAATTTGATCTATTAACCTGTAATTGTGGTGTTCTTGCCAACCCTACCTTTCAATTACTACTGAAGTATTCCTTACATCTTATTTATCTTGCACACATTTATCAGTGTTACCTACTACTATTAACATGAAGAGCGCCCCCCCCCCCATTCACTTTGTGTCCTGGATTCACTCCTTATTCTATATTGTTGTCACGTCTATTCTCAACCTTAATACACAAAATCATGCACTTGCTCAACTGCCTTCCTTTCTAATTTCAAATATTGTTTAACTTTCTTCTCATTTGCCCTTCCTTTAATGTTATGTTCATTAATGTCAACATCATTTAATCCTTATCTGCCTACTACACAAGTATTTGTTTACAAAAGTTAGCTAACTCATTCATTCTAGACCCTGAGGTTTCAGACCAACACTCAACCCAAATGTGGACAGAATTTGCCATAAAGTAAACTGCACAGTGCTGCAAAATTCACCAAAAGCCTGGTATTTGATCAGAAACTTCTTTGTTATTGTCCACATAGAAAAGCTCTGATCCTTACCCCATCTCTCTAAATCCAACTTGTGCCAGTTTATTTCATAAATTTTTCTATTAACCTTTTAGTATTCTCTCTATTAATAATCTTTGTTATGTATTATTATTTATTAATTTTTCAAAATAATTGGATTTATATTTAAAAACAAATAATAGTATGATAATATATGTGATATTGATTGTAGTTTGAAATATATTTTTCTTTTGAAATTTTTGAAGAATTCTTTATTTTTGGTCAAAAATATGTTTATTATAGGCAATATCATTTTTAAATAGTTTTTTATATAGATAGATTATAGATGTATTACATTATATACCTAAGTACATTTGAGTAGTTACTACTGGATTGAATGTAAATAGAATAGATGATATTGATTTGTTTTAGAATTTGCATATTTTAAAACATAAACAACACTTTGTTATTAAATCCCTGTAAAACAAATTATAGTATTTATAAAATTGCACTTATGTAGAACATTCAATGGCCCTTGACCTTGACTGGTATAGATCATTGACTTTTGTTAAAGCTTGTTTGTGGTGTCATTAGTTAATAAAGTTAAAAGATTTAGGTCTAAAACTAATCAAATAAATTATCAAATGTATGTATATTACCTGATTAATTTTTTATTAATTAGGATTAGGTTTTGTCGCAACCAAAAAGTAAATTTTTTAAAAGTTTTAGTATTCCTACAATTCAACTGTTAATATATGTTCATAAAAACAAATGTGTAGGTTTGTTAATTTCACAGTTTGACCATTTGCAAAGGTAGTTATTATTTGTTTAAGGATGTAACAGAACCAATACAATTAAATTGGCATCATTGATAAGTTTAGGTGAAAAATAATGCTAAAAGATACTTGTCGTATCTGCAAAGCTCAGTAATATTAGAATAACTTTTCCAACAATCTTGTGGTGTTATCTCCACACTGTAGGCAGATTAACAATTGCAGCACAAGATGTCTTACACTTTTGAGACTACTGTCCAAGGTTTATAGAACCATATTATGAGATGATATAAAATAATTATAACTGTAACAAAAAGTAAAAACCGACTTCAAATTGCTAAAAAATAAATTATTACTTGCAACCTTTAGGGGTGGAATTTTTTCTCAAAATTTATATAGCACCACCCTTGAAGAGCCTATTTAAGAAAAAACGAATTATTGAAATTGGTTTTTTATCTGCATAGATATTCGAAATTTCTTAAACAATAGTCCAATATGAAAATTTTTCCCCTATTTTCCACCTTTTGGGGTGGAATTTTTTCTCAAAATTTATATGGGACCACCCTCGAAGAGCCTATTTAGGAAAAACGTAATATTAAAATCGGTTCTTTATCTGAAAAGATATACGAAATTTCCTAAACAATAGTCCAATATGAAAATTTCTCCTCATTTTCCACCCAAGGGGGTGAAATTTTTCTTCAAAATTGAATGGGACCAGCCTTGAGGTAAAGCCTATTTAATAAAAAAAAGTATTATTAAAATCGGTTCACAATCTGCAAAGATATCACGTAACATACATACAACTACTAACTACAAGTACTTTTTGAAGTTGGTGAAAAATATTATATTAGAAAATTCCCATTTTGTTTACAATGTAGAAAAACTTTTATATGTGTCATTTATTTTAAGATGATTCCATAATTTCTTGCTTGACAAATAGGTTAAGATTGGTTCTGGGTACTTAGGTTATCTTATTTTTATAGGATAGGGTGACAAACGAGCACACAGTCTACCTGATGTAAGTAGTTGCTGTGGCCCATAGACATCTATATCTATCCTCGATTACAAATCAAAATGCAGATGCATTGTCATCCGTGGGGACTAAGATGGAATGCCTCATTTCCAGTAAAAAGGGTCTCTGGTTCTCTACACTCACCATACAAAACACAGCAGCATTAAGCTACTATTTTACTCTGGTATTCTGTGAGAGTGTGGTCCTTCCCCGGTCGAGCTGACCAATTTTTGCTACAACTATACTACTAATATAACTTAGCAGCTTAATACTGCTGTGTTTCATATGGTGAGTTTTAAGATCCGGAGACCCTTTTTTACTGGAAATGAGGAATTCCATCTTAGTCCTCAGGGGTTACAATGCATCTGTTTTGAGTCTTAATCGAAATAAATGTAGATGTCTATGGGTCACAGCACCCACTTACCAACCATCAGGTGCACTGTGTGCTCATTTGTCATTCTATAAAAAAACTGGGTATTTATTTACACTTGATGTTAATGAGATGTTTATACTGCTATTTGTTGAAATCCTTGATATCTTTCTGGCATTTCCCATTGTTGTTCCCTAAAACATCCAAAACGATAGAGATGATGGAAAATCTTATGTCGTCACCATGTGGCACATATACTGATCACTAATTACGAATATGTAACTACATTCAGTTTTGTTGATACTACACCAGTACCATATTTTCGTTCAAAAAATAGATTTTGCTTTGATTATTAATTGACAGAGTATTTTAAAAAGCATTTTTAGAGTCTAGCTTTGCTGGAAAATGCTTTGCTCTCCCATAGTATGTATAATATATACCAAAGTTATAGCCTTGAAGCAAGGTATGGGGAAGCCTGTTTTTACAGCAGAATTTTGATATGTTGTAATGATTAATGTGATATAGATGTTTGTCTATTACATCATAATATGGTACCTTGCACAGTATGAATAATTTGACAAGAATATTATGTAATATCTGTACTAAAAATAACATCCCTGTAATTAGGAGAGACTAATCCATAAAGTGACACAAAGTTGAAAGAATTCCATGATGTTTGTGGAAAATGTCCCTGGAAGGAATGCAGAGTATAATAATTCTTACAGTATAATTTAATTATGAAACCAAAAGCACCTCAGATTAACTTTTATCTGCATAAAATATTTATTATGTGTATATACTATATTAAAAATAAAAGTATGTATTTTTGAAATATTTTTGCTTGTAGTTTTTTAGTTTTATTTTATCTACATTATAAAGTTATGTTACTATAAAGAAGTTAATACATTAGAAATATAGTAAATTAAATATTAAACTAGTGGTCATCCAGTGACCAATATTCAACCATAGTTTATTAAATTTTTATGTTTGTGTATTTAGTGGTGTAGCTTATTATAAGTATGTATGTATTTCATTTTCAACTCTCAGTATATATGATTTGCATTATTTATGCTTTCAACTGCATGTTAATATATTAAACTTAGATATTTTGTATACAACATGTCCCAAAATTCAACAATAAGCCAACACCAGAGGATAGATCTGCCCCGGTCTAAACGGGGAAAAAAAGAAAAAAATATATCCCAATTATATTTTAAGTTATATAAAAAAAATGAAATTCTTCAGAAATTGAGACCGTTTATGATATTTTTCACTACCATGACCACAATTTTTTTAATATTTATTTCTTTTTTTTAATAGGCAACCTGAATAGCACTGCTATCTACCACAATTCTTAAAAATCCAGAATAACTCTTGTTTTATCACGAAAATTAATGAAACTTATTTTATTCCCTCAATTTTTTGAAGACTTACTTTTAACCAACTTTAACTTATTGTGGTGTAAAAAAAAAGTATGAACACTAGTATGGCAAGTTTTTTTAAAAATTGACACAACTAACCAACATTCCAAAATGGTATAATACTCTAGGAAAACAAGATATAAAAAATATGGGCCTATTATTTCTAAACAGGGGCCAACTTCCTTAAATTGTAATTGTCAGTAATCACTTTTACTACATGCCCAAAATGGGTTCTTGTTACAATTTCTAGGAATTTGAATGGGGCATACATACCTTAGTTGTTAGAGAGAGATAGATAGATATAGATATTTACGTTAAAAAGAGACAACAGGGCAGGTAGAGAAGCTGTTATTATTCTCAGCAAGTCAGTTCAGTACGCTCTACTTCTTTGTTTACTGCGCACCATTCCCAATTCAACTTACGTGGCTCTCGTACATACTATCGACTTTTGGCTTGGCTTTTTGGACTGGAATCAACCTGCAAACTTAACTAACCTGGCATTATTTGGACTGGAAGTGATCTGCAAACTGTGATTTAGAGTTCTGGCGCATTTTGGACTGTTTGGCGTTTAACATGCCGCAACCGTACACACCACAGGAATACGCTGCATTTAATCTATGGAGAATGCCGATGTAATGCTAACGCTGCTAGCAGATTGTATCGAGAAAGATACCCAAATTCTCAAAGATATCCTGATTATCGAGTGTTTATTAATGTGCATCAAGCGTTTTCGGAGGGTTGTATGCGATCCAACAGGAGAAGCGCTGGAAGACCTAGATTGGATCGTGATGAAGAAGTTCTCAATGAGATAAGAAAGGATTCGACTACTTCGATCGACTTACGTGCTATAGAAGAAGCTGCAGGAATCCCGAAAAGTTCTGCACATCGAATATTAAAACGTCACAAGCTTCACCCATATCACTACAGGCTTGTGCAGACGTTATTACCGCGGAACTATCCGCTACGAGTCACATTTTGCCGTGTGATGCTGCAAAGGCACAGTGAAGATTCCCGATTCCAAGACAAAATTCTATGGTCGGATGAAACAACATGCAAGAAAGATGGGTATTTAAATCTTCACAACCTACATAGTTGGAGTAATGAAACTCCGCACTTGATGAGACAAGACACATCTCAATATCAATTCAAGGTTAACCTATGGACCATATTAAATGGAAAAGTAATTGGGCCCTTTGAGTTACAAGGAAACTTGATGGCAATAGTTATTTAAACTTTTTACAAAATGACTTGCATGAATTGTTAGACGACGTGCCCTTAAGTGATCTCCAAAACATGTGGTTCCAAAATGATAGTTGCCCAGCACATTATGCCCGTCCTGTGTGAGAATATTTAAATCAATAATTAATAAATCTATATATATATATATATATATATATATATATATATATATATATATATATTAAAGGTATAGGATATATTTATCTTTCTGCACTTCTTCCCATGAGCTTGAACTATGCCAAATCTCACTCTCCTTCATGAGTGCAATATGCTTAAAAGGGGATACAAAGTTTCTCTTCACATTAATTTATACATTATTTTAGATATTTCTGTTGTTAACACTAAACTGGTCTAAGCATTTTCAGTTTAGTTGGAGTGGTAAAATGTTATATTAGTAGGATTGCTATTTTTTTTAAGTATAATATTGATAATACCAAAAATCTTTAGGTAGTTATCATTATCAATTAAAATAAAGTAATTGCCTGACATATTTGAAATTTATTTTTCTTTAAATCTAATTGGACTCATGTCGGATACACGTTAATTATTGCATAGAGAGAGAAAGGCCCTCTATTTTATCAAAATTTGCAGTAATAATGTATGAAGTGCTCCACGTTTGTCTCCATAGGAGAGGACAGTTCTTCGAATTACTCCTAGCAAGACGCACGCAGATATTATAGACGCAGAGCAGCGCACTATAATATCAACACTCTTTTCCCTGCAGCCTCACCATCACTAAATCAGCATTGTGGCCAATGTGGCTAATTTTGACCATGGTGCGTTCCAATTGCTGTTGGAGACTATCAACTGCTATGCAACGAGATTGGAGGTGGATTAGAATGGAGATATACCTAAAACCAAATTAGAAAACCAGCAATTTATTTTTGTGCTAATGTTGGCGTCACATTTCAGGTACTCTACTATCCCATGTGATTGTTTTAAAGTAATTAATAAATATTACACTAGCTGAAGTATTAATAGCTTTTTTTGTTGTACAGCATGGCAGCGGACAGCGATGGGCTAGGCTCGGCGGGCGGGGGCGGCGGCTCGTGCGGGGTGGTGATGACCTGCGAAGGCGACCTGCGCGACCCGCGATTCCCCGCGCGCCTTCGCCGCCTTCTGCGCGAGTTGCGCGCGCTGCTCGCCGAGCCGCATCCGCACACGCTCAAAGTTAACAAGGTGAGATTCGTACCCCTTTTTTTGGTCATGTTTTTTATTTGATGCTGAGAATTGCCTCTTGGATGATTATGGTCATGATAATTAAAATTAGTGTAGTTTGCTGTCAGCATCATCAAATTAAAGTCCAATAACCAGTAGTTTGCTTGCATAGAGCCCAGGTTTTATAAATTTTTCAAAATCTTTTCTTATTAGTAAACATTGCTTATTAATTATAAGTAACTGGGCTTGATGTTTTGGGATTTTCTCAGGGATAATACCTATCTAAATAAACTTGGAAATTAAAACATTGTCTAAATACAAATTTCTATAGGAATAATCTCCATCTCCATCGGGTGCAGACATGAACTGTTGAAAATAGCGAACATGTTTTGTGGTACTATATGGGGGAGGCATAAGGTTTTGAACTTTGTTTACCAATGGAATTATCATGGACTGTAATGATGATGATGATGATGATGATTAGAAAGCCTTTTTAATGGGCAAATATGTTATAGTGGTGATGTTGGCCTATCAATAGTTTACTTTGAGTATTAAATTTTGTTTGTGCTGTGCTCTGAGTATTGTGATGTTCCTCATGTAGTCAGTATCTGGCAGAAGTCGGTTTACTGGCTATTGATGTAGAGAAGTGCAGTTGTAGTGTAAGAGTGACTACCCATGGCAGAGGGAAATGAAATAGAAAATTGGCAGCAGCGTCGCCTTGATAACGGTGAAAAATAATTAAAAACCTGTAATTGCCAGCCTGTCTCCCAAGTGTGCGATTATGGGAAATATCCATCCCCTGTTTATGTTATGAGGTTGCCACCCTGCCTATGTTCAGCACTTTGATAGGATAGGATATAATGAGTGATGAAGAGAAAGTGGGCAGACGGTGAAGAGCGGTGGCGGTGGTTGCAGGTGGAGCCCTGGAATTCGGTGCGCGTGACGCTGTCGGTGCCGCGCGCGGCGGCGGCGCGACTACGCGCGCTGGCGGCGGCAGGCGCGCCGCAGCTGCGCGCGCTCGGCATCCTGTCGGTGCAGCTGGACGGCGACGCGGCCGTTTCGCTGCGCCTCCAGCACGGCGCCGAGCTCACCATCAGCACCGACTCTGCGGACGGTCAGTCTCAATTCCATACCTAATATGTACATGTCACCGTTTTAAATAAAATTACTTAAACTAAATTAAATTAAAATAACTTGAAAGTTAAAAGGCGGAATATGTTTGTCATATTTTATGCATGCACTGCAATATTAGCCCGAGAACTTTTGCTCCCACTTCTCTGTCTGCCATTTGGTAAATTGTTTTCTTTGTTTAAATATTAAAATAAAATAATTTAAATTAATGTATGTACCTTGTGATTTTTTAATTAACACACCATTGGCGCGCTCTGGCGGCACTGTAAACCCCTAGCAATCTGTCTGGCAATACTTTTCCTCTTTACTTCAATATAAATAAAAGATTTTTCCGTAATTAGAATCCGTGTACCTAAATATTTTCGCCCCTAAATTTGTCATGTTTAACCGCCCGCCCCCGCTTTATGCACCAGCTTTGCGATGGCAACCAGACTTTATGTTCGCTTCACCAAAGGTTTCCTTTTTAATTCAAATCAACTGTGTACCTGATGCGGACATTTTTTTTGTAGATTTTTTTGTTAGACCATATACATTTGTTAGTGGTTATTTCTAGAGGTGGGCCGAATATTCGTTTTATATTCGGTATTGGCATATTCGGCAGGTTTACCGAATATTCGTATTCGGCCGAATATTAGGCAAAATCACCGAACATTCGGTAAAGTGGTACTCAAAGTATCCACTGTATAGAAATGTACGAATTGAGTAATGCCACGTCTTTCATAATTTTGCTGTTGAAATTATATTTATTTACGGCTTAAATCTACTTATATAGCGTTATGTTTTTAAGGCACTGTAGATTTATTTCCAATTATAGCAAATAGAAAGCTTGATAACATTTTGTTTGGAATCAAACAAAGAAACATTACATTACAGTCGTCAGTTTCTCCAAAATTGGTCCAAATAGTAGATCTCCTGCCACTCACTTTCATCATATACTTATCAATTTTCACTAAGAATAATAAGCATGTGCCGACAATTTGCTCAGTACTATATTATGATGCAATAATTGTCAGGTGTGGCGAGGTGCGAGGGGAAGGTTCCGGCGCTAATCCCGCGCGCTTTATGGTAACAAGTTTCGACATAAATTGGTTAGGTACCGAGGTAATCGTGCCGAATAATGTTTGAATTTTTGTTGTTGTTAATTCGGCCGAACGTTCGGTAAAATTTTTATCGAACCGAATATTCGGCCAAATATTCGTATTCGGTGAAATCCATATTCGGCCCATCCCTAGTTATTTCTGCGGATCAGCACCGACGCCGCGGACGGTGATTGCGCAGTGTAATATTACCCCACTTCCCCTTCCCACTAGGTGAATAAAAGTTAGTTACAGCATATATACGTCCCACTGCTGGGCACAGGCCTCTCATTTCTGAGAGGGTTTTAGGGCAAGGAAGTGTCCGTAGCACTGCCCCAATGCGTGTTGGCGAAGTTCACATGTCTTCGAAATATTTTTTTCCTTATTGCTCAGACATGCAGGTTTCCTCACGATGTTTTCCTTCACCGCCCAGCACGTGGTAAATCAGCACTTAAAATTGCAATTAACAATTTCATTGGTGCCGGCGGGGATCGATCCCGGGTTACTCGCCTTCTGTTATATTTACAACGAGCGTTAACCATCTGAGCTACCACTAGGTGAATGATATTTTTTATTTTACTTAATTTGTATCAGTTGGCGTTTTAACACTTGAAATTAAAAGCAGAATGTGGTATGTTTGATACAGGCAGAAGACAATAAGCATGTATAAAAAAAGAAATGAGCGCTGCACTCTACATGTGTGTTAGATGGGAAATGAAGCTGCAGTCTTCAGCAGATTTGACAGTATACTGGCAACTGAACAGACAGTTCTCCAAATGCATGCAATGGGACTTACATAACTTCAATACATATCATATTGAAGAAGCAAACACGTGGAACCAGAGCTCCAAACACTGCCAGAGATTTGTCTGTCAGAATGAGCCACCTGTTGAAGCTGTAGACCCGAATGTGGCAGAATCATGAGGACACCTGAGATTCTGCGTGAGATTAAGAAGTTCTATGGTCAGATGTACACATCATCATTGGAGCCACACGCAAGTGTGAGTAACGATCCGAGAGCAAGTCTTATCCGACACTATTTAGTCAGTCTGAGCGAGATTAGAATGGCTCTTCAGCACCTTAACAGCAAGTCCCCGGGAGAGGATGGAATTACTTAAGAACCAGCAGCTTACAATCATATATGTTACAATTAACAACACAAAACAAATTAGAAATAGTTTGGTAGCACCCTTCCCAGGGTTATTATCATCCATAAATTCCTTAATATTATAATAAACCCTTCTTATACAAACTTAGTTTGAACTACAGACCAATCTCCTTTTTGAGCTGCATCTATGTGCTGTTTTGGAGAATCATTACGGATCGACTCGACGACTTCCAGCCTCCTTGGTTTTCAAAAAGACTTTAGTAACATTAATTAAATTTAGTACAGAAGACTGAGGAGTACAATCTGCCATTATGTCTTGTGTATGTAGGCAATGAAAAAGCCTTTGATTCCGTCGAATTTGGGCGGTGCTGCAGTCCCTTCAGCGGTGCCAAGTAGACTGTAGGTATATCGAAGTGCTGAAGTGTTTGTAAAGTAGGGCTACAATGGCTATCCGAGTACAAAACCAGAGTACGAAACCTATCCAACTGAGGTGTAAGACAGGGTGACGTTATATCACCGAAACTTCACTGCTGCATTGGAAGACATTTTCCAGCTACTGGATCTAAAGGATACGGTATTAACATCAATGGCGAGTGTATCACTCAACTTCGATTTGGCGACGATATAGTCCTTATGACAGAATCGCTGAAAGACCAAAGCACTATACTCAACACCTTAACAGTGCCTTCCAACAGATAGATCTTAAGATAAACGTGGACAAAACAAAGATTATGTGCCACGTCAATGTCACACCTATGCCGGTAAAGATTCTCGTGTGGTAGCCTCGTACCAGCAGGCAAAGTGTAGGGCGACCCCCTACTAGATGGAATATCGATCTGGAATACCAATCCACTAGATGCAGTGACGACAGGAAGTTGATGAATGCAGGTGGATCAGGACCTTGCTTTGTGGAATCCCTGGGGAGGCCTATGTTCAGCAGTGGACTTGTGGGGCTGTAATGATAATGATGATACATGCGTTTGTTATTTTTTCTGCGGCACGGACACCGCGATTGGTCAGTGCGCGTACACATTATTCCTCACTTCCTCTTCCTACTAGGTGGATGATTTTTTATTTTACGTAATATGTCCATGTCGGCGTTTTAACGTTTGAAAGTAAAAACTGGGATATATTTGATAAAACTAGAATACAATAAAAACCAGTTGGCCGTCACGGGACGCCCGGCAGATGTGAAACATCATAGTTGATGCTAGAATTTGCAATGGATGAAACCAATAAAGAGATATGGAGGAAAGATGAAGTAGAAACTCACACGCAGTGCACAAATTACGCAGAGAAGCAACAAAGTGTATACACACACAGTATCTTAGAGGGGGCATGACGGCATAAGAGAGCATCGTGCCATTTGCCGTCACGGCATACGAATCGGTTTTACTGCTAAGACATGCGAGACCCTTTTTACTGGAAACGAGGCATTTCATCTTAGTCCTCACGGGTGACAACGCATCTGCATTTTGATTCGTAATCGAGGATAGATGTAGATGTCTATGGGCCGCAGCAACCACTTACCATCAGGTGGACTGTGTGCTCGTTTGTCACCCTATCCTATATAAAAAAAAGACATTCCAATGGATGTTTATAAAAAATGTGCATTTTTAAGATATATTTCATATATGAACTATATGAATTTGTTTGTGATAAAAAAATTTATACTGTAAATTTTTATAAGTCATGTTCGCCATATTTTCTTTATAATGACGTCATATTATATTGTATGTAACCCGAGCAGTTTCGTCGATATCAAATTGATTTAGATATCATATACCAAAATACGACGACTACTTTTGGATTTACTAAGATCATAGACATACATACATACATATAATAGAGGATTTCGTTTTCCTTCTTTCTCTTTATATATTAAATCATCTCCTATCATCTTAATTTCCTACACGTTTTTCTATCAATAGTTACCTAAAATTTACTTTTCTAACTGCAGATGGCAATTCATCAAGGCAAGCAAACTCCGAGTTGCTGGCAGGATTGGGGGGCATAGGGCGATTGTTGGGAGAGAGTGAGAGTTCCTCTACTTCAACGGACACTCCAGCTTCCTCAACTTCCACTCCTAGAGATAACTTCAAATCACCTAACACCGTTTGTCCGATGGACGGCAAGATACCGCAGAACATTCCCACACCGACCACCGACCGCTGTGAGTTCCCGTTCGGAAGCATGACTCAAGCAAGAGTCATACATAGGAAGGAAAATACGTTAGGTATGTAAATGTTTTGATTTATAAAAAAATTATAGTTTTTTTTTTTGGTAATAATATTTTATTGAACACTTACGCGTGCTAATTAATAAGCGATCAAAGTAAGATTCTCTGTTCTCACACAGCTAGAAATGTAAAAATTTTTATTAGAATTTTTTTTAATTTATTAGAATATGAAGTGATAAAAAAACTTACATGAAATTTAAGGAAAAGAATCGAACCCTGCTACTATTACTCAATAATGTTTTAAAGCTTTTATTCCTTTTTACCAAAATCCGTATCAATATGACCTCGAATTTGTATATTGAGACCATAGAATACTATAATTACATACATAATAGAACAGGGGAGTGGGCGGAGCCTGTGTAGCCACTAAAATGTCACACGTCAATTCACATGCATAAATGTCAACACGAGATGTGTTTTGACGTTACAATCGTTTCCATATTTCGCATGCAAATTATTAAAAAAAATGCCAAATTGCATGCTATTTACAAATAAATATGTATTAAAATCTGTCTGTCAACACAGCGAATCGGGTTTGTAGTAGTGATAATACGACGTAATTTCTTGTATGTGTGCTCCCGGCGACGCCTCTCCTCGCACAAAATAAGGTTGACAGCCATTCTCTTGTGTATTATAGTATTCTATGGTTGAGACAAGTTATTTTGGTTAATTTACGAACTCATGTTGCCGTGCAAAAAAACTATCAGTATTTACCTATTTTATTATTACCATTGTTCAGCCGTAATTTAAATTTAAACGTAATAATTATCGTGTTCCTTTCAAGTTAATTAATCTGGATTTTTTGTTACATAGGCTTAAGCGGTCCCGGGGTTCGTCCAAGCACAGCGATAGCGGGCGCGGAGCAGTTCCCGCGCCCTTCCACATCAGCGTTCGCAGGTCCTCCCCCGCCCTACCCCGCGCCCTCGCCCACGCCTTCACCCTCCCCTGCTCCCTCCCCGGTGCCCTCCGCTCAGTCGCCCGCTTCAGCGTCCGCTTCCGCTCCTACCGTGGCGATGTCCTCGCCGCTACTTGTCAACTTACTGCAGAACGATGCGCCCGCGCCGCAGCCGCGGTCAAAACCTGTCCCACATCCGGCTAAATTGGATCGCTTGGAGGACGCACAGGTACAAATATAACGCCATTTATTAGACTAAATTGACTGGCCTGTTGGTCTAGTGGTTAGTGACCTTGACTGCTATGCCGGAGGTCGTGGGTTCGATTCCCACCCAGGACAAATGTTTGTGTGATGAGCACGATCATTTGTTCTGTGTCTGGGTGTAATTTATCTATAATATTTATGTATTTAGAAATATATAAGTATGTTTATCCGTTGTCTAGTACCCATAACACAAGCTCTGCTTAGCTTGGGACTAGATGGCGTTGTGTGATAGTTGTGGATTATTATTATTATTATTAAATAAACTTTACTTTTCAAAAATATTGGATTACGAGAAAAATAAACTGATAATTTCACAAGTGCAAAAGACTTACTTTTTGCGCTTTACGCACTATGTCTTCTTAACTTCAGTGTAGTGGTATACTGATAGAGAATGCATTGTTTGGTTAAGTGATAATACATGTTTGTGTAAATAAGTTGATATAAAAACCAAAAATTAATACTGCTGACCAATAAACATGTAAATTCAAAATTTACAATCTGATTATTTCAAAAGAACGTTGAAGTGCTTAGATTGTGAACAACTTTAATATGATCATTGTGTTGCACCTGAAAATCTCAAAGCCCAATGGTCTAAGTATTTGGTTTCTATGAAACAGGTTATAGGTTTAAATTTCCCCATGTCTCTGACACTGGTATCCTAGGCTCACTTAATCTAATTTCATAATTTTTACATTTGGTATGAGTATGTTAGGAATAGTGAATTAAAGATTAGTGTATTAGTGTATCATGCGTACACTCGAAGTATAATAATATCTCCTGTGCACTTGATTTACTTATTTCTAAATTGACTAGAAGGGAAATCAACCATAATCCTCACTTGTGGTCAATAGTTATGATATTAATATTCTCCCATCCAAGTTACAAAGGTAATCTCCGGAATCTACGGAAGTTATCAAATATGCAGAAATTATTACAGTATAATGAGTGTACATACTGAGGTATTGTAAAGGTACTGTCCTTTAATCTACCCTCATTCAATTTAACACTTATGTGTTAATATCAGAGTTATGTTTTATGCAGTGACGCAGGTTTAAACATAATACATACAGATTTGTGAACCAATTTCTTCATCAACTCTACTACTACTACTACTACTCTATTATTAACTAACACTGGAAGTTGACCACTACCAAAATAGAGAAATTTTCAGTCTTGAAACCGCATTGTAGCAGATCACAATTTGTCTTGCGACCTTGAAAAGTTCCAAATCACGGTCTGGTTAATTTATAAATGGTATAATGTAAGAGTTACACAAATAAACTGCCCCCAGTCCCCGGCGGCCCCGCTATTCCTGGCTACGGTGGCGACCATGGTAACGGCGGGGCAGGGGGTGCTAAGAATCTCCGGTGGAGGTTCGGTTGCCACCTACGACGACTCGACCTGGCAACATTTAACGCACGTACCCTGAGGACTGACGAGAAGATCCTGGAGCTGGAAGAAGAGATAGACAAGTTGCGCTGGAATATTATAGGATTATCCGAGGTCCGAAGAGAGGGGGAGGACACGGTGATTCTCGAATCCGGCAACTTGTTCTATCACCGGGAGGGCGACCATCTGTCCCAGGGAGGTTTTGGATTTATCGTCCACAAGTCTCTCTTTAACAACGTTGTAAAGATTGGGAGTGTATCGACGAGGGTTGCGTACCTTATACTCAGAATCACTAAACGGTATTCGCTGTAGGTCATACAGAGATATGAGGTGGAGGAAATGTGTGAGGATATTTCCAGAGCCATGCATTCCTCCAAAACCCACTACACGGTGTTGATGGGAGACTTCAACGCAAAACGGGGCACAAAAAAGAACAGTGAGCTGAAGGTAGGGAAATTTGGGATAGGGCAATGGAATCTAAGGGGCCAGCAGCTGGCCGACTTCATGGAGAAAGAGGGACTTTTTATGATGAACTCTTTTTTCCAGAAGCGGCCCCACAGAAAGTGGACCTGGCCGAGCCCCGACGGTTCGATAAAAAACGAGATTGATTTCATTATGACGACCAGACGCCAACTGTTCAGTGATGTCTCAGTGATCGCAAGGGTGAAAACTGGCAGCGATCACCGAATGGTTAGAGGCAAACTGAACCTAAACGTTAAGTTGGAGAGGTCTCGTCTAATGAAGTCAACGCTCCGTCCCCCTCGTGCTCTAATCCAGAATCCCGAAACCTTTCAGCTAGAATTACGTAACCGCTTTCAGTGCCTAGAAGATTGCAGTGCAGTGGACGATATGAATGACAAGCTCGTGGAAACTGTCCATGCGGTCGGAGCTAAGTTCTGCAAGAACCGCCGCAGAAGAACACAAAAACTCTCCGATCACACTCTTAATCTCATGGATGTTAGACGGGAGATGAGGCTGCAATCGTCAACAGATTTGACAGCATACAGGCAACTAAACAGACAGATCTCCAAATGTATGCGGCGAGACTTTCGCAACTTTAATACTGCTCGTATTAAAGAAGCGATCGAGCGGAACCAGGGCTCCTAAGTCTTTGCCAGAGATCTGTCCGCCAGAAAGAGCTAACTGTCAAAGCTAAAGACTGAGTGGCAGCATTGTTTCCGGGACACCTGAGATTTTGAGTGAGATTGAGAGGTTCTATGGGCAGCTGTACACATCATCGTTGGAGCCACATGTAAGTGTGAGTAACGATCCAAGAGCAAGTCTTATCCGACACTATTCCGATGATATCCCGAACGTCAGTCTGAGCGAGATTAGAATGGCTCTCCAGCACCTTAAAAACGGCAGGGCCCCAGGCGAGGATGGAATTACAGCGGAGTTTCACCGGTACTTGAAGTCCTTGAGAAGCTTTTCAATTCCGTCCTCCGTGGTGGCACTACTCCGGAGGCGTGGAGCAGAAGTGCGGTGGTCTTGTTCTTCAAGAAAGGTGACAACGCCCTCTTGAAGAACTACAGACCGATATCCCTTCTGAGCCGCGTCTACGTGCTGTTTTCGAGAATCAATACGAATCGTCTCGCACGCAGACTCGACGACTTCCAGCCTCCCGAACAAGCCGGTTTCCGAAAAGGCTTTAGACCAAATACATACCCTGCGGCAGATTGTACAGAAGTCCGAAGAGTACAATCTGCCACTTTGCATGGCGTATGTGGACTATGAGAAAGCCTTTGATTCTGTCGAAATTTGGGCGGTGCTACAGTCTCTTCAGCAGTGCCAAGTTGACTATCGGTATATCGAAGTGCTGAAGTGTTTGTACAGTAGGGCTACGATGGCTATCCGAGTACAGAACCAGAGTTCGAAACCTATCCAACTGCAGAGAGGTGTAAGACAGGGTGACGTTATATCCCCGAAACTCTTCACCGCTGCATTGGAAGACGTTTTCAAGCTACTGGACTGGAAAGGGTACGGTATTAACATCAATGGCGAGTACATCACTCACCTTCGATTTGCCGACGATATAGTCCTTATGGCACAATCGCTGGAGGACCTAAGCACTACGCTCAATGACCTCAATGGTCATTGAGCGTAGTGCTTAGGTCCCAATGGATAGGTCTTAAGATGAACATGGACAAAACAAAGATCATGTCTAATGTCCATGTCACACCTATGCCGGTAGTTGTTGGGAGCACTATGCTCGAAGTTGTTGACGAATATGTTTACCTGGGACAAATAGTCCGACTAGGTAAGTCCAACTTCGACCGAGAGGTCAATCGACGGATTCAACTCGGCTGGGCAGCGTTCGGGAAATTACGACACATTTTCTCGTCAGGTTATACCTCAATCTCTGAAAACTAAAGTGTACAATCAGTGTGTGTTGAGAGTGATGACTTACGGATCTGAGACGTGGTCCTTCACTGCTGGCCGTATGAGGACGCTCAAGATCGCTCAGCGAGCTATGGAGAGGGCTATGCTCGGAGTTTCTCTGCGTGATAGACTCAGAAATGAGGATATCCGCAGTAAAACCAGAGTGACCGACATAGCCCAACGGATTAGTAAGCTGAAGTGGCAATGGGCCGGCCATATAGCTCGAAGAACCGATAACCGATGGGGAAGAAAGGTTCTCGAGTGGCAGCCTCGTACCGGTAGGCGTAGTGTAGGGCGACCAACCACTAGATAGAGTGACGACCTGGTAAGATATGCAGGAAGTCGATGGATGCAGGTGGCTCAGGACCGTGCTTTGTGGCATTACTTGGGGGAGGCCTATGTTCAGCAGTGGACTTTGAAGGGCTGTAATGATGATGATGATGATAATGTATTACAATATAATTATATTACATTATAATTGTTATAACACAATTGGCATAAAGTCTTGTTTTTTGATTGATTATCCTTTTATGTACAATGTGTAATGTTATTGCCCTCCACACACTGGTAACCTACAGCATATTCTGGCACAACTGTTAACTTAAATTCAAACCCAGAACCTGTGAGTCTGTAGTCAGGTAATCTAAACACTACGCAATGTGGTTGCTGTGCTTTAAGATTTATTATTGGAATACTGTTCCCATCTCTGGGCTGGGGCTACTCAGTGCTAGCTCCTTCCATTTGGCCGCATCCAGCGCAGAACGGCTCGAATCGACGACGACGACCGAGTGCTTTCCGATAGGCTCGATTCACTGGCGCTGCGAAGAGATGTTGCATCTCTTTGCATTTTCTTTCGCCTATACCATGGGGAGTGCTCTGAGGAATTGTTTGGATTAATCCCAGCCGCCCAATTTCATGAGCGCATTACGCGGCGAACCTCCCGATACCATCCACACCATCTGGATGCTTGGCGGTCCACCACTGTATGTTTCACTAGGAGTTTTCTTCCACGTACTCTGTAAAATAGTTAACCACCGGCGATTTTTCCGGACCGATATGACCTAGGGACCTTCAAGATAAGAGCTTACTCCTTTCTAAAGGGCCGGCAACGCACCTGCAATTTCCCTGGTGTTGCGGTTGTTCATGGGTGACGGTAGTCACTTAACATCAGGTGAGCCGTATGCTCGTTTGCCCCGTCTTCTAAAAAAAAGTAGACAATATAGTTTTAAAAAATGTCAAGCAAACCAAAAAAATAGACTTTTTGTAAATTTTGTTATAATTTCAATTATTGTATAATGTAGATTTAAATTAAAATCAGGCAAAATGTGGATGTTAATATCTCTGCCTATCCCTTAGGGGATACAGGGCTGATGATATGTTATGTTATGTTTATGAAAATGAATATAAAAATATTTTTTTTTTGAGGAAATCATTGTTTATTCAGTCAGACGCCCATTCTTCTGAGTCTGTAGAGTCAGAATCAGTCTATAACACGTATAATAAATTTATCTGGTGGCTCCATCATTAGCCACTCTTTATAAAAAAACAATTATCAACAAAACAAAATTAAATATATTACAAAAAATAACAAAATTTTTAACAAATAACTGTGTAACTAGCGCGTTCCGAGACGGAATGAATCACTATTATTACTAAAATGGCCTCCCGAATTTTGGCGAACCTGTAAATACTATTACCTGACATGTTTTTGTCGGGAAAACGAGACATTACATGTGGAGGAAAGAGATAGATAATAGATTGTCAACTCCACAGTCGTTTTTAAGGTAAATGACCTTTCGTATCGCTGCTAGTTGGCCGTACTTTACTTATCATTTTTCGATTTTTTGGGTAACATTCCTAGTGCTTAAAAAGAAAAAGGGTTCAGTGACGCAACATTGTTACGACGTTCAGTTCTCTTTAAAACAGAAATTGTTTATTGTTTTAATGGTTTATTAGTGACAGTAAATAGTAAAATTACTTTCTTTGGACATTATTACAATAAATATATAATCGTAATTGAAAAAAGTTAAGTAATTGTGCAGTTCTAACTTCGAAAAAATAAATAATATTTCATGCCCGCCGTTACAAGGTTACGTTGTTGATTTTTGATGGTGTCAAATGTGATCTATTAAATTGGCCCTATTATAAGTATTTTACGTCAGATGTAAACGGGATAGTTCTACCGCTATCTATCGAAATTCATAGGGTTTTTCTAATACATCCACAGTCGCCTTTTACCACCAAGTTGAAGTATGAAGTGAGATGATGGATTCTTAACACCACCATCATACGGCTCTAAGATCAAGCTATCCTTTCACATAGGTGGAGTTAGCAGTGGGACGGGCGCCTTTCGAATATCGAGGCGGACGCGCTTCAGTCCCCCGAGCACCGAGCACTCCAGCGCCGCCTACAAACCCCCAGTCCCCCTCCCTCCCGAGCCCTGGACCTCCACCCCCTCCCCCTCCCCGGGCGCCAGTCCGCGCGGCGCCTTTTATCCGGCGCGCCTTCCCTCCACGTCCACAACACCATCCTTCCCCGGTATACCGCAGCCCTGCACCAAATGCCACGGTGGTAGGACGTGCGCGGTTCCCCACCCCCAACTACGCGGCGGATACGTTCCCAGCTCCGCCGCCGTATCGTCAACAAGGTGTCTCGGTTGTTCAGCGGCCGAGACCTCCTCCTCCCCCTCCACCTCCGCCTCGGGTCACTCCCGAAGATTTGCAGGCCTTGCTGCCACCACCCACTACGTCGATGGATCAAAAGACGCAATCGAGCTTCCAGGTAACTGTTTAAGTTTTATTGTTATTTAACATATCACTGATGAGAAGACAGACATACATATATGTGGTTAGAGCCACGCTGCAGCTATAATTAGTTGTAGCACGAATGAGGTGGCTCAATCGAGGTAAGAACACACTCTCACAGAATACCAGCGCAAAGCAGCCTAACGCTGCTGTTTCGTATGGTGAGGGTTGAGAATTGGAGATCCTTTTTACTAGTAAGGAGGCATTCTATCTTAATCCTCAGTGGTAACAATGCATCTTGATATTGATTCCTTACTGAGTATAGATATAGATATGTATGTGTCACAGCATCCACTTACCATCAGGTGGACCTTATAGTAATTTGTCACCCTTATTCAATAAAAAAATTGTATGTTAAAACAAAGCTAACTATGATTCTCTCCAGAGTTACAGAATAATGCTGCTGGTCTGGACTCGTCACTCAAAAGATGGCATTAATTTAATTAATGCCATAATACAAATTTAAACTAAAATATGAGTTTACAATAAAATAAAATATGGAGTATTTTTGCTGACCATCCAAACTGTAAATTTAAGCCTCCATATTAGTTTCTTTACTTTATCGACGTGGGTTATACAGGTTGTTATTGTAAACACCGTTATCCTTGAAACCAGTGGTTTGGTTTCACTTATAGAACGAAAATTCAATGAATTTAAAAAAAAAAACGCTTTTTTCTTTCATAAAATTTTCTGTCCGACACCGTCCGTAAATTCATGGATACCCTATGCGCCCGAGTGACGTATTCACTGTAAAGATCACTGCCCGCGCTAGCTACCTACACTACATTCCAATAAAAACACAATAGGTACACATAACCTGTGATGTAACTTTCCTTCATACTTTCATCCTGGCTTAGGACAGGCAAAAATTGAGGAATTAAAGAAAAATTGAGATTTTACTAAAAAAAATGTTGTTACTTTTCATTGAATTTACGTTCTATAAGTGAAATCAAACCACTGGTTTTAAGGACAACGGTGTTTACACTAATACCCTGTATACCACTTAATCAATTTTTAGATTTGTATTAGAATTAAAAAAAGAAATTCCTATCTGTCCTATATTAAGGCAATTTAAGAAATACGTATTCTACATAATGTGGTTTCTGCTACAGGAATTTCAGAGGTATCAGCAGCAGTATAATGCGAGACAGCGGGCGGCATCGCGGGCAGCTTCACAACCGGATTGGAATGAGCCTTATCGGGACACATTAGGGCTCTCCATTCCAGATCTACCTGACAATTGTGATTTGGATCAGTTGTTACCATCCTTGGGAGCTGACCTAAACCTTGATGACTCTGCTCTTTCTGCCATCTCAGAACTTGATGCCAACACCAAGCTAGACCTTCTTTATGATCCCCAACAACAAGATGGGTTGCCCAATGCTAATGATTCAAATCCTGACGCTCTGCTGCAAGAAATTACCGGTGGCCAGTTCTCTAGTACGAATCTGAATGGACCATATAACACTGAGTTAATTCCAAGTACAAGTCATTCAGTGAGTGATGTGCCTTCAAAATCTTCGGATAATTTTGAGAATAATGAATCGAGTTTCATGCCACCCCCGCCTGTTCCACAGCAGTCAACATCTAAGTTTGTAAATTCACATCAAAATACCTCCCCAAACTCTGCAATGGTTAATACCCAAAATCCGCCATTTAAATCTCCTCCAAATGCCACATATTCTATGTCATCAAATAGTATGAATTCCGATAGAGTAAATATTAGCCAATCCTCAATGCCTCCTCCAATGAGATTGCCTGTTAGAGCAACTACTTCTGTAGCTACAGCAACTGTAGGCTCTCAGGCTACTGCTCAAGAAATTGAAGAACAAAGCAAGCAGTACCTGATAAAAACACTTATGAGGGATGATGATATCCCACCTCCTAAAGAACAGGAAAAGAAAGTTGAGGAAGTAACAGTTGCTCAATGTAAATTGAAAGAGAATTCAACAGAGACACCAGAGGTTTTTGGGATAGCGAAGATAAACGAGGATGATAGTAAAAGGGAAGATGATACAAAGTTAAAGAACAAAATTTTAAAGAAGGACAGAGATGATAAACTGCTGGCGCAGAAAGGAGGGAAACCTAGAACAGGGGGGGCGAAAGAGAAACCCGCTACATTAAAAGACAAGATAGTGCGCGATGTAAAGTCCACCAAAGTTGCCTTACTGCGACCACAAGTCGCGAAACCCGCCACGCCTGTGAGTGAAGCACCAAAATCACCCACAGGCGAGAAGGTTGATTCTTTTTCTTTAAAATTGAGGTTAAAGTTAGATAAAAACGAGCCAGTGGTACAGCCTGTGTACAAGGCTGATATCAGTTTTGTAAATTTACAATCGCAAAAAGAGGGATTATCTAAACCAACAGAAGGAGGTGAACTAAGAGTTCCACCTTTACATATCAGTCTTAGAGGTCGTAACTCAGCGGTCATAAAGAACTCTAAGAAGGAAAAAAAGAAGTTTAGTCCAGGAGATTTGCACATGAAGAAGATAAAAATTAGAAAATCTATAGAATCTGATGACAAGTCTCATAGACGGGATTCAGAGGACTCTCTGGCGACCAAATCTGGAGACAGCACTGAGAACACAAAGACTGATGAGTATTTACACGTAAAAAATATGAAGCTAAACAATCATTATGCAGAGGGAGAGACAATCAAAACGGAGATCACTGGAGACAATAATGCGGTTTACAGAATGAAGACAATATCGAAAAATGCTCACATTGTCACTAAATCTGCACTGACTGACTGCAAGCTACTAAACAATAAATTGCAATTAGACAGTTTAAAAATGAAAAAGAAATCAAAATTTGTAAGTGAGGGTGGAAAAGTCATAGAGAAGGAAAGAGATAAAGATTGTAGAAATGATTTATTGGAAAAAGAAGGCAAATATGCTCAGAATGAGGGTTACAGAGAGACTCCAAACAACCATGAAGTAAAAAAGAAGTTACCAACTCCAAAACTAGAGAAAGAAAGTGGTGCAAAATGTGATAATTTAAAGTCCAGTGAAGTAAAGACTGTACAGTTAGACACAGTGTATAATGAAAGTGTTAAATGTGGTGCTAGTGAGCTGGACAGGGTTAAGTGTCAAAAGGGTTTAGAACGGACGCTTAGTGCGGATGATGTGGTGGACACAAAGAAGTTCGACACACACAGGGCTAGTGAAGACAACAAACTAAAACGGACACTCACTGACAGTGCTATTACCTCACCCAATGGACTGATCTCCTCTGAAAAGAAACGAAAGACTAGCCATAGTTCCTGTTCAGGTACGTACACCAACATATGTATGCAACTTTAACCTATTTTTATGTTATGTTGTAACAAGATACATGCACAAACCAGAGTTACATCAAAACTATTTTTTAAATCACGATTTTTCAGTATTCAGTATGTTATAGAAGACACGGTTGATTTTGTAGTTGCAGGTGGGTTAGGGCTTCTTTACTGTCATGTCTAGTCCCTTTTACTATTTCTGTTGCTCTCCTGGGTCAAAGTAGGGTTAGCAAAAAAAGCTTTAAATTAGGCATATAACAATACATAATTGTGCCGATATGATGCTGATACCAATTATTGTAGTAAATAATCAGCGATAACTTTATCGGTGGCCGAATAAAAATAGAAAAAAATAATTAATAATTTTCTTTATTATGTATAAAAGTTACCTATATTTATCAGAGACTGTACTTTGAGAAGTTTCAAAAAAATGTCAAATCATTATTTCAATACAAAAATTCAAATTTCAAAGAAAACATTTATTTATATGAAATAATCAAAAATATTCTCAAGCAATTAAAGCGCTAATCAAATAAGTAATTTTCATTACATAAAGTGGTAAAGTAAACCGATATATAAGATAAAGTCAGTAATTACAGCTAGCTTTTGGTAGATTTTTGTGAAGAATGCAAAGTTTATTTAAATTATTAGCAGATAATCTGTTACGCAAATCATTTTGAAAGAGATCTGCAGTTGAAAACAGACATTCTGAGGTAACTGTGCTGTGTAAGAATGTCGCATGCACATTGTTCGTTACGCGCGGTTTTCAAACTCTTAATATCTGGTGTATATAATTGGCGATACCGATATATCGGACTGCCGATTATATCGGCTGATATATCGTTATCAGAATCGGAATTGTTACATCCCTACTTTAAATATATTATTTTCAATGTGTTAAAAGACCATCTTCATTCTTGTTTGATATATCTATCAACTGCCTTTGCATTTCTTACTATTTATACAATAACTAGTTTGCCAACACTATGGATAGTGGGTGGTCATTGCATACTTTAGTTAAATTGAAAAAACATAGCATCTTAATTCCTTATTACAAAAGATAGCATCTTCATTCTTCCTTATTTTTGAAACATTTTAACAGCACTATTTTTGTCTCCCCTGCCACATATATGGTGCAGTAAAGATTGCACCTGCTATACATTCCAAAAGTAATGATTATCAGATGCACTAGTTTTCAGTCTTCAATTTCTTAGTCCTTAAAAGATTTGTTTTTTATTTCACAATATATTTTATTATTATTAATTTCACAGAAAGATTTTCATAAGTAAGTGTCACTCTTCCCTGACCCATTGCCTGCTATAAATCATTTCTCTGCCACTAATATTTCCATGTGGAATTGGCACTGTTTTGTGAATATCTTAAACTAAGTTAATATGCCATACAATGAATCAGGCAAATGTTGATAACATGGAATAAACACAATATTTAAGCAACCATTATGACTATTATATACAAAAATAGATATAAATATTAACACTCAGACCAAAATAGTAAGACAGATAGACCGAGTAGAACTATTCAATGAAGCCTAGAATAAGTTTTTTGCAACACTACATCATAGTTACATTTGTTGCTTCTCTTAGGACACAAATTTGTGATTGCCATGTGTATTACTTTTGTATTTAAGCCTTACTAATAAAAGTCAATGTTATTTTAAGAAATGCTTACAATATAAAGATAATACTTAATTGAAATATGTAAGCAATAATCAACAATTATTACAAAGGTTGTACCTATATGTACACACCTTTAGCTGGTTTTAATTATTAATTCTGATTGATCCATCTGTCTTATTACTTTGATGTGAACTTGAATGTTTGTATATTTTAAAGGTTGCTTAAGTATGTGTCTAAATTATAGGAATAAATTATTAAAATATATTTATAGCCCTGCCTACAGTTCTTCTACCTATCAGGCAGAGAATAATATTATATATATATAATTGAACTATCATTTTCTAATCTGTGGAAATATTTTTATACCCATCTGTAAATATTCAATGTACCTACTGTAAATAATATTGAACATTTTTTTTAATTGAATTGATATAATCTCTGTCCTCAGCAAATTTACATATTGAACATGTAATGTACTACAGAAATTCTTATTTATTGTTATGCAAATATGTTAATTGTAAATATTTTAAGAAGCATTAATTTTATCATTAATAAATATATATTGAAATAAAACATTTAGAACACTAAGAGTGATTGTATTTTTTGCCAATCACATTAAAATTAAAAGCTGTAGCTAGAATACTAAATATATTAAATACTTAATATTGTGGAAGGGATATTCTTTATAAAAATGAATAAAACAAATTCAGCTTGTTAGTTTGGCAAATTGTCTGTTTGTTACAGCATCTCATAATAATTGGATGGGTTTGAATGGAAATCTTATTATAATGTAGTTTCTTAAAACCATACATCTTGTATTTACCACATTGGGAGAATACGGAAAAAAATAAATGAAAATGAAGGCGCGCAAAATTGTTCTAAAATACATGTCCTATTTAGGGCTGAGGGAGTAAATTAGATTTTGATATATAGTTTGCTTACTGGTATTCCAGATCCCCCTGGATCAACAAACGTAGGCACAATCAAGGGCAGTCGGGTGGACTCGCCCCCACCCGCGTCTAGTCAGCGCCCTGGGGCGGTTTCGCCGCGGCGTAAAGAGAGGCCGAAGGACAAATCCTACTGCAAACTCGTCGCCGAAAGGACCGCACGCCCTGACGCCGACAAATTTAGTAACCGGTCGCCCAACTCCCAAGCGCAAGGGGAGGACTCTGGAATCGAATCCATGGATGCGTTGTCGGAAAAGTCGCCCAATCAGGCTAGCCAATCCCCACCTGGACCGCAGAGGAAAGAACGGTTGGATATGCCCCGCTCCACCAGTCCAACGTCAGTACAAAGGATAATAGGCGTTATAGACCCACCCCCTGCCTCTGACGAACTACTAGAAAGACTCTCATTAGCGACGGGGCAACCGCATTACGACCCTGGACCCCCCGATATTGATGATTTAGGCGATATAGAAGCAGAATTGGCAAAGATGCATGCAGATCATATAAATGGCGATGACACTGTGAGAAGACCGCACGATGAACAGACACAGACCAAAGAAGTGAAAAGGGAGCCCACACCAATTCTCAGGGATAATGAAAAACAGAGTCAAAGTAATAACAGAAGTGAAAGCAAAGAAGAGAAAATAGAATTGAATGAAGTGAAACATGAATGCGGTATTGCTCAAAAGAATGAAACATGTAGTAAAGAGGAATGTATGTCACCAAAAAAAGAAAAGGGAGTTGATGATTTTGATCACCTACCTAGCAGAATGTCTCCACCGCTTTACACTTATTCTAACCAAGAGAAGACCTGTTCACCTGAATGTAAAGAGGAGAAAATCGTATCAGAAAATGGCGAAACTTGTACAGAATCGTCTAAAGATAAAGAACCGAAACTAGAACGGCTACCACTCAAAGCAGATTTTCCTGATAAAAGTTTGCTTGAGCAACTACTTATTGAAATTCCCACACCTGACTACACAGGAAAAAGACCAGAGTCACCATCTCCATCAACATTAGAACGCGTAGCGCGGAGTACTGTTCGAACAAGATCGAGTAGCAAAATGAACAGCCCAGCTGATGGACCGAAAACACCAAGGCTTAGTCCTGGGGTGAACAAACTAGAAAGATCAGATTCCCCAGCATTACAGCCCAGGAATTGTCTTCGTAGTGGGTCTGTAGATAAAATAAGCCCGCGAACCGTTAATTCCGTCCCCGCCCCAGCTAAACCTGGTCCAGGAGCAAAAAGAAAGCGTAGAGAGTCTGAAAGCTCTTGTGCGTCCACTATCAGTTGCGAAGAGGGGCTATCTCCAGCAGGGCGCCCTAAGAAAAAACCGAGAAGGGTCGATCAGAAACCAGTCAATGCTGTAGTTGTTGCAAGTGGAAAAGTGAAAAAGGAGTCCGACAGTGACAGTGATGAGCCTTTGATATGTAAAGTGAGGGGTAAGACGGGGAAGGGGTTGAAACCAGTCGGTGTAAAGGCAGTTAAGGGTGCTGAGGGTGTGGGTACGAGGCGTTCCGTGCGTCACGGCCCTACGCCTCCGACGCCCACGACGCCTAATACGCCTGCAGCGCCTGCGGCGCCACCAAGCAACACCGCCGTCCGACGGAAAACGCGAAGTGCAGGTAAGTTTCAAAGGATTTGTGATATTTTTAATTACTACCCCATTTAATCATGATCACAACAAAATTTAAATGCTCTATATTTGACAGAGATAACAGATATGATAAAATGGTGACACAGTGCCTAAGGATTTGGTTGCAGGTTTTTTCCCAAACGGAACTAATGTTTGAATGATACAAGGGAACAAATATTTGAATGGTCTTCAAATATTCGTTTCAGATCTGGATGTTTGTCCATGAGCAATATTATGTCCGTAAAATGCTTCTATGGTATGGGGAGAATTATGTAGTGTAAGGGTAATATAATATTACCCTTATACTACATATAAAAATAAAGTAAAGAGAATATAATGTATCATATCACTCATTCCAACTTTTCTAATGTTATGTTGTATGATTGGAGATATTTTGTCATCATCATAAATAATGAAATACATGCTGTGGTATTTTAGATGCTAAGTGCCATAAACATCACTGTATGTATGTGAGCAACCAGGGTGTGATCCCGGCGACAATTTTATTAAATGTTAATTGTAATATTAAGTTCTGATGTACCACACATTTGGCAGTGAAGAAAAACATATTGAGGAAACCTGCATATCTGTGATATCAATTATTTCAGGGACATGTGAAGCCCCCAACACTATGGAGTAGCGCGACGGACAAATAGCTCCATAACCCTCTCTGCAATAAGTGAAGTTCTGTACCCAACCGTGGGACGCATATAGGCTGTAACTTTTCTTTAAATATAATCTCTATATACAAAAATAAATTACTGTCCGTTAGTCTCGCTAAAACTCGTAAACGACTATAACAATATTGATGAAATTGTTTGTGTGCTTTTGAGTGGGTCCCTGGATGGTTTAGATTCATAATTGGACCCGGTAGGTGGCGCTGTTGTCGAGTTCTAGAGATCAACATTGCATAGCCTGGTCAGATCACTAGTTCAAAGATAAAATTAAAAATTTATAAGTAAGACTATCTTTCTGATATTATCTCTTATACAGTTGATAGATTTCAACATATTGTACTGCCTCCAATGTATAAGCTGATGAAGGCACTCTTTTGTCCTCCTCCACACACTTTTCCCAGCCATTGCATTCCTGATGTAATGCTTACACGATAAGATTGGAGGTAGGCTAGGATAAAGTGCTCTAAATAACTAGATATCTAATGTAATGATGCATCAATAACAATATCCATTGTGATGATGCATTATAAGATGATAGAATTATTCCAAGACAAGCTTTCAGTGCCATGAAGTGGCTGTGTAAGGCAAACCATCATTTCATTTCGTCTTGTGGCTGTTATAAAAGGCGACTATGAAAACACCTGAAAAATCTTGTATTCCTACAGATGGCGATATAACTATTTCGCTTGCACCATACATAAAATATCTAGACCGGTGGCCGGCGGTTTTGCTACTTACCTACCCTTGGGTTGAATTTTTTCTTCATTGTATTTATATGAGAGCACACTTGAAGTCATAACCCTTTTCATAAAGAATCATCTTAGGTGGTTCAAAATAGACGAAGATATTGCTAAACATACATAAAGAAAACATACTGTCAAATTGACAACCTTTGTCGGTTAAAAATAAATTTTTGGTTGTTAAACTGAAAATGCCAACCTTACCTATCCTATGCACCCTATCATTAATGAAAAACAGATGACAAAAATGTTATAGGAAACAATACTACTGCAAAAATTCAGTTCCTTGCTGAACTAATATAAGTGCTTTGGCAAACACGGGGTAAAGGGCGCATTCTTGAAAAATCAACGACATAAGCAGTGTACCTAAAATCGCGTACTTAGACAACCTACTACAGGTTGCCTCATCTGCCTAAGAGCCCGTCTGGCTAAGCGTAATCATCTCACCTATTTCTGCTATGCTGCTTTTCATTACTGGCTATAAGTTATTCCATGATTATAGTCAACCAAATCTAAGAAATACCTTTTGACGTTTCACTTCATTAATCATTTAGCAATAACTTTGCACAAGCGTACTCACACGATTTAAAATATCCGAAGAATTATAAAGTTATCTATATTTCATTACGACATATATAGTTTTTTCACTAAATTAAATTTGAATCTTTCAAACAAAGCAAAATATTAAAAAATTATCATTATCAACCTTTTGTACTTGACGTCGTTTCAATGATATGTTGCTATGTAAATTACCGTAGTGCTTGGATGATTAAAATTAATTGTTATGCGAATAATCGGCAAAAATATTACAATAAGTTCGAACTATATGGCCGGCCCATTGCCACTTCAGCTTACTAATCCGTTGGGCTATGTCGGTCACTCTGGTTTTACTGCGGATATCCTCATTTCTGAGTCTATGACGCAGAGAAACTCCGAGCATAGCCCTCCCCATAGCTCGCTGAGCGACCTTGAGCGTCCTCATACGGCGAGCAGTGGACCACGTCCTAGATCCGTAAGCCATCACTGGCAACACGCACTGGTTGTACAATCTAGTTTTCAGAGATTGAGGTATACCTGACGAGAAGATGTGTCGTAATTTCCCGAACGCTGCCCAGCCAAGTTGAATCCGTCGATTGACCTCTCGGTCGAAGTTGGACTTACCTAGTCGGACTATTTGTCCCACGTAAACGTACTCGTCGACAACTTCGATCATAGTGCTCCCAACAACTACCGGCATAGGTGTGACATGGACATTAAATATGATCTTTGTTTTGTCCATGTTTATCTTAAGACCTATCCGTTGGGAGACACTATTGAGGTCATTGAGCGTAGTGCTTGGGTCCTCCAGCGATTCTGCCATAAGGACTATATCGTCGGCGAATCGTAGGTGAGGGGTGTACTCGCCATTGATGTTAATACCGTATCCTTTCCAGTCCAGTAGCTTGAAAACGTCTTCTAATGCAGCGGTGAAGAGTTTCGGGGATATAACATCACCCTGTTTTACACCTCTCTGCGGTTGGATAGGTTTCGAGCTCTGGTTCTGTACTCGGATAGCCATCGTAGCTCTACTGTACAAACACTTAGCACTTCGATATACCGACAGTCAACTTGGCACCGCTGAAGGGACTGTAGCACCGCCCAAATTTCGATGGAATCAAAGGCTTTCTCATAGTCCACATACGCCAGACAAAGTGGCAGATTGTACTCTTGGGTCTTCTGTACAATCTGCCGCAGTGTATGTATGTGGTCTATGGTACTGAAGCCTTTTCGAAAACCGGCTTGTTCGGGAGGCTGGAAGTCGTCGGGTCTGCGTGCGAGACGATTCGTAATGACTCTCGAAAACAACACATAGACGCGGCTCAGAAGGGAAATCGGTCTGTAGTTCTTCAAGAGAGCGTTGTCGCCTTTCTTTAAAGAACAAGACCACCGCACTTCTGCTCCACGCCTCCAGAGTAGTGCCACCATGGAGGACGAAATTGAAGAGCTTCTGTAGAATTTTAAGTACCGGTGTTCCACCCTCTTTCAGAAGCTCCGCTGTAATTCCATCCCCGCCTGGGGCCCTGCCGTTTTTAAGTTGCTGGAGAGCCATCCTAATCTCGCTCAGACTGACGTCTGGGATGTCATCGGAATAGTGTCGGATAAGACTTGCTCTTGGATCGTTACTCACACTTGCGTGTGGCTCCAACGATGATGTGTACAGCTGCCCATAGAACCTCTCAATCTCACTCAAAATCGCAGGTGTCCCGGAAACGATGCTGCCACGCTTAGTCTTCAGCTTTGACAGTTGGCTCTTTCTGGCAGACAGATCTCTGACAAAGACTTTGGAGCCCTGGTTCCGCTCGATCGCTTCTTTAATACGAGCAGTATTAAAGTTGCGTAAGTCTCGACGCATGCATTTTGAGATCTGTCTGTTCAGTTGCCTGTATGCTGTCAAATCTGTTGACGATTGCAACCTCATCTCCCGTCTAACAGCCATGAGATTAAGAGTGTGATCGGAGAGTTTTTGTGTTCTGCGGCGGGTCTTACAGAACTTAGCTCCGACCGCATGGACAGTTTCCACGAGCTTGTCATTGATATTGTCCACTGCATTACAATCTTCTAGGCACTGAAAGCGGTTAAGTAACTCGAGCTGAAAGGTTTCGGCATTCTGGATTAGAGCATGAGGGGGGCGGAGCGTTGACTTCATTAGACGAGACCGCTCCAACTTAACGTTTAGGTTCAGTGTGCCTCTAACCATTCGGTGATCGCTGCCAGTTTTCAGTTTTCAGTTGCCCTTGCGATCACTGAGACATTACTGAACAGTTAGCGTCTGGTCGTCATAATGAAGTCAATCTCATTTTTTGTCGAACCGTCGGGGCTCGACCAGGTTCACTTTCTGTGGGGCTGCTTCTGGAAGAAAGAGTTTCATCATAAAAAGTCCCTCTTTCTCCATGAAGTTGGCCAGCTGCTGGCCCCTTGGATTCCGTTGCCCTATCCCAAATTTCCCTACCTTCAGCTCACCGTTCTTTCTTGTGCCCAGTTTTGCGTTGAAGTCTCCCATTAACACCGTATTGTGAGTTTTGGAGGCATGGCTCTAGAAATGTCCTCATACATTTCCTCCTCATCGGGATGTTCCGACGTTGGCGCGTAAACCTGTATGACCTTCAGCGAATACCGTTTGGTGATTCTGAGTATAAAGTACGCAACCCTTGTCGATATACTCCCAATCTTTAAAACGTTGTTAACGAGAGACTTGTGGACGATAAATCCAACACCTCCTTGGGACAGATGGTCGCCCTCCCGGTGATAGAACAAGTTGCCGGATTCGAGAATCACCGTGTCCTCCCCTCTCTTCGGACCTCGGATAATCCTAGTCGAGGCAATTCTTACTTATTTTGTTACTCGGCTTTAACTTTTTGGCCTGTTTCTTCAATATTCGTTGAAACATGTGCCCATTTCACAAAGGATCCTTGGGCAAAAGTGGTAAAAAAAAAAAACTTTTTTTTATTATGGATGACTGAAAGCGACATTAATTTTGACTGTATTATTGAAAATCAAACAACAACAGCTAAACTAGTTGTACTGAAAGTGATTGAATAAATTTATTTTTAATTTAGTTATAATCTTAAATTTTTATAACTGTGCCTCTATAAGCAGCAGTACCTAACAACAAATACGTAGAAACTGATAAATCTTGAGTTTAAAATTATCCGTTTTTAATTTATTCTGGTATCAGTTTTTATCCGTTTTTAATTTATTCTGGTATCAGTTTTTATCCGTTTTTAATTTATTCTGGGTCAAACTAAACTGTAAATGATTACCAACCTAAATAATCAATATTGATTTTTTAAGAATCGAATATTATACGTTCCCATTTTTTGGTTGGCATGCCTAGTGGAATAAGTCTGACAGCTGTCAAAATGTATTTCTAAGATTTGGTTGACTATAGTTGGCTACAGGTGTCCATGGGCTGCAGTAGCTATTTACCATCAGGCACACTGTAAGTTCGTATATCGTTTTAATTTTATATAAATATCATTGACTTACCCTGGCTTTGCACAAGGGAATTTTGGATTTCCACAACAGCGCAGTCTGACAACAAACTATACGTTAAACAAATTAAACACAAAAAATTCATCAAAATCGGTCCAGCTGCTTAGGAAGGAATCCAGTCACATACACACTGACAGAAGAATTATGTATACAAAGATAAAAGAAACGGTTACACATGAAGTAACTATAATAAATGTATGTTCTAGTGGGCGAAAGCCCCGGAGCGAGTGCGGGCGCGGTGAGGCGGAGACGCGCGTCCCGCGACGGCAAGTGACGGCGGCGGCGCGCGGAGCCCTGCCCCGCGCTGCCGCCCGCCGCCCCGCTGCCGCTGCCGCTCCCGCTGCCGTTGCCGCTCCCGCTCCCGCTGCCGCTCCTCTACCCGCTGCCGCTCGACTGACACCACGCACCACTACCTCCCCGCTACATACACAACTGTCTCTATCACTGTTGACAGTGGCCAGATAATCTGAAGCGAGGCCACCAATAGAATGCAAACAACCTTTTAGGGGTTCACAACATTTTCGCGTGTCTTAGTTATTAATAATTGAAAAAATTCTATCTATAGTTTCATTTCCTGTATTATTCACAGTTCAGAAATTAACAATAAATAAATTACTATAATGAGTTATGAGGAACAAACTAAAGCAATACTTTAATGAATAAACTCAAATTTCTTAAAATAAATACTACTATTGATCATTTAATGACAGCCGTTTCCGATGTTGTTGTTGCATGCGAGAGAAATGTATAGATACTAATAAAATCAGCATTTCAACTAAGTGATAGTTAACACGCTTACGTTCTTTATCTGCTTCGATGGCCATACATCACCCTCAAAGAAGGTTTTCGAATTAAAAAAAAAAAACATTTGTTTAAAGTTTTTGGCGGTTATAATTTATAAATACAATAATTATAAAATTACACACAGCCTGTGTGTTTCTCTTGCTAAGTTTTGGTCTTTCTATTTGGAGAATCTCAGCAATTTTGTACTGTGTTCACAAGTTAGTGCAATAAAAGCAAGAGAATTGTGACAGTGAAATTATAATCGGCAAACGTGTGTTGTGTGTTAGTTGTAATCTTACCACCATGTTGGCTATATAACAATATTAATCTAATAAAGTGTTCAAAAAATGTAATTGCCCCATTCCGGATATCACCAGAACTTGATCTTCTTGTTATTTTTAACTAGTGAACAAATGTTACCATTCACTATAAAGCACTTGACGTTTTCATTTAATTATAAGTTAATTTTCTCTATTGAGTATTTTTAAGAGCATCTACGTATTTTTACCACCATATGGCTAACCTCGCCTGAAGAGCTTAAGCCAAAGTGGGAGCCTTAGTATAGTGACTAGAAATGTTTCATTATTGTACAAAAGAGCACTCGACTTGTAGGCACATTGTTATAATAGAATAAATACCCGAGAGATATAAAAATAAATGCATAAAGTTTTAAAAGATATTTTCATACGTTTTTGCACGTAACTTGTAATGTCGTGATCGGTGATGTGAACCGCGTGTAGTTTTATTCGTATTTACGGGAATCCGCCATTTTGAATATGTTAATGTTCTTATATTTATTGACACTAAATTTAAAATGACAGCGCTTAAATCGAGATGGCGGTTTCCCGCGTAATGCATTCGCCGCTATTACGATGTAATATTAGCGTTTTATATTTAAGAAATTCACGACCAATAATTGTAATTTTAATGTGACACGAAACTTGAATAATTTCTTAGTGAAATGATAATAAATAATTGTGACTGAGTGTTTCAACAGTTTGTCTGTTTGGGCTTCCAGTATACTAAACTATTTGGTTTGATGCCCCGATTGTAATTGTTATTTCCTCGGTTTTTTTTGAAACCCCATCTTTGACATTTTTTTAAACGTAATTTTTTATCCATTTATTTCTTTTAAACCAGTGATACTTAAGGTAGAGTAAGCTTTCAATTTTTAAACACTTTCATTTTGCACTGTACATAATTGATTGGATTTTCAAAGAAATTATATTTCCTTAGTAGTTGCTAGTATTTATTATCACAATATTTTAATATACAGTCACTTAATAGTAATGAATAGATTAAATATATTTTTCGATTCATATCGAATCATGTGGATGTCATGCTCATCACTTTAAAAAACTTATTGTTTCGTGTAAAGATACGGACAGACGTGCTTTTATTGCAAGTGGGTGGCAAGTGCCCATAAGTAGCACGTGTGTACACTTATTGCTAGTAATGAGCGTGTTTATTTTGAGCATGCTCAGAAATCAACCGACGTTTGAGTTTCGAGCATGCTACCTGAGGCGCGGGTAGGAGAGCAGGCTCCGAACGCGTCTGAACTGAACAGAATTGATTCTGGGCATATTTTATCGAATCGGTTTCTGTGTCAATTTAAAATAAAAAACCCTCGATATGTCGCGTAGGAGGGAAGAAAAAACTTTGCTTTTTCTTCTTACACCATTCGGTTGCAAGCAATATGATTATTTTATTAAGTTCTGTACGGATAGCACTGTCACTGTATTTTTGTACATCCATTTCGGCCAAGAGCCTGATGCCAAATAGCATGTTTCATGCTTTAACTGTGCTTATTGCTGGCGAATGTGAACAGTTGCCGAGCATGCTCAATTTAAGCAAGCTTATGAGCATGCCTTTTTTTGAGCACGTCTGTACGTACCATATAGCGATAATCAAATTGGGTATTTCAAAATTGAACCTTGCAATGTTTGTTTAGTTTATAAAATTTAACGTGTTCATAGTGTAGCGCGTGTGAAAGCGGTGAGCAGTATAAAATTAATATTTTTGCATATGTTTATTTTGCGGTTCCTACGCCTGAGAAGGATATTCAAAGCAATAATTTGTGGATGTGACTCTTTGATTACTTTTATAGAAAAATGATTGGATAGAATTGACCGCCTTACGACCGCTTGAGATAGATCTTAACCTGCACCCAATTTTCAGTCTTCAATGTCCTATTTTCCATTGTTACCTACTCACCTACCCCTTCGATAACCTCACACTTTCGTCGTTCAAAGGGTTTATCTGTTAGGTCGGCAGTGATACAATACAAATGTGTTTAGTACGTACGTAGTATGTATAGTGTGTTGAGAATATTTTATAATTGTAAAACTACATTGCCTGAAATAGTGCCCTATTAACGTGTGCCGTGGTTGAAGCTGTGGGTTTTACTGCGTTTATTGTTAATAATATATTAGTATTAGAGCGGAGCGGCGGCCGGCCCTCGGGGACGGTAAGCAGAGCGCATGCAATTTGCGTAAAAGAGAACTTTGTTTTTATTTTCGTTTTAAATTATTAGTTTAAGAGAATGATCGGTGCGGCCGATGTACAATCTCTTGTAAATTTTTATGTATAGATGGGGAAATTTAATATATGTTATGTGTTAAGTATTTTTCATTTCGATGACTTTTAATTCGGGAGTCTGTCGGTTTTTAGCGTTGTACATACCTATAGAGCGCCATGCTAGCGGCCGTTGTTGCGGACCGACTCCTGTAAGTAGGAATATGAAGCCTTGTACTATAATATAAAGAGTATGAATCGCGTGTACCATATAATAATAGTGAATGGACTCTCAAACCTAGCTCTGTATATTGGGTGTATAGTAATCTTTTTTAGTTTATTGTTTTTGTTTTTTTCCCAACTAATGAATAGTAATTTATGCTGATGAAATATCTATATTATACATTTATATGTAATTTTGAAGAAAGAGAAAATACAAATAGATTTAAACACTATAAATATAGTATAGGGGTTACACCACACAGATAGTATATAGTTTTGGTATGTAAACATGATATGACTTGTACATAGAGGGAGAAATAGTAAATGAAAGAATTGATACAATAAAAAATTAACTTTACGTTATTGTAATATTTTTTCTAGTAGAGTTATTAGTTGGGAAGGGCGTTTGCGCCCGACGGGAGTTAGGAAATGATGCGAACTAATGTAAAATTTTTGTTGCTGGCAAATGTGAAGTTCGTTTACCCATTTAATTGTGCATTATTTTTCTTTAAGTTGCTTTCTCTGTCGTTCTACATTATTTTTAAAATCATATAATTATATTCATAAAGTACGATGAGTCATGGTGAATTATTATCATATTATTATGAATGAAAAGAAATAAGGATTATTATTGTTCTGCTATTATTAAATTTGTAAAGTTAGTTTATTAATAAATGAATAAAAAATTGTTCCTTGTGTCATTATAAAATGCCCTTCCTTATAATCACTCATTTGTACTACAAAAAGTTATTTTAGATTGAAATTTACGCAATTACATGCAATTTAATCAAATTTCCAAATGGGCGAACCTAAAAAACACACCACTTAAATAATTTATATGAATCGCAAAAAAACTATCTAGCGTGTGGTAGCGGTGTAAGAATATGAACTATTACTGTATCGTCACAGCCTCACTGACCTGTATATACTACGCGTTCATTTCAAGTGAGGTGGGCGATGCAAACCGTATACTCATACGAAATCTATATATTGTTTGGTTTTTATATATTTGGTTTTTATTTTTATATTGTAAGTGGTTTTTATATATTGGTACAATATCTAAAAACCACTTACTGGTTCGTACGAAACTATATATTACAAAATCTGATATTTGCGTACCGCCGCGATACCTATATCACTTCGAATCAGTCGGTCGCTAGATTCGTTCCATAACTATATATTATACAAAATCTGATATACCGCCGCGATACCTATATAGCTTTGCATCGGTCGGTCGCTAGATTCGTTCCATAACTATATATTATACAAAATCTGATATACGCGTGCGACAGTGCGCGAGTATATGGGTATTAGATTAGACATGTTGGAAAATTTAAATCTTATATTTGTATACTACACTAAATAATAAAAACACAATTTCACTAAATCTTAATTAACTTCCCTAGTATTTATTTTTCCAACTTTTTAAATATATCTCGTAAAATATTTTGATAAAAATGTAAAATAAATAATATTAAACTGACGCGCTTCGTTAAAATTACTATAAAACAATACCTGAGCCAAATATCGCGACAACAAAGTACATAAAGTTTAACATCAAGCACTAAAGAATTAAGTCAAAAACGTTTTCAACACTTCAAAAGATTTAACGGCAAACGATTTATTTTTATGATAATTTTCAACCACAAGTTCAGTATTAAATATTGGATATAAGTTAACCTTTAAGTATAACAAATAATTGTTAGAATTCTTATTTTTAGACATGTGAAACCTAAATTTTAATGAAATAAATCAAAAGAATACGTGGTTGTATTGATAGTTTAAAGAAAATACTTTCTTTGGAAAACTGATTTGTAAACCGCCATCTACTCCATTCTTAAGTCATTTTATCGAACGAAAATTGATTAGCTCTCAAGGTGGTACGTAAAGATGACGCAAGGTGGCATAAATAGGGCTAAGTAAGAAGTCGATTGTGGATGATTTTGAATCACAAACTTGTATACGATTTCAACAGCGTATCTGAGTAGAAAATAGTATAAACGCGTACGCAGAATATATAGATATTGAAATATATAGTTTTGACATCAGATATTGAAAATCGAAATGTGATACAGATACGATTCTCAGAAAACGCGATACGACCCAGGCCTAATTTCAAGTTTGCCGTCGTCGACCGTTATGATATCACAGCCGACGGTACCGTAGACAGAAAAGTTGTCTTGTTTATCCGTAATATCACACAAACATGATGACTATTTTTTTGTCAAATAGAGCAAAACAAGTAAGTAGTTTGTAGGTAGTCCTGTACACAGTAATTGAGAGCAAACAAGTAGATAAATGCATATTATAAAATAATTTATTTAGTAAAGTCAAATAATAAAAGTGAAAAATAACCTTGTCCGATATAATTATAAAATATGGTAATAAAAAATTTATAGTTTAATTTTACATTTAAAATATTTCAAGTACGTAAAACATTACGAAGGCGCTGCTATCGGTACTATTAGGGCGACACTTGAGACGCGGAGTGAGGGAGCGCGACGGGAGGTAACGGCATTCTTGAATGAACAAGTAGGTACCTATACAAAGTACGCCACAGCCTGAAGAACATACAGTCGGACATTTCCATAGAGATATAATATTATACCTATTCTAAGTCAATAGTCATTTCATCGCGTTTTAAATTGTCGGAATTGCCGTCATAAACATTAAATTGCTAGGGTTATCACAACGGGAAATAATAAAAACTGATTTTGTTTTCAATTCTACGATCCACGTTAAAACAAATTAAATAACTTAGACAAAAAATAATGAATCTTTTTCTTTTACCTTAATAACTAAGTACTTAAACTAATGTAAGTGTACCTAAGTATGTCTGTAATAATTTTGAGTTTTTAATAACTAAGCTCTTAAACTAATGTAAGTATGTCTAAGTGATTGAGTTAGCGTTAAGCAATCAATAAACAAAGATCACTAAAGTGTACAACTACGGAGAATGTTGCCATTGATGTCATGGATCTGAAACGTTGACTTCCACCGATAGGTGTTGGCTTTGTTAATAAGCTCAAGGCCTCTCATCGAGCTATGGAGGGAACTAGGAGTCAACAGCGTTCTTGTGGTGGTGATGATGATGGCAAATATATACTCCACGAAAGTTCCACTATCATCGTCGGGGCGCGACTGCAGTGTTGCGTGAGACCTAAAATAAGGAATACTTATACTTACTTTCTGTATTCAGAAAGTAAGTATAAGTATTCTGTATTAAGAAAGTAAGTAAAGTAAAAAATTGTCCTATTGGACAATTTTTACACTTTGTATAAATACGTGAGGGTTCTTTAACGTCTGCAAATGCAGTTTAGAATGGAAAAATTAGTTTAGTTATTTATGTGCTCCACTTATAGATAGTTTTTGTTTTAAATATTTGCACGTTTGAGAGCAGACTAAACACCTGCTACATTATATAGAACTGAAGACTCTGTCAACTATGTTTTATGCCAAGTACCTGAGATGATATTTTGGAAATCGTGTTTTTTGAAAATTATATTTAGATGCAAATTACACACTGATGAAATATGAATAATATTTTTCGATCTTACCGACATAATAAAAAATGAACTGGTTATTTAAATAAAAAGTTATGAGAGCAATTAATTTAATTATTTGAGTTTAAAAAAATACTAAAAAAACTTGAAATAAAAAGGGAAAGGAAACTTGGAAAAAAAAAGAAAAAAAGTCACACTGATGAAATCTTGACTCGAACCGGGGGTACCACGAAACCACGATTTCCTATTTGAGCTATCATTACCTGTGAGGTACTGGCAAAATTTACCTTCGTGTGCTAAGGACATTGTAGCAGTTTTTTATTGCCTGAAGACACATAATAAATAGGATAAAACGACAGTTTCTAAAAACGAATCCTAGCTAGATCAATTTATTGCCCCCAAAACTCCCTGCACACTAAATTTCATGAAAATCGTTGGAGCCGTTTCCGAGATTCCAATTATATATATATATATATATATATATATATATATATATATATATATATATATATATATATATATATATATATATATCATCTAGAAGTAGCAATGTCGTGTTTAGTTGTCAATATCATCAAACAACCTCTTTTCATTGACTTGGTCAAGCTTTATCATCTTAGCCAACAAACACTGTAAAATTTTATGAAATACTGCCATTTCACTTTCAATAATCCGCTAATTTATGATATTATAAATTCTAAGATATTATCAATACATATATAAAAATATTTTTATTGAAACTATTAGGATAATAAGAGTTTTGTACTAATTGCAATTTTTATCAGTTTTTTTATTGATAAAAAAACTAACCACTAAAACTTTTTATTGTTTAATAATTTTACTTAGAAACATCTTTAAATTTATGATTTTCGATAGATGTCACTATTATCTTTTTAGAAGTCATTTGTTAGTATAAATTTTTTTACTATCTACTAAAATTAAATAACAAAAACTAAAAAACGTACATTAGAAGTTTCAAATAAAAATAACTACATATATAAATGCTATATAATTTAACTTGTTAGCGCGGATGGCATCTCCAACCAAGCCCTGAAACACTTTCCTGAGCAGGTGTTAACCTTTTTATCTATTATCTTCAACGCCTGCTTCAACCTTAGTTACTTTCCCACTACGTGGAAAGAGGCAACTGTGATTGGAATTCCCAAGCCAGGCAAGCCTCTCAACCTCCCCTCCAGCCATCGCCCCATTAGCCTCCTCAAGGCAATGGGCAAGCTCTTCGAAAGAGTCATCCAAACACGGATGAGGCGCTATCTGTTTCCCACAGACGGTGACCCTCTCATCATTCCCCACCAATTCGGCTTCCGAGCCAAACACTCATGTCCCCAACAAGTTCACCGCATTGTGGAATATATCCTCAGCGGTTTCTATCCTCGACGTCATAAAACCATCGCGGTCTTCTTCGATATAGCCAAAGCTTTTGATAGAGTCTGGCACACAGGCCTCATCTACAAGCTCTACAAAATAGGTCTCCCCGATCGTCTAGTTCGTCTCGTGGCCTCCTATTTGAAGCATCGTACCTTTCGTTTTAGACACGAAGGCACGCTATCTTCACAGCGAACTATCAAGGCTGGTGTCCCTCAGGGCTCAGTACTTGCTCCTTTGCTGTACATCCTGTTCACCAACGACATTCCCATCCCGTCGAAAGGTGTTCAACTCTCCCTCCTCGCAGACGACACTGCCATCTACTGCAAAGGTGTCTCACTACCCTTCATACGGAACAAGATCCAAAAGTCAGTTGATGACCTAGGAGATTGGTTCAAAAAATGGCGCATCGATGTGAACCCGGAGAAGAGCTCCGCCGTTCACTTCGATTATAAACGACGCCGTCTTAAAAACACTCCTCCAATACGTATGCTAGGGACCCCTGTCCCCTGGCATACGACAGCCAAATATTTAGGTGTCACTCTAGACACAGGGCTCACTTTTAGGCCCCACGTCAAACGAGTCACCCGTCACGCACGGTTTTACCTGAGTAGGCTCAACAGTATGTTGGGCAGACACAGTAAAATGTCCCTTCGGAACAAGTGAACCCTTTATAAGGTCTGTATACGACCCGTCATGTCCTACGCGGGCCCCGTCTTTGCCCACGCAAACCCTAACATTTTAAATGAACTCCAAATAGTTCAGAACCTCTTCTGTCGTCGAGCTGCGAACGCACCTTGGTACGTCCGTAATGCCGACCTTCATCGGGACTTAGAGCTCCCAACAATTCAACAGTTCCTTAAAAAACTCTGAGAACTTCTTCAAAGCCTCAGAGTCGCACCCAAACAATTTAATTCGTGAGGCGGCTTCTTATGCAGCCCCACCCCCCTCTCGCTATCGTGTCCGCAGGCCGAGAAACTCTCTCTCGGACCCGCCAAATAAACTGTCAAACGACCTGAACTGCCTCCTGGCGGCTCAGGCCAGTTCTAATTAAATTAATTATTATTATATCAACTAATATTATTTTGCCTTCGTAGGCACTCCCTCAGCGGCTCTTAGCCGCCTGCGCCCTCTTTTCCCAAAAGAGGGTCGCTCATGATAAGGCACAATAGAGCTTAATCAGCCAGCTGCCTGTCCCCAAAGGCGGTTTTTAGGGGGTATCACTTAGGGTCCCCGGTAGGACAGTGAGTCCCCCATAACCACGATAGACCGGCTATCGTGGTATGCGTAATGCATTTTCCGCCTCCCTATGTACAGGGTAGCCCTTTAATTGCTTCGGGCGCAAAAAAAAAAACTTGTTAGTAGAGGCAAAATGTCATTTCTTTATTGTATTTTACGTTAGATGGCACTGTTTTGAAAAAGTGAATGCAACAATAATATTGTAGTTTGTCGGCGTAGTTCAATTTATTACACAACGGTTAAAACTAAAGTTGGGCTTTATTTATAAATATTTTATTTGTTTTAATAGAACACATTAATCGTATAAAATAGAAATTAACATCTAAAGGAAGGAAAATACTTAACCCTCCTTTTTTGAAGTTCTGTAATCGGATAAAAAGTAGCCTATAGGTAGCTCCGGGTCCCTAACTACCTACACACAAAATTTCATGGAAATCTGTTCAGTAGTTTTTGCGTGACTCTGTAATACACAGACAGACAGACAAAAATTCGAATAACCACTAACACGGCTTCGGGACCCTTCGTTTAGTCCCCTGGACTTATATTTTCTAGAAAATATTAGAATTACAGACACGACCTTTCTACAGATTTATTATATGGTAGATTATCAATATATCGAAAATCAATAATTTAAAAAATATCTACAGTTTTAGTTTGAACTGATCAGTTAGAATGATCAGTTGAGCTGACCGTGTGTGGCGTCCAATAGAAGTAATACATAAGTCGGTTTCTTAAAAAAAATGTTTTTTTTTCAGCTTACAATAGCATTACGTAGTTTTAATATAGCAATTCCATAGCAAAATGACCTAATGATTTAGCTATGGAATTGTAACGAAATTTTACAAATTCAAGTGCCTTTTATAAGTTGGTCGACTATTAGTCGTTAACTTGTTAAGCCTACTGTCATAGTTTTCTTTTTTATATTATTATAATATACTAGCTCTGCCCGCGACTTCGTACGCGGATCCTGTTGCTTATGCCAGCGACAACGGGGTCGTCAAAATCAAAGATCTGAAACGTCTGATGTTGAATTCTAAGAGCCCGGGGACGAGAAAACAACGTGATTCGCGAGACGATTCGAGAAGTTCTAGATCTTTCATTTTTGTAAGTCAATAGGAAATGCCCATCAGATTATACAACTTTTGCTAAGACGTCATTTCTATATATGTTGTGTGTTATTAAGTTAATATATTGGTAATATTGTTTAAATCACGTTTACATGACGCTTAAGTACTTTTATATGTAGAACAAAAATACTTCAGTGCAAAGCTTCCGGGTAAACTATGTTGAAAGTTGACCCGTCCGGCACGCGAACATAAAGATTTCTAGAACTGCTAACCCGGGAAAGAGCGACGTACAATTGACCATGCGAGAAATAACTGACACCGAGATCTACTCCAGCAACAAGAAAAGTCTGCCCTTGAGCCTTATTAATTGTCATTGCATAACACACTGATACTGGGAATTGCGTTTTTTTAAATTGGAATTGAAAATTATTTGGTACTATGGGAATTCTGGGAATAAAGACGGTTTCTCCTGCACCGCAACCCCAGTGATTTAGGTAAAATGGTAATTCTGCCCTCATCATTCGTTAACAGTCCCCGCTACCTACATGAGTACACACAGGACGCATTCGCCTATGTACGAACTTACGGAAGACCTGATCTTTTTGTTACTTTTACTTGCAATCCCACATGGAAAGAAATAACCGTGGAGCTAATGGCGGGCCAAAAAAATACTGACAGACACGATTTAGTTGCTAGAGTATTTAGATTAAAAGTACAAAAATTAATGTATGTAATTAAATAAGGGAAATTTTCGGAGAGGTGCAGTGCTTCATGTATTCAATTGAATGGCAAAAAAGAGGATTACCGCATGCCCACATTCTAATATGGCTTAAAGAGAAGTTGCGCCAAATAGACGACATAATAAGCGCCGAGATTCCGGATCCTGAGCAAGATAAAGAATTGTATGATACCATCGTCCGAAATATGATTCACGGTCCATGTGGAGCACGAAATTCAATATCGCCATGTATGAAAGAAGGAAAATGTACAAAGAAATTCCCTAAACAGCTATTAAAAGAAACAGTACACAATGACAATGGCTATCCTTTATACAGACGCAGAGCTACCGAAGATGGTGGCAGGAAAGTTACAATCAAATCTCGCTCCGGAGCGTTCGAAACTTTAGATAACAGCTTGACTGTCCCGTATTCGCCCATTCTATGTAAAATGTTTAATGCCCACATTAATGTAGAAGCATGTAGCTCTGTCCGCGCAATCAAGTATATCTGTAAGTACATAAATAATGGAAGCGACCAAGCAATATTTAATCTCAGGAGTGAAGGTGAGGCAAATCCCGTTTTTTTTTTATAAGATAGGGTGACAAACGAGCACACAGTCCACCTGATGGTAAGTGGTCGCTGTGGCCCTTAGACATCTACATCCATCCTCGATTACGAATCAAAATGCAGATGCGTTGTCACCCGTGAGGACTAAGATGGAATGCCTCGCTTCCAGTAAAAAGGGTCTCCGGTTCTCTACACTCACCATACGAAATACAGCAGCATTAAGCTACTATTTCACGCTGGTATTCTGTGAGAGCGTGGTCCTTCCCCGGTCGAGCCGACCCATTCGTGCTACAACTATACTACAAATATAACTGCAGCATGGCTCTACCACGTATAAATTAATGAAGTACAGACCTTTCAAGCAGGGCGCTATGTCAGCAGTAACGAGGCAGCGTGGCGCCTCCTTGGCTTCCCTTTACACGAAAGGCACCCAAAAGTTACTCACCTTGCTGTGCACTTAGAAAATGGAGAGCGTGTATATTTCACAGAAAGAAATTTCCAAGAAAGAATTGCATCACCGCCAAAAACTATACTTACAGCCTTCTTTCAACTTTGTCAAACCGACCCCTTTGCAAAAACGTTGTTATATTCTGAAGTCCCCCGCTATTGTACTTGGAACACATTTAGGAAGGAGTGGAAACGCCGTATTCAAGGCGCGCCTGTTGCAAATTGGCCCGGTGTAAAGTCATCAGATGTCCTTGGTCGTGTGTATACCGTCCATGTAACTAATTTTGAATGTTTCTGTTTACGATTGCTGCTGCACTATGTTCGGGGTCCTACAGGATATAAAGACCTTAAAACTGTCAACGGTTCGGAATGCGCAACTTATAGAGAAGCATGTGAAGCTCTGCATCTTTTAGAAAACGATAATCACTGGGATGAAACCATGGAGGAAGTTGTGCAGTGCCAGTCACCAGCCAAAATTAGGGATCTTTATGCAACTCTCATATCATCTTGCGGGCTATCTAATGCACATGAATTGTGGGACAAATATAAAGAGTACATGGCGGAAGATATTTTGCAAAGGTATAATGAAGCACTTGGAAAATTTAAGATAAAGTAATGGCAATGGTAGGCAAAAAATTAAGCGACTTTGGAATGATAAGCCCTCAGCGAACAACCGAAAATGAACTAAGTGATTAAATTATACGTGAAACAAAATACGATATACCAGCTTTGCAGCAGCAAGTAGTCGAATTTGTACCCCGCTTGCTTTCCGAACAAAAACGAGTTTTTGACAAAGTATTAGGACAAATTGAATCTGGAAATGATGCACTTTTCTTTTTAGATGCCCCTGGAGGAACTGGGAAGACATTTTTGTTAAATTTATTATTAGCGCAAGTACGGAAAGATAAAAACATTGCTGTGGCCGTAGCTTCCTTCGGTATAGCCGCCACGCTGCTAAGCGGGGGCCGCACTGCACATTCTGTTTTAAAACTTCCTCTAAATCTAGCCCAGAAATAATCGCCGATCTGCAGCTTTAGCAAAAATAGTGCACGAGGTATAGTGCTACGACAATGCAAACTTTTAGTGGGACGAAAGTACAATGTCGCATAAAAAAGCTGTAGAAGCACTAAATCGAACGCTCCAGGATTTGCGCAGCAATACCGACGTAATGGGAGGAATGCTGGTGGTTTTACTGGCTGGTAGTCACCAGACTTTCTTAAACCAAACGCCAAACTTTACCTGTCATTCAAAAGGGCACACCTGCAGATGAAATTAAAGCATGCCTCAAGTCGTCTATTTTATGGAACAAGGTGACAAAATTCGGTTTAACTACGAATACGAGAGTGCATTTGTATAATGATATCAATGCTGGAAACTATGCTGACACACTATTAAAAATTGGCGATAGGCGGTTGGAAACGGATGCTGAGGGCTGCGTTAAATTGACTAGAGATTTTTGTAATTTAGTACAGAGTCATTCCGAATTAATTGCGAGCGTTTATTCAGATTTAACGAACAACATGCATGAAGACAAATGGTTATGTGAAAGGGCGATTCTCGCACCAAAAAACGAGAGCGTTAACAAAATAAATTCAGATATATTAAGCGAAGTAGCAGGAGAAATAACAGAGTATTTGTCAGTAGACACAGTTATGGACACAGAACAGAGCACTTCATATCCCTTAGAGTTTCTAAATTCTCTAGAGCTGTCAGGTGTGCCCTCACATAATCTTCAATTAAAATTAGGCGTCCCAGTCATGTTAATGCGAAATTTAGATGCTCTTCGGTTATGTAATGGGACAAAGCTGCGTGTGACACATCTTGGACGGAACGTAATCGGTGCTACAATTTTGACAGGCGTAGGAAAGGGTGAAAATGTTATTATACCACGGATCCCTATAATTCACACAGATCTTCCTTTTCAATTCAAAAGGTTGCAGTTCCCTATTAAGCTCAGTTTTGCAATGGCAATTAATAAAGCGCAAGGGCAAACGTTACAGGTAGCGGGGGTCAACTTAGAAAAACCGTGCTTCTCTCATGGTCAGCTGTATGTAGCATGTCCGCGTGTGTCAAATGCCCAGAATCTCCACATTCTTACCCCGAATGGAAAAACATATAATATTGTGTACAGTAGCGTCTTAAAATAGTGTTCAGTTAATTTTTTTTTTCAAAATTCCCACAATCAATTAATCATAATTCCCACAGATCTTCCCCTTCAATTCAGAATTTCCTATTTAGCTCAGTTTCTATTCAATTCCAAATGCACCACCTCAGACGGACCTATTAAGCTCAGTTTCCTTTCAACTCAAAAGGCTGCATCTTGTTTCAAAACATTTAAATAGGCTGACGAATCAATTTTGCTCAGTTTCCTTTTAGTGGCTGCATCTCTGACAAATTTATAAAAGTCAGTTTTCTTTCAATTCAAAAAGCAATGGATAGTTCATTTCCCAGTGACCATGCGGGCGAAGCCACGGGTAACAGCTAGTTTAATATAATTGTTACTTCACCGTTAACCGAAGATATAAGATGTGGTTGGGATTGCACTATACAAAATAACTCAGGCGTAAGAATAAGTTTTTCTTGGTGTAGTTGTGGATAGGTACCTTCACCAATCTTTAATAATTTATCAGAAAATTGACGATCATCCGGGTTATCTCCAGTTCTCACTCGCATGTTTATAGTCAAATGTACCGATAGTATATCACGCCACAAATAAGAGCTTTTTAGGCAAGCCCTAACCTCATCAGTTCGGGTTCCCCGTGGTATTACCGGTAAGGTTTGTCGAAAATCACCACAAAATAAAACCGTGATACCGCCCATTGGTCGATCATTTTGTCTTATATCCCTTAAAGTTCTGTCTACCGCTTCTACTTCTTTTGGTGGGCCATCGTACATTCATCCCATATGATTAAATTACACTCACGTAATACCTTAGCTTTGTCGCTATTTATTGAAATACTACAGGTTGGACTTTCCGCACGATCTAAATCAATTGGTATTTTAAACATAGTGTGAGCAGTTTTACCTCCTGGTAGCAATGTTGCAGCTATACCTGATGAAGCCACGGCAAGAGCAATTTTACGCTGATTTCGAACATAAGCTAATATTAATTTAGTCAAAAAGGTTTTCCCAGTTCCTCCAGGTGCATCTCAAAACCATATTGTTCCCGAATTATTCTGAACACTCTCGCACACGCAATCATAGACTGAACGTTTTTCTGCAGTCATCATTGGGACACTGTTTTCTAATGTTGCCAGCAGTTCCATTGATTTGTAACCAATCTCTGCGGAATATTCCCTATTGGTAACCTCTCCGACTCAGGTTGGTGTTGGCAAACCATATTCACAGAGTGATTTACCGCCTACTGCTGTTAAGTCTTCCCGCGGAGATAATAAGCACAGATTTATGGCAAGATCACGAATATTATCATTAGTTGCGTCTTCATAATTGTGAGATATATTCCGAAGAAAGTCTTCTGCAAATTTTTCTTTATATTTTTCCCATAATTGTACAGCAACTAACAAATTACAAAATGTGAGTAATGTTACAAATAAATGGCGTAAACGTCGTGGATTATCACTAACACAGGATTCTGCTAAATCGTCATCCCAATGCTGATCATTTTCAAGCAAACTACGCGCTTGGCAAGCTGTATGATAAGTTGGATAAACAACATCGTCAACTTTTCTCAAATCTATAAATGATGTTGATCCTCGCACTGTATTTAATAATAATCGCAAATAGAAACACTCAGCGTTGTTAGTATGAACGGTATACTTTCTACCAAGAACATGTTGAATGAACATTCTTTTAAAATACCTGACTCGCGATCTACAGGCCTGCCACGGCGTCTACGATTAAAGACACCTCGTTGCTTATCGTAGGTATAATACGATGGAACTTCCTCATACAATAGAGATTTTGCAAAATCATCAGTTTGGCAAAGTCGAAAGAATGCAAATAAAGTTGTTTGTCTAGGGTTCTCTAATCGTTCTGTAACATTTTCGGCGTTGAAATATATACGCTGACCGCCCTCAAGATGAACAGCCAGATGAGTCACAGGTGGATATCTTTCGTGAATGTTGAAACTTAACATCCACCACACAGCTTCTGAAGAGCTGATATATCTGCCTGACTGAAATCTAGTAACTTCATGATGTTCATTTCTAAACGCAAATGTAGCTTGGTCACTGCCCTTGTTAATATACTTACAAATATATTTTATTGACTCTACACTATTACACATTTCAACATTTATGTGAGCTTGAAATGCTCTAGACAACACAGGCGAATACGGAACGACCCACCTATTATCTAAAGTAACCTGTTGTCCAGACACTCGGTTTTCAACAGTAAAACCACCATTGTCTCTTGAACGGCGACGATATAATGGGTATCCATCATGTCCTGTTACAGTTTCATCCACTAATGCTTTTGGATATCTTCTTTGCATACAAGGAGCATTACCGTTAAATGCACCACATGGACCATGTATCATATGAGTTTTAACAATGTCGTATAACACGGGATCTGCAATCGGATCGGGAATTTCAGCACTGATTGTACTGTCTACATCATTAGGTCGCACCTTATCTTTTAACCAAAGCAGGATATGTTCGTGAGGTAAGCCGCGTTTTTGCCACTCAACACTATACATATAGCACAATACATCTCCAAAAACGTTATCTTTGGTAAGTAGATCTATCATTGATTTTAATTTTAAATGAAAAACTCTTGCGATAATATCATGGCGGTCATGCGGTGCTTGACCCTCAATAAGCTCCCGAGTGATTTCATCTCACTTGGGGTTGGTAGTTACAGTAATAAATAAGTCGGGACGTCCATATTTTGTGACGTGACAAAAAGCACCTTGAGTACGTTCGTGCATGTAGCGTGGACCACCAGTAAAAGAAGAGGGTAAAATAACTAAACGGCCCATATTCACCGTATTCTTCAGCGCGCAGCTGCCTTTGATTAGATCGTATATGAACTAATCTTTCGGTTTCAATTTTTGCGTACATGTCAACAATAAACTGATTGAATAAGCCACGAAAACGTTGAAAGTATACAAATCTATTTCGTCTCACTTGCAAGTGGTAACAATAAAATTGAAGGCATGACATCTTTTTATTATAATTAGGTGCGCCTGTACGCGGATCAGTTTGGTATAAAGCGAAATTATAACCATCTTCCCCTCGAGAGTATATCAAAGGATATTGCAAACTGTCGTAAGCCCTGTGGGTTTCGTAAATACGTTGCAAACGATTGTCTCTGGAACGGATAACGATATCACGTCTACCACATTCCTGGTCGACCCAGCAACTTCATTCGTGGATGGAACGTTATAACGCTCAGGGTGTTCCTGAGTTGGACGCCTATCGGCATTTATAACAATTTTATAATTGTTATCACCATCTTGAGGAAGAGCTTCTAATGCCGATTTAAAACTGCATACATACGAATTAACCTGATGCAACATATTCTGAAGTTGTGAAATATGTTCAGTATTTTAATTCGGGAAATATTGATTTCTTATATTCGACTGTTCGTTGTAGTCGGATACAAAATATATTTGAAGAAACTTAGGTAGGTCTTCAGGCAAAAGGGATCCTATCAAATGGTAAACCTGACACCCTGGGGGTCCTAACTATAGCTACCATACATTTAAAAAAATCTAAATGCCTACTTAAATAATAAAAAGGATCCTAAATAAATCCTTAAATCCCTAACTACGTCTAATAGAATGAAATAACCTATTTGATACCTAGGTACCTATTTAAAACTACAACTAAATAAAAAAAAGTTTAATTTATAATTAAGCTAATACTAAGAAATATTTAAACACTACCGAAATAACTCATACGTATTTTATAAAATAACAACCAAAGAAATCCAAAAATATTGAACGCAAGAGTAGACTAAAAGTCGCGCTGATAAGCACGGTTTGTTAAAATCATTTATTATCTGTCAATAAGGTCGAACACTCTGAACGTTTATTCGCATCAACAGCCAAATATGTACATGGTCAGTAATCTATGCAAATATTGTATGAAGCTCCCTCCGGAAAGCGGGGGAGGGAGGTTGGGAATGCTCATAGCATACCACGCAGCCGGCTGCGTGGTTATGTGGCGACTTTTACCCACTAAACTCAACCTTTTAGGAATTGGCTTAACGATCATACTAGAGATCTCTAAGCCGTATACGAACGCGACCCTCCTTGGCAGAAAGGAGGGCGCAGGCTCGCACTCGGACCTCCCGCCTTTTTATACCTCACGCCGCGAGCCACGTCCAGCGCGGCGACCGTTACACAAAAATAATCCTTATAGCATGATTCAGTATTCCCGCGCGATGGCTTATTAGCGTATTTCATGTATGACTTTGGTGTTTATATACGGATTTCTATGATTCTTTTTTATTGAATAGATAATAATGTTAACTTTTTTAATTAGGGATGAGTGAGAGTGTTATAAACGTAAGAGTAGACAAATATAACCAGAAAGCTCCAAACTGCTAAGCTATCGGGAGTTACACGTGTTATTGTGAGTTAACCATAAAAGATAGACATATGCTGTCGTGGGATATTTTTTATTATTTTTAAGTAGAACATTTCCGTTTTACATGATTTCTGTGTAGCTTTAACTATTAAGGCTGCACATGCGACGGAAGCTTAAAAAATGGAGTAATTTCTCCCCTTTCCCAACATTTCCCTTCACTGCTCTGCTCCTATTGATCGTAGCGTGATGAAAGTGATACTATAACCTGCCCAGGAGTATGAAGAATGATTGTACCAAGTTTCGTTAAAATCCGTCGAGTAGTTTTTGTTTCTATAACGAACATACAGACAGACAGGCAGACAGACAGAAAAATATTTTACTGTTTGCATTTTTGGCATCAGTATTTTATTTTATGTGGAAGACCAACAGCTATCATAATTAGAATAGATAGTACTAATAACAACAGTAAGCCAATTAAAGATCCTCACTAATAGACACAAAGGTGAATTTACAACAGTGATAAATACGATTTAACACTCGAAAGTATCCAATACAATATATTTATGCCAAATGAGAGCTAAACTTGTATTATACATATAAAAGACAATCAATTCATACTTAGGACAGTCAATAACACTACAAGCTATTTTTAACAGAAAAATAAACACAAATACAAAAGTAAATCATAGTTGTGTAGCAACGCATCAATATCTCACTTAGAGCTACCAAAAAATGCATTGTTAAGTATGCGCCTAGCTGATGCAGCACTAGTGTTAAACAAATCGAAGTCAAACTCATTGGCTAGCTTCGATCACTGATCACCCCTGATAGTTATTTTGGAAATATATTTCATGTACAGAATTGACCTCTCTACAGATTTATTATAAGTATAGATTATGGACCAAGTGATTAATTGGTATTATTTATAATGCTTGCTTGCCGTGTAGTGGCGGTTGAGAATATCAACTACCCCATATCTTCCCGTGGGTGTTGTAAGAGGCGACAGAGGGAGACAGGCAGGAGATGGACAGCAGCATCTTCCTAATAACAACAATAACATACTTAAAAACTGCGGTTGCCAACCCGCTCGCCAAGCGTGGCAACTATGGCAAAAATCCCACCATGAGCAACGACGCAAACAAACGCTACGGTGGCGACCATGGTAACGGCGGGGCAGGGGGTGCTAAGAATCTCCGGTGGAGGTTCGGTTGCCACCTACGACGACTCGACCTGGCAACGTATAACGCACGCACCATGAGGACTGACGAGAAGATACTGGAGCTGGAAGAAGAGGTAGACAAGTTGCGCTGGCATATTATTGAATTATCTGAGGTTTGAAGAGAGGGTTAGGACACGGTAATCCTCGAGTCCGGCAACTTGTTCTATCACCGGGAGGGCGACCGTCTCTCCCAAGGAGGTGTCGGATTTATCGTCCACAAGTCTCTCGTAAACAACGTTGTAAAGATTGGGAGTGTGTCGACGAGGGTCGCGTATCTGATACTCAGACACTCTGAAGGTCATACAGGTCTATGCACCAACCTTGGCACATCCCGATGAGGAGGTGGAGGAAATGTATGAGGATATTTCTAGAGCCATGCATTCCTCCAAAACCCACTACACGGTGTTGATGGGAGACTTCAACTCAAAACTAGGCACAAGAGAAGGCGGTGAGCTGAAGTTAGGGAAATTTGGAGTAGGGCAACGGAACCGTAGCGGCCAGCAGCTGGCTGACTTTATGGAGAAAGAGGGACTCTTTATGATAAACTCTTTCTTCCAGAAGCGGCCCCACTGGAAGTGGACCTGGTCGAGCCCCGACGGTTCGACAAAAAATGAGATTGACTTCATTATGACGACCAGACGCCAACTGTTCAGTGATGTCTCAGTGATCGCAAGGGTGAAAACCGGCAGTAATCACCGAATGGTTAGAGGCACACTGAACCTAAACGTTAAGTTGGAGAGGTCTCGTCTAATGAAGTCAACGCTCCGTCCCCCTCGTGATCTAATCCAGAATCCCGAAACCTTTCAGCTCGAGTTACGTAACCGCTTTCAGTGCCTAGAAGTTTACAATGCAGTGGAAGATATGAATGACAAGCTCGAGGAAACTGTCCATGCGGTCGGAGCTAAGTCCTGCAAGACCCGCCGCAGAAGAACACAAAAACTCTCCGATCACACTCTTAATCTCATGGCTGTTAGACGGGAGATGAGGCTGCAATCGTCAACAGATTTGACAGCATAAAGGCAACTGAACAGATAGATCTCCAAATGCATGCGGCGAGACTTATGCAACTTTAATACTGCTCGTATTAAAGAAGCGATCGAGCGGAACCAGGGCTCTAAACTCTTTGCCAGAGATCTGTCTGCCAGAAAGAGCCAACTGTCAAAGCTGAAGACTGAGTGTGGCAGAATCGTTTCCGGGACACCTGAGATTTTGAGTGAGATTGAGAGGTTCTATGGGTAGCTGTACACATGGTCGTTGGAGCCACACGGAAGTGTGAGTAACGATCCAAGAGCAAGTCTTACCCGACACTATTCCGATGATATCTCGGACGTCAGTCTGAGCGAGATTAGAATGGCTCTCCAGCACCTTAAAAACGGCAGGGCCCCAGGCGAGGATGGAATTACAGCGGAGCTTTTGAAAGCGGGTGGAACACCGGTACTTGAAGTCCTTCAGAAGCTCTTCAATTCCGTCCTCCATGGTGGCACTACTCCGGAGGCGTGGAGCAGAAGTGCGGTGGTCTTGTTCTTTAAGAAAGGCGACAACGCTCTCTTGAAGAACTACAGACCGATTTCCCTTCTGAGCCTCGTCTACGTGCTGTTTTCGAGAGTCATTACGAATCGTCTCGCACGCAGACTCGACTTCCAGCCTCCCGAACAAGCCGGATTCCTAAAAGACTTTAGTACCACAGACCACATACATACCCTGCGGCAGATTGTACAGAAGACCGAAGAGTACAATCTGCCACTTTGTCTGCCGTATGTGGACTATGAGAAAGCCTTTGATTCCGTCGAAATATGGGCGGTGCTACAGTCCCTTCAGCGGTGCCAAGTTGACTGTCGGTATATCGAAGTGCTGAAGTGTTTGTACAGTAGGGCTACGATGGCTATCCGAGTACAGAACCAGAGTTCGAAACCTATCCAACTGCAGAGAGGTGTAAGACAGGGTGATGTTATATCCAAGAAACTCTTCACCGCTGCGTTGGAAGACGTTTTCAAGCTACTGGACTGGAAAGGATACGGTATTAACATCAATGGCGAGTACATCACTCACCTTCGATTTGCAGACGATATAGTCCTAATGGCAGAATCGCTGGAGGACCTTAGCACTATGCTCAATGACCTCAATAGTGTCTCCCAACGGATAAGTCTTAAGATGAACATGGACAAAACAAAGATCGTGTTTAATGTCCATGTCACACCTATGCCGGTAGTTGTTGGGAGCACTTTTTGTTGACGAATGAACACAAGTTGTTGACGAGTATGTTTGACCTGGGACTAATAGTCCGACTAAGTAAGTCCAACTTCGACCAAGAGGTCAATCGACGGATTCAACTCGGCTGAGCAGCGTTCGGGAAATTACGACACATCTTCTCGTCAGGTATACCTCAATCTCTGAAAAGTAAAGTGTACAACCACTGCATGTTGCCAGTGATAACTTACGGATCTGAGACGTGGTCCTTCACTGCTGGCCGTATGAGGACGCTCAAGGTCGCTCAGCGAGCTATGGAGAGGGCTATGATCGGAGTTTCTCTGCGTGATAGACTCAGAAATGAGGATATCCGCAGTAAAACCAGAGTGACCGATATAGCCACAGAACACCTAGTATAGTGAATAGAAATGCCTTTGTTTCAATTTACTTGCGCCACCACTGCCGCCGCTAGTCTCCCCACTCCTTGCAGGTATTTAACACACTCAACTCATATACGCTAGTGCTTGAGAAAAAACTATCGATAAAATATCGACACGGAATAATGTAGGTAATAAATATGTGATAAAATAAAACAGTATAATGATATAATATGAAAAGTAGAAAAAATAATTAATTACAAGGAGTAAAACTTATACAGTAAAATAGAAAAAATAAAATAGGACATTTTCATCATTTCAAAAACAAAATATTTATTGAAATATTTATTTATTTATTGTCCTGTAAAATGCAAATATTTATTTAAGAGTTGTCTTTTTGATACTTTTTGTGCTGAGGTTTTCATTAAATGGTGAAGGCTTATACAGCAACAGCAACAGCAAGATCTGTATACCTTTCTATAATACAAAAGACCTAAAAACCCGGTTTTTAGGTGATTTAATTATTTTCGTTTTGTTATACATTTCTAGGTTTTTTATATATGCTTCCATATTGTTTAAAAAAATGAAAACCTTATCTTTGTTTTTGAAATTTATGGGTTTCTTATAGTTTAACTGATTAATATTTCGTGAATTTGAAATATCAAACAAGTCATTAAAATTTTGCAAAAAATCTACTGTGCCTTGAACCCCGGTTGGTTAGTTTTGGAACAAAAAATTAAAGCTCTAGCCACATTACTGCTCATCAGTTGTGTCGCCAGCTCAACTTTCATTTTTTGGTTGTAGAAATAAATATGGCGACGGATGAATGCCTCATTTCCAGTAAAAAGGGCCTCCGGCCACCTGCACTCACCAAGCGAAACGCAGAAGTAAACCACTCACGCACCAATCACGCTGGTTTTCTGTGAGGTCGTGGTACCACCCCGGTTCGAGCCGGCCCATCCGTGCGACAGCAAGACTGACTTCATTTCAGTATAATTACACAGAATGTCGTAAAGCGTTTAGTTTCCGAATTTTTTTTTAAATTCTTTATTAATGAGCTTATTCACAATATGAATATGTCGCTCCGTTAATTCATTACCAAAAAAAAAAAACAATAACATAAGGTATACTTAAACTTATTACATTATAAAGTTCTCAAATCAATAATTAATTACAGAAAGTTGAAGAAGATATGCGATTAGTTACAAAAAGTAAAATGACAAGTTCCCAGATCAATCACATTGAGAAGTGAGTGATCGATCCGAGAACTTCACCTTGTAAAGCTTGACTAATATTTTTATATCGTCAGAATGTGGCTTAGCTAAAATTATATTACAATCAGCGAAATCTTTTAAAATGTGGTGGCATTTCTCTTTACAAAAGGCAGCGTTGTGGGCATAATCCATCAAAACATGCATTAGGTCGTCTGGAACACCGCATTGATCACAGTTCGGTGACTGGACCTTTTTCATAAGTAATGCAAACTTTCTAGATGGAATGTGTCCAGTACGCAGCCTCATTATCAGTACTGCATCCTGTTTCCGAACTATAAAGTATCAAAAATATACTAGTGGCGCCACATAATTTCTTTACTGTTTTGCATAATATACCCACGGGATGGTTTGTATTTTACTAAAATACTTTATTTATTTAGAAGATACTTAAATTTTCAGAAGTTGTCCAAACGTGAATAGTCGGATAAGCATGATCCAAAAGAACACGGCGTTTTCTTGTAGGATTAAAATCCTTTTCTTGAAAATCTGCTGAACATATTTTGCTATGTTTAGAAGAAAACCAATTTTTTTCCCTGCCGCCAAAATCCATTTTTCCTTAACTTCTGGGTTTATCGGAAAACTAAAAAAAATATAAGAATATTGATTGAATAAGAAAAAATATTTATTGTTAAATAAAAACTTACGCTTTTTATTTAACAGCAAAATTTATTTCTAAAAATAACCTGCTAGAATTGATTATACAAGGCATAGAATATCGATAGCGTCGATAAACTAAAATCTAAGCACATCCTTAATTGGCATCTGGGACCAGCGGCCATACTACGATGCGTTGAAGGGCAAAGTATCGTTCAATAAAATCGACTTAAAAATGTATTATTTTACTCACCAATGATAAAAAATTCCTTTAGAAGAACAATAACCCTTTCCTGAACAGTTTGAACAGTTCGAAACACTGCAATAGACCATTTTTAACCACGTGCACCACGACTAACACGTGACGACGGTTTGTTTCGAACTGACCCACGAAATTCTAGTAGTTGGCTTTTAAGCCATATACACGGCGCGCATTCCCGGCTCGTATAACATTTCTACTAGCTATATTAAGTGTTCTGTGGATATAGCTCAACGTATTAGTAAGCTGAAGTGGCAATGGGCCGGCTATATAGCTCGAAGAACCGATAACCGATGGGGAAGAAAGGTTCTCGAGTGGCAGCCTCGTACCGGTAGGCGTAGTGTAGGGCGACCCCCCTACTAGATGGAGTGACGACCTGGTAAGACGTGCAGGAAGTCGATGGATGCAGTTGGCTCAGGACCGACATTACTTGGGGGAGGCCTACGTTCAGCAGTGGACTTGTGAATGGCTGTAATGATGATGATGGTGATGATTTAAAACGCTCAGGCAATGTAAATAATGCCCGGGCAATATGAATAATGCCCAATATGAGTAATGTCGACGCCAGTTAGTCGACCCTATTGCATTTCTTATTAGGCGCTTAATCATACACCAACCGTACATTCAACCAATCACACTACACAAATACTCCCCACGCCCGACACTCACATTGGTTCTTACATTCCCATTTTAACTTCCGACCAAACAAGACACAAGCACAACACCAAGAATAATAAAATGAATAAAATTGTAAATTCAGTCGAATAAATCTTTGAGAAGATCTACAATTTCTTTCTTTTGTTCATCGCGAACAAAAAATGGCGACCGTGACAGGACCCTGCTACTAAAACGGGTTTTGCAAGCACGTGGGTCAACGGATGAAGGACACTAGAAGATCATTAAATATCGATTCTCCGCTTATGAAAAGTTATTAATAAATAAAAAAAATTAGATAGATAGATAGATAGAAAATTCTTTATTGCACTCAAACAAAACAGTTTGGTACAAAGGCGAACTTAATGCCGAAAAGGCATTCTCTGCCAGCTAACCTTTTGTAGTGTGGTGAGAGCTATGGGTAGAGCCGCGAGAGAAAGAAAAACTAACTTATTTATTCATACTATTCAAAACGTATTATATAATATTATGTATATGTTAGTTTATACATATATACACTCATACACATACATACACACACATATATATATATATATATATATATATATATATATATATATATATACATGCATACATATATATTTAAATAAAATATATACTAAACCAATAAAGCATACAATATAGTATACGAAATTATAATAAACATAATCAATAAAATTAATCAAGTAATTTTAAATAATATGCCTCAAGCTTACGTTTAAATGTATTTATTGAAGGAGTATCTTTTAAATCTCGTGGAAGGTTATTCCAAAGTGTAATTGAATATACCGTGAAGGAATCCGAGTAGTATGCAGATTTATGCATCGGGATAGTTAGAGTTTTGTTGGTCATCGAACGGGATAAGCTTAAATATGAAAAACGCTCTTTTAGATAAACTGGGGAACAAGGATTGTGAAGAATACCATACAAAGTGGTTAGAAGGTGTGTGTTCCGGCGAAAACGGATGTCGAGCCACTTAAGTCTTGAGCGAAATTGTGATATATGATCAAACTTGCGCAGGCCAAAAATATAGCGTATGCACAGATTGAGCAGACGGTCGAGTTTGCTAAGCAGCTCCTCAGTTATATCTGGATAGGCAATATCGGCATAATCAAAAATAGGAAGCAACAGAGAGTTGACTAGCGTAACCTTGGCCGTCTGAGGAACAAATTTTTGCCAGAGCTTTAATGAATGCATAGTTCCAAAAATACGTCTCCTGACCTCATTAACCTGTATAATGATTTCTTATATTTACGCGAACACTACACATTGAAATAATACTACTTTTTACGGAATTTATCGCGTATATTTAACTTTTTAATACCCGACGTTTCGAGAGCTTTACAGCACCCATGGTCACGGGAAGGATCAGTCCTTCCCGTTAAAAAGTTAAATATACGCGATAAATTCCGTAAAAAGTAGTATTATTTCATTAACCTGTAGCAACCAACTTAGATCGTCAGCCAAAATTAAGCCAAGGTTCTTAACCTGCCTAACATATTCTAAATCTATACCGTTTAGAGTGACCTTAGGTAGGTATTGATAGTCAAGTCGACATGTAATTTTTCTGCTCCCTATGATTATAACCTGTGTTTTGGCAGGATTTAATATTAGCCCATGACATCTTGCCCACTGATGAACTGCAGCAAGATCAGAATTCATTCTGTCAACAGATGAATTTAGGTCATTTAAACTAAAATGCTGATACAGCTGGACATCATCTGCGTACAGGTGATACTTGCTGAAATTTATTACGGAAACAAGTGCATTGATAAACACAGAAAAAAGCAACGGAGATAAAACACCGCCTTGAGGAACACCAGCAACAACGTTACACCAATCGGAGAACTTATCATCAATACGTATGCGTTGCCGGCGTCCCCGAAGATAGGAACTGAACCATTGTAGAACTGACGATGTTAAATTCAGGGATTTCAAAATTGCTAACAGGATGTCATAGTCAACACAGTTAAGGGCGTTACTGAAGTCCAGAAGGACAAGAAGAGTGAGTTGACGATTATCCATCGCGAAGCGGATATCATCAGTTATTTTAATTAAGGCCGTGGAAGTACTGTGCAGAGATCGGAAACCAGACTGATAAGGATTAAAGAGGTTGTGTTTGTTTAGAAATTTTGAGAGTTGGCCATGAACAACCTTTTCAAGAATTTTTGAGAAGAAGGAGAGGATAGATATTGGCCTATAGTGGCTGAAATTAGTAGGAGAACTATTTTTGGAGACAGGAATCAGGAACGCTTCTTTCCACTTGGTAGGGAAGGTACTGGAGGCAAAGGAGAAATTTATTAGGTGAGTGATATGGGAAACTATTTGGTCCAAAATCGGCAAAACCATGTCACGTCCAATATTATCTGGGCCGACAGCTTTGCTGGATATGACGGATGCAATTTTTTTTACTTCATTATCTGTCACTGGTTCAAAACAGAAAGGAGTACAACATGGTAAAGGGAAAGAAGTGATATCTTTAATAGTATCGCTTTTGACTGTTGAGTTCAACGAAACTGGTAAAGAGCAAAAGTGTTTGTTGAGCGCTGTTAAATCAAGGGACTGACTAATATTCTGTTTGCTTTTCCCAAAGCCTAGGCTGCGCAAAAACTTCCATAAATTCTGGGTTGTGCAAGTCTCAATAGTATTGTGAATATGTCGGCGTTTGGCATTTCGTATCACCTGGTTGCAGCGATTTCGTGCTTTTTTAAATCTTTCCCAGTTCTCATCACTGGGCGAACGTTTATGTTTTCTTTTAAGGCGGTCCCTTCGTGCCATAAGAGATCGAATATATGGCGTTAACCAAGGTGCTGGTGCCCGTTTCATTCTTACTGGTCTTAAAGGCGCTACTTTGTCATAAGCTTTTGTTATAATGTTATTGAGTAACTGCAGTTTATTGTCAATATTATTAGTGTTATAAAAGTCTGCCCAATTAGCATTGCGTATCTCATAACTTAATAGCTGGCGATTCATACGGACAAGGTTACGCTGAAACATAATTTTGGGAGATGATTTAGTGGATTTAAGAGCATATGATGCGAAAATTAGATCATGATGGGAAAATCCAGGAGCCACGAATTGACCATATAGAGATATACGATCAGGATCAGATGTAAGGATTAAATCCAGTAAAGAGTTAGTGTTATTGACGTGATAGGTAGATCGATCGAGGTCAAGAATTTTAATATTGATTGATGCACTTAAGCGTTTAAGCTTATTCGATCTAGCATCATTTCGAATAAGGCAGGTGTTAAAGTCACCCATGAAAATGGAGTGGGAGTAGTTTGGGAGATACATCTCAATCAGCTATTCCAATTCATTGAAATAATTTACAGAAGGAGGTGCATAAAATGTTCCTAGTAAGAAAGGTGTGTTGCATACCATTATTTCAATAAGAATGTATTCAATGATTTAGAGTAAACCTCGGGCGATCTGGAAACGATCGTGTATGGTATGTCTGACCGCAGGTATATGGCAACACCTCCGCCACCCTTGTTTAATCTGTCATTCCTGATGAGATGATAGCCCGGAAGACTAAACAAAGTGGATGCTAAGCTAGGTTTAAGAAATGATTCTGATATGAGACAGACATGAATAAGACTGTTTTCGAAAGTTGCAAGAAGATCTGAAAAGTGAGCTGGAACACTTTGTGCATTAATATGACATATCGTCGCCTCAGTGCTTGTTAGGCCAATAGACCATTTGAGTAATTTTACAGGAGCAATGTTTTTTTGTTTTTCTATGCTATGACTCAAATAAAGCCGTAATGTTCGGTAGTTTCCAAAACCGTGGCACATCTGGACTTCTAATAATCTGTAAAAACTAAAAACTTCTGACTTTAACATTGTTTAAAACTGGTTTAAAAATGGATATTGGACATAAAAACGAAACTATAATTACGTTAATGGATATACACTACATTCCTTGGGATGTTAGCCAAAAAGCAACCAAAAGTATTCTGTGCTTGTTTGCCCTATAGCCTTACTTCACGATACAGGCTGTGTAATTAAACAAATCCATTGCTTATCATTATTGTATGTTATAATAAAATTAATAAATAAATTATAAATTGTTTGTGACAGACTAGTTCTTAGGATCTTATCTAACAGACCTGAAATAAAATTAAATGTTGAATTTATAGATATATACTACCGGTGCCCTGCGGTGTCACTCGCGTATAATTTTAACGAAAGGTACTGTCATTTTGAGTTAGCTTGACAAAAATGTGATTTTTGTGTGGGAAAGGAATTTATGTGCTGAATTACTTCTTCTATTTTGCTTTCGGCGGTCTGTTTTTTATGTGTTTTCCTTTAGAGGGTGTGGTAATCAATTTCAATTTGTTGTTGTAAAGTTTTTTGTAGAAATAATAAATTCTTTTAGCCGATATATACAAAGTACCACAAAAAAACTTCTGACACGCTTTCACTTTTTGCCCGTTTTTCGAAAAGAAGTACATAACATATACATAATATTATATAACGCGTTTTGAATAGTATGAATAAATAAGTTAGTTTTTCTTTCTCTCGCGGCTCTACCCATAGCTCTCACCACACTACAAAAGGTTAGCTGGCAGAGAATGCCTTTTCGGCATTAAGTTCGCCTTTGTACCAAATTGTTTTGTTTGAGTGCAATAAAGAATTTTCTATCTATCTATATACTAATTCTTCAAATAGTTATTTTTACTCTACTATATTATAAATGTGAAAGTTTGTGGGGATAGATAGACGGATGTTTGTTACTTTTTCACGTAAAAACTACTGAACACAGCAGGGTGACACTAGTACTTTATATTTTATCTACCTATACTTTTTCGATTATCAACCTGCGGTTCTTTTTATTTTTAACCGACTTTCAAAAAGGAGGAGGCTATGTATTCGATGTGTATTTTTCGTTTACAAGAGATCCTCAGGTATTTTGGTTTCCTAGTGTGGGGGCCATAAGTAATTCTATCTTGTTATTGTGATTTCTTTGTCAAATAAGTTATTTTCTGTTTGTATTTTTTTTTGTGTTACCAGTTGTGCCCCACGGTTTCACCCGCGTAAGGCTCGTTCCTAGATCACTGGAACAAAAGCCTACGTTCTTCTTTAGAGTTTCATCTATATATGTACAAAATTTCATCAAAATTGGTTCAGTGATTTAGGCGTGAAAGCTTAACAAACATTCAAACAAACTCACTTTCGCATTTATAATATTAGTACATTTATATGCTCAGTTCAACATATTAAAAGCCCTTTAAAAAATCCCCGAAACCCCTTCCAACCTTGAATCACTTAATAACGCCTTTAAACGCATACATACAAAATAAATAAACTGAACAAACAAACAGAACAAAAAAACAAACGCGTAGTGCCTGTTCCCATAAGAAAAGTAGAAATTCCAACTGAGAAAGGATATTCCAAATTATTTAGTATCAAATTAACTATCTTTAAGTGAAAATCCCGTCTAAATTGGTCCAGTCGTCCCAGAGATTCGTCCATTTGAAAAAACAAACAAACTCTACAGCGTTGTGAGTATGACAAAAGTATGATTCTGATCCACCCTGTATTACAGACACAACGTGATCTAAAATAATACCACAATGACTAAAATCAACTTACATTTCGTAGTATGCAGTACTGCGGTTATACCGTTTATCACAACTGGTCCAGAACATAATTTTCAAAGTTATGGAGACACTTTCCACCTCGTTTCACTTGTAAATTCACCGAAAAACTTAAAAAAATCTTGCAGTTCTAACACCGTTTTGCGTCGCGATAGATTGTAAATAAACAATATGGCGGAACAGCGAGGTGTGACGTCATGAGTGAGCGGGCCTCTGATTGGTTAATTTGAGGATATACGGCAAACAAGCACGCGCTGGGAATTCCGCTATATGAATGTTGGTACATTTGTGGTGGTAAGCCATACAAGCACGAAAATTAAAATTGTAACTGTGGATTTTGGTTTTTTAATATAATCTTTTACTCGTTTATTGGTATAGTTACACAAGTCATTCTTGATTTAGATTGTGTAGAATTTTATTCTTAAACATACTACATTCAAAGGTCATTTTCGTCCAAATTGGTCTGTTGGCTAAACAAGCACTAAGGCGACGATATATTCAAATTCCTTCGGTAAGGCTCAAGGGCATTATTTAATATGTCCCTAAGTTGAGGTTCTGGGGAACCTTGACCCGGGGCAAACGATGATGGTGAGGAACTTGTAGAGTTAAAGTAATCAGATTCTATGGAAATATCCATCGCAAGTTTAAAATTAAATTTATAAGTTTATTCGTATACTATTAAATAATAATAATAAATAAAAACAGTATACACATATATTATTAATGTTTAATAAAAAAAGTAAAAAAATAAATAATAAAAATAAGTGAACTGTTTTGCTATACCGTGGGTTCAGCAAAAATAAAATTGTTATTAGCTTGCCACATCTACTACCAGTTAGGACATTACAACCATGTCAGGAGGAAGTACAATTTATTACAATTTGATAAAGAAAAGTGAAAACACTACAAGTATGCCGATTAAAAAAAATTACTCTAAAGAAAAAACTGTAAATGCGCACTTTTAAATTCTTACGGTGGTAACCCTGCGTATATGATGATCGCATTACCATAGTAAAAACAGAACTTCTGATCTGTCTTTACTATGACATTTTAATTATTTGACATTGTCATTTCATATTGACTTTACAAACCACAACAAATAAAACATAACCAATACACAAACAAAAATAAAAACTTTGAAGGTTGCAAAAAGTTTCAATTCAATGTTCTATGAGGTTTGTTTCAAGTTAAATTATATTCAAGTTTAATTATAAAAGTTATGATAAAAGTTGTTCGTATTTATAAGTAATGATACCCTGTACGCCAAGCCATGCTCACTTTCGATCGCGCAATACCAACCTTACGCCCGCCAAGTAGTGATCGAATTAGATCAGAATTATGTAAACATGTCTACCTATGAAAAAACTATTTTTTCGTTTTAAACAAAACCAAAGACACTATGCAATAGATATTAGTATCAAAGACAAAGATATGCTCTTTTATTTTAAACCATAACCTGGCAATGTTTCTTAGAAAAAAAAAAAAAGAAATCACTCTGAACTTCCGGCGTTCCACGTGTCACTTTGATGAAGTTGCTCTGTCTTTTTTATAGAATTTTATATTTGTGTCTGGACTAAAAACGAAAGTATTATACTTTTTACATTTCTTGTAATATAGTCAACACGTAGATATATAATTTGTGGTATAAAAAGTGAAAAGTAAATTGCCAAAAGTACTTCAAATTCCGAAAGGCCTGTTTTGGCGGGCGGGTTATAAATGTGTTATTTTTCAAATTCTCATTTATTTTTAGTGTAAAATGTAAGTAAAAATAGTTTTCCTACATATTTTGAAATAACATGACGTTGTATTTATTTCAAATTCACACGAACATATTTTAGAAATATTGTTCGAAATGTCACAGATAAAATATTATTTTATTTTTTTTTTTTAATTTTTTAATATTTTAATATTTTGGTATGAGTAACGAATGGAAACACATAAAACATAAAATATACATATTTCCAAACAATTTCATATAAATTTCTCCAAAAACAAAGGTGTAGAATTCAAATTAGTAGTAATTTTGTCACTAAAATTGAAGTTTATACTACTATTATGCTATACAGTGTAATTTATATACTTTATTACAATTTCTAGCAACCAAAAATAATTTTATTCGATAGTTTATACATTCAACAAGACTTCCTGTAAGTTTTATCCATAAATATTGTCTCAAAGTGAAAATATAGCAAAATTTGCAATATTGCAAAAAATTTCCTAACCTAGAAATTTTCCCGCCAAAAAGGTCCCGAGTGAACGGGAGTGTAACAATGTCGCGCGCTGTCAGAGCGTAGAAGATACATAATATAATTATGCCCTACAAACAAAAGAAATGAATAATTGCATAAACTCCAATAGCGGTAAGCTAAATATCATTTTAAGTAAAATATGGGTTAAAATTTCCAATATGGACCATCGATTTCAAAGCCCATATTTTTTTTGTAGATAGTACTCACTAAAAGAAAGCGTTTTGCAAAGTTTTAGGTTGCGGAAACTTACGGTTCATGAGATATATTTTTTTAAACTTTTCATACAAATTGGCAAATAACACGCAATTACACCAATTACAAAATGAATTTGACAAATCATTGATGTCAAATGTCAATTAGTGTAGGTTCCGAATATTTTGAAAGTATCGATACGTACTCGATACCAAGTATCGTATCAAAAGTATCAATACTACTTGGTATCGAGTACATTTCGTTAATTTTGTAGACTAGGGGGGTAAGAAGCCCGGGAAGTTGTGCTCCGGCGCTCCGTGGCAGCTCCGGCGCTGCGGGATGAGCAGTGCCCGCCCGCCGTGGGGAAGCGCAGGCACCGAGATCGCCGTAGCGGATGAGGCTGGTCGCCGAAGGCGACCAAAAAGCCGAAGCTGCGAAGGCGAGCCCAGGTGCCTGTCCTCTCCCTCTGCGCCTCCGGGCTCTTATATACACTCTAGGGGTAGGGCAGGCAAGACCACGTGGATAGTGGGGTGCTCTGATTCGGTTTTGGGTACTTTTTGAATATTAAATAAGTAAGTCAATAAGTAAGTAAACACTTGGTTGTAGTAAGAATTAGATAATACAGAAAGTTGCAAACAATAAAATAAAAGTACAAAAGCTGTAATAATTAAGAAATACAAACAAGTTGCAAACAATGAAATACAAGTACTAAGGTGGAACTTAAATAGAGTAAACTTTATTCTACTTTATATACATATATAATTGCACTTATCAGCTCTTCCTATGCATCTAATTGGTTTGTCATAATTTTTGGTCTCCAAAATTAATAAAATGTACTCGATACCAAGCAGTATTGATACTTTTGATACGATACTTGGTATAGAGTAGGTATCGATACTTTCAAAATATTCGGAACCCTTCACTAACTGACGTTTAACATCAATCATTTGTCAAATTTATTTTGTAATTGCGTGTTATTTACCAATTTGTATGAAAAGTTTAAAAAAATATATCTCATGAACCGTAAGTTTCCGCAACCTAAAACTTTGCAAAACGCTTTCTTTTAGTGAGTACTATCTACAAAAAAAAATATGGGCTTTGAAATCGATGGTCCATATTGGAAAGTTTAGCCAAAATATGCAATTAACTACAGTAGTGAGATTCTCAATAATAGAGAAAAAGAAAAATTTAATATATACTAATTTTACAACTTTTTTCCAGGTTTAGACCGTTGTTTGGAGGCCACAGCTTTGGAAGTTTCTGAATTACTCACAGGATATTCAGCCAGTTGGTCTAGAGAAACAAGACGTACCTTGCTTCCATTACAGAGCTTTAGATATATGTTACCATCTTGTGTCCAACACCTGTGCATACCATGTAGGCGTCGAGCTTCTTTGAAAACTTCTCTTCTATGAGGAGTAAGAAATTCAGCAAAAGAAATATTACTTCCTTTCAAAGATAGCTTAGCACGCCAGATTTCTTAACGAATGGTATAATCTGTAAACTTTACCAGCAGTGCACGAGGATTTGCTGTTGTGTTTTTTCCCAAACGATAACATGAATAAATCTGAGTTGATCTAAATGTATGTATTTTTAATTTTGATGTCATCAGATTTACAACAGTGTCAATGCAGTTTTCTGTATCAGACTCTTCAATGCCTCGAATTCAAAGAAATTTACGCCTGCTCCTGTTATCAATGTCATCAGTCAATAGTGTAAGGGACTGAACTTGCTTTTTTAAGATCTCCAGCGCAGTCTTCATAGTCTCTTTGAACATGATAAAATCATTGGTGAGAGAAGTGATATTAGGTTGAGAACTTTCCAACCGGGCTTGAAAAGAAGACATACACTCTTCAAACTTTTTTTCTTGTGTTTCGACAGCATCTTCCGGTTTAGTTTTTTCAAGATTTCTTCTTCCAGCCATAGCGCAGTGTTGAAGTGTAGTACTGAAGAATAGTATTTGTAGCAGATGCGGTGCAAACTAATACATGTGCTATGGTATATTAGTCAAGATTTAAGATGAATAAGTTTTAATGGATTTTATTAGAAAATATACCTAAAACTTATAAGTTTTACTATTTTAATTATTTATCAAAACAAGACCCAAAAAATATGTTGTCACTGATTGTGCACCTACCCCCGAAAAAAACTAAATTAAGTAAATTATTTAGTAGGTATGTTTATTATTCTGATGTATTCATTTATGTACCTGAATAGGACTTAGTACTGAACTGATCTGAATACTAGACTGCACTAAAATTATCGAGAATGGAATATTTCCACTGTTCCTGTCATATTAAAATCTTTTTAATTGAAAACTCCTTGGTTTCAAAAATCCATTTATTTATTTAAAAAAGATTCTCGGTCTTGTCACAAGGTTTTGTAAAACTTGTTTAGTCGTTGAGAAAATTTAATTGACTCGAGAAAATTCAAGAGCAATGATTTATTATGACTTTCGAAGTGGTTTAACACAAAAACAGTGTGTTGACCGGATGGCTTCTGCATTTGGTGATGAAGCCCCATTTAAAACCACAATTTATCGTTGGTTTGCTGAATTTCAACGTGGACGTGTCAAGCTCAGTGGTGATCCCCGTCAAGGTCGTCCAAAAACTGCAGTCACCCAAGAAAACGTTGATGCTGTGCGTAAGCTGATTGAGGAAGATCGACATGTGACAAACCGCGAAATTCAGGCAACTTTAGAAATTGGCGTGAGTCAAATACAAATAATCTTGCATGAACAATTAGGTGTAAAAAATTTGTTTTCCCGATGGATACCGCATTCGCTCTCGCAAAAAGCGGCTCGCGTTACTTGGTGCGTCAGAACTCTCGAAAGATTTCACGCAGGATCCTCAAATGCTGTATACAACATCGTATCAGGTGACGAATCCTGGATATACGCGTACGAACCCGAAATAAAAAAACCAGTCGCGAGTTTGGGTGTTCGAAAATGAGTAAAAGCCAACAAAAATTGTTCGTTCACGGAATTTTACAAAAAAAATTGTGGCCACGTTTGTCTCCAAAACCAGCCATGTTACGACTATTCCTCTTGAGGGACAAAGAACGGTTAATGCAGAATGGTATGCTAGCATTTGTTTGCCACAGGTCGTTTCTGAACTCCGTAAAGAGAACTGCAACCGCCGCATCATCCTCCATCACGACAATGCGAGTTCTCACACCGCACACAGAACAAAAGAGTTTTTACAGCAAGAAAACATAGAATTATTAGACCATCCGCCGTACAGCCCCGACCTAAGCTCTAATGATTTCTATACTTTCCCTAAAATAGAGAATAAATTGCGTGGACAGCGATTTTCATTACCTGAAGAAGCTGTGGACGCCTACAAAACGACCATTTTGGAGACCCCAACTTCCGAATGGAATGGTTGGTTCAATGATTGGTTCCATCGTATGGAAAAATGTGTCAAATTTCGCGGAGAATACTTCGAAAAGCAATAAATACATTTTTAAATAGTAATGTTGTGTCACTTTCTTGATTCCCGAAATTTTCAGTGCCGCCCTCGTAGACCGATATATTGATCTGAATAGACCGATATATAGATCTGAATAGATCAGTTCAGTACTAAGTTATTTAAAAAAATAGTTATGAAGCAAACCAACCATCAGGTTTGGTGCTCTGTTTACGCTTTTACACCTTATGAACTTTCCAGTACGACACACATGTTCCATCCTGACGCCTTTACAATATAGCGATACGTTATAAAATCGCCCCCCCCCCCCCCCGGGAAGACGGACGGCGGAAGGACGGCAGCGTGCGGTTTTGTGTTGACTACCGCAGTCTGAACGACGTTACAAAGAAGGACAGCTATGTCTTTCCAAAATTGATGACACGCTGGACATGCTTACAGGAGTAAAGTGGTTTAGCACGCTGGATCTAAAGAGTGTCTACTGGCAAGTTGAAATTGACCCCAAGGGCAAGGAGAAAACTGCGTTCTCGACGAGAGGGTTTGTGGAAATTTAAAGTAATGCCGTTTGAATTGTGCAACGCTCCAGCAACGTTTGAAAGGTTGATGGAACTTGTACTTACCGGGCTATTTGGCGATGCCTGTCTGGTCTACTTGGATGACATCATCATCTTAGGCCGTACGTTTGAGGAACACCTTCAAAAGCTGGAACGCGTGCTCGTGAAGAGTGTTAACCTCAAGTTGAATCCGAAGAAATGCTCACTGTTTAAATGGCAAGTTAACTTTTTGGGGTATGATCAAGAGAAAATCGCCGCTGCCAAGGATTGGCTGGTTCCAAAAGACAAGATGCAGGTTAGAAAATTTTTGGGTTTGTGCTCCTATTATCAAGAACTTTGCAGATATAGTCAAACCTCTGCACAAGCTAATCGAGGAGAAGCGACATTTCTGCTTTTTTTGTAGGAAAAGGGTGACAAGCTAGCACACAGTCCACCTGATGGTAAGTGCTTGCTGTGGCCCATTGACATTTACATCCATCCTCGTTTGCGAATCAAAATGCAGAAGCGTTGTCAGCCTTGAGGACTAAGATGGAATGCCTCTTTTCCAGTAAAAAGGGTCTCCGGTTCTTTACACTCACCATATTAAAACACAGCTGCATTAAGCTGCTATTTGACGCTGGTATTCTGTGAGAGCGTGTTCCTTACCCGGTCGAGTCGACCCATTCGTGCTACAAGTATACAATTAATATAGCTGCAGCAAGGCTCTACTACGTAAAAATATGCTGGGATGAAAGTTGCGATATCGCATTCCAGGAGCTCAAGGACCGTCTGTGCAAAACACCTATTTTGGGGTACCCCGATGTAGGCAGGGAATTTATAGTTGATATAAACGCAAGTGATACAGGACTTGGCGGTGTGTTGTCTCAATGAAATGATGATCAAAAGGTTGTGGTAGCGTACTTCAACAAGTCGTTGTCAAAACCAGAAAGGAAGCATTTTAGCAAATATTTTCTCGGGCGGAAATTTCACTTATGAACTGACCATGCTGCACTAAAATGGCTATTGTTATTCAAAAATCCAGAGGGACAAGTTGCGAGGTGAATTGAACTAGTGCAGGAATACGACTTTGTGATCGAACATCGCAGCGGAAAATCTCATGGCAACGCAGATGCATTGTCAAGAAGAACTTGTCCTGAAGATTGCAAGCATTGTACTAAGCAAGAGGTTAAGAAAGTGGTATCTGTGAGGATGCTCAGGACAGACCACCTCAGCAACGAGTGGAAGGACAGCTTACAACATGCACAGCACGAAGATCCGGACATCAAGCCGATTTTGGAATGGATTAAGGCCAGTGCTCTCAAGCCCAAGTGGAGCGACGTCTCAGCGATGATTTCGACCACGAAAAGCTATTGTGCCCAATGGGACAGCTTGCTGCTTCAGGATGGAGTTCTGTGCCGTAAATGGGAAAATAGTCAGGGAGACAGCTGTCAATAGTTGTCCCTAAAGCTAGAGTACCGGATGTTCTACAGCTGTACCATAATAATTGTTCAGGAGGCCATCTAGAGGATGGAGTTAAACGAACTCTACTGAATATCCGAGAACGGTTTTACTGGGTCCACTGTCGAAACGATGTCGAGCACTGGTGTCGCAAATGTACAAGTTGTGTGGCTGTAAAAGGACCTCAGACTCGTGGTAGAGGTGCTTCGAAGTTGTATAATGTTGGTGCACCATGGGAGAGAATAGCCATTGACGTGGCGGGGCCGTTTCCGGAAAGTGAAAAAGGTAACAAGTATTTCGTGGTTGTGATGGATTACTTCACTAAGTGGCCAGAAGTCTTCGCCATTTCAAATCAAGAAGCTTCAACAGTTGTAGATATACTAGTTCATGAAGTCCTCTCTCGTTTTGGAGTACCTTTAGAGATTCGCAGCGATCAAGGAAGGAATTTTGAGTCTCAAATATTCCAGAAAACTTTCCAAGTTATGGGTACTTAGCAAAAGTTGTAGACAATCGGCAACGAGATCGGACAAGCATTTACAACCGTTTTTGCTCTCATATCGAAGCGCTGTTCACGAAAGTATATCAGTGACACTAGCTTTCGCAAACTTTGGAAGAGAATTACGGCTGCGTGCAGACCTGTTCACCGGGATACCACCTGATGCCCCATGCAATATAACCGATTATGCAAATGACTTGTGGAACAAAATGAATGACATTTATGAGCACGTCAGACAATCGGGCTAGCAAATGTCTGAAAAGATGAAAACGCGGTATGCCAGCAAAATGAACAACTAAGGGTTCGACGAAGGTTCACTATTGTGGTTGCACAATTCAGTCCGCAGCAAAGGGAAATCTCCTAAGCTTCAAGTTAAATGGGATGGCCCGTACCGGATTATGACAAGGATCAATGACGTAACCTACCGGTTACAGAAAGGTGCTAGAGGTACTCCTAAGATAGACCATTTGGGTCAACTGGCGCGTTATTATGGGGCCGGTAATGCTCGGGACGAGCATGTTTTAGGAGGGGGCAGTGTTGCACGCAATAATTAATGCCCGGTATATGGCGGGTGATTATTAGTGCCATCTAGTATCAAGTTGCAGAAATAGGAGCGTCGAAATCTTTCTAGATCTTTCCGACTAGCGCCATCTAGCGTCAAGTGGCGAGGGCTTTCTGGAGGATTCTTTGCTAGAACTTTCGACATTCTAATCGAATAGTCTAGATGTTTTCGGATCGCGTCCCGGCCACAGTGTTGTTAGGTACGACATGTATTATATTTAGAGATTCGCATGGAAACGAATGGAGCGTTCGTACGCTATTAGACAGTGCGTCGCAGAGTAACTTTATAACACAGCAGTGTTGCCAACGTTTAGGATTATTAGTAAATAAGACACCTTCATGTCCCGTAGTAAAGGGAGTTGGAGGCTTCAATTAAACGGTCCAAGGTTCGATAAACCTAAAATTTTATTGTCGTTTAGATTGCAGTATTAACTTTAATATAAATTCATTAGTAGTGGATAAGGTCACTGAGCGCCTGCCAAGCGTTTCGGTCGACGCCTCCACAATGACTAATTTCGAAAATTTAGCTTTGGCGTACGACACTTACTCTGTCCCTGGAGACATTGATATGCTCATCGGGGCGTCTTTCTTCCCTCACCTTTTGCTACACAACAAGGTCAAGGGTAACTCCTCGTGTACCGCACCTTACGCATTACAAGTCGTTTTAGGTTACGTTATTGTTGGTTCCGTATCTATCGTTCATAATGTTTCGGCCACCTCTTATTGTTGCACTGCCGTTATTGAACCTCCCGAATTATTGGTTCGCAGATATCGGCAAATGGAGGAAGGGAACGTCCTGCCCATACTTAGCTTGAATAATAGATTGTGCGAGGAGTTGAAAGGCAAAACTTTAGAGTTTGTTAGTACGGGAGTAGGTACTGAACCTGTAGTAGTTTCATCGCAGTCGAAGGGAACGCCGAATAGGGATAGCCCTGAGGCTAGGTTTATAGACACCGTGAAGAAGGCCCAAATTTACAAAGTTAGATCACCTCGCGACCCTTCAGGCGGTGTACGTGAACAGTGACATGGGACTCGAATCGATGTCGTCAGTGAAAGTGCGCGCGGTGCGGAACAAGGTCACGGCCACGGCGCTTGGAGACGCCAAGTCGCTTCAGCAGAAAGCGTGCCGCCTTGGAGGTGACGGGATGGACCTGCTGAGACCAATACTGCTTCGTGGAGCGAGATCAAGTACTTGCGAGAGAGGGAGGTCAAGCTGCAAGCAAACCTATCCGTTTTATCGAAGTGGGGAGGCTTCGCGAGCAACAGGCCACAAGCACTGTTATTCCAAAACGTTCGTGCCATAACTTCACGCAAGTTATTAGTACTTCCGACTCACTTTAGATATTGGATGCTTATGGTTAGATAGTTTTGTGTGATTTAAATATTGAGATTTATCTCTAGTAGAATTATAAATTAATATTTTGATTGTTAGCGTTCATTTAGCTTATTAGTGTCTCATATAAAATGCATACGTTAGTTACGTCACAGGAGTACGCTGACGCTGTGTGATATTTGAATCATTTTTTGTCCTTACAATATAAAGCCTTTGTAGTACGGGAAGTGATTAAGTAGGTAGTATTTGTTCGTGTTTGTAGTATCAATTGTATATATGTAGTTTATATTGCGTAGCGTAATTTACGTTAGTCGATTTGTAAATCTTTTAACGCGACGTCCGTATATCATTGCGTCCGATTATAGTTATGCCGAGTTATTAATATTACGTGAGCTTCAACGCGTGCACTTTGCCGATGAAATTACAAGATTACAATCGGGCAAGCCTTGTAAACGCGCTTTTTAACGCCTCAAGCCATTGTTTTCAGAATGGGATTATTAAGAGCAGGTGGGCGCTTGTCCAACTCACATTTGAGTCTTGATCAATGACACCCTCTAGTTTTAGCGCGTATAGATCACATTTTGAATTTATTAGTTGATCACGCTCACTTGCGGGCGTAAGATCCACGAAGGCGTATGTCTGACTACTCGTACTGTACACATAAAACTTGCCGGTGATCTAAGCACAGCTAGCTTCATGGGTGCATTTAAAATATTTCTTTCTTGCTCTGGCCCTATAAGTAAAATGTACTCGAATAAAGGTACAAACTACGTAGAGGCGAAATGTATTTTATCGAAATTACACTAGTTTTAGAACCTCTAAATATTATAATTCGGAGATCGCTCACGTCTTAGCTGAGAACCGCATCGAGTGGTCTTTGAACGTCGCCGCCGCCAGTTGTTTTGTGGGGAATTGGAAGACGAATAGTAAGAGTCTAAAGAGTCATTTATATCGCGTAATTGGAGTTCAAACTTTATCTTTTGAAGAATTAAGCACCGTACTCGCACAAATCGGGTGCGTCATCAATAGCTGCCTTTGTCAAGTGATCCCTCGGAGCCGCTGGCTCTAACTCCAGCGGATTTTTTGAATCTAACGCCTTTGAAATATTTACTCGCTATAGACAAAGACGATGATAAATTTCATGTTCTTTCACGTCATAACTTATTAGACCAGCTAGTGCAGTCATTTTGGAAGCGATGGAAAACGGAATATCTACAACTAAACTAATTACGGTAAAAACGGTAGTTGTTCACACCAAGGAGAATACACCGCCTCTTCATTGGCCATCGGGTATCGTCGAAGAGGTTTTTCCTGGACCGACGGGCTAACTAGGATAGCTCGTGTTAAGACCGCAACCGGCTCATATATGCGTCATGTTGTCCGTCTATGTCCTTTGCCCAATCAACAGTTTGAATTATCTTTCTAGGCTAGTAATTTAAATTAGATCTTTGCAGTAGCTTTAATTAGTTGAAGGGAACCCTTCAAGCTGGGGGAATGGTTGCGCGGAAAAACGGGTACTCTCGCATTTTGCTTAGGTTATTTAGCCAGTGTCTCTCTCCAACCCATCCGCGCATTCCTTCCACACGGACTGAAAGGAGGGGCAGAGAGCTAGAATGTGTCGTCATCTTTTCGGCCAATAAAGAAACGCGCCTCGCCGAGATGGAAGTAAAGATGGTCGACTAATAAAAAGACGGATCACAGATGTGGAAGACCATGTACCTTCCCTGTTGGATCTTCTGCTGACCTCTCATCCAGATGGATATCAGATCTCCGTTGATGCCCCTTTGGCTCCTCGGACCATTGCCTGATCCGGAGTACAGTGCCACTCACGCTCCCATTGTGGTTGCGTACTGCAGGTTGCCGCCGTGTTTGGCATTATAGGTCAGCCAATTTGGACGGGATGCGATCCTTTTTGCATACTACCGTTGAAGGCGGGTTTGCATCTCGCCGAATGATCCCAGTGCTGTTGTTGATTCTGTCGCTGATGTGGTGCTACAGGGAATGGAACTATTTATTCCATTAACTGTGGTACCTATCGAAGGCAGAACCCAGCCTTGGTTTGGTCACTCCTGCAAAATTGCATTACATCATAAGCAAGAGTGTTACCGGGCCTGGGCTCACGCATCGACGTCTCGGGATGTAAATACCAGTGTTCTAAAAAAGAAGTATAATTCTGCTTCTAGGTCCTTCAAAAGTGTCATTGTCAAGGTAAAGTCAGAGCACATCGGCAGAATTGGTGAGAAACTTGTTCGTCTCCCTTCGGGAACACGTGCATTCTGGTCTCTCACCAAGGCTGTCCAAGGGAACTTCTGCCAGTCATCTCTTACATCCCTGCACAGGGAGGATGACTCACTGGCCTATGCCGCAAAAGACAAAGCTGATCTACTGGGCTCTCTCTTTGCGTCCAACTCGACTCTTGATGACGGGGGGATCACACCGCCGACCATCCTGCAGTGTGAATGCTCCGTGCAGGATGTGCTGTTTACCCAACACTCGGTGCGCAGAGCACTCCTGTCCCTGAACATCAACAAGTTGAGTGGGCCGAATGGCGTCCCTCCTATTGTACTGAAGACGTGTGCTTCGGAGTTGGTACCGGTCTTAACGCATATTTTCGGTACTCCTACTCCCTAGGGATAGTCCCGAAATCATGGAAAACAGCCTTCATGCACCCGATATCTAATAAAGGTAACTGCTCTGATCCGTCCAACTAAAGGCCTATCGCCATCACCGCCTTGTTCTCTAAAATAATGGAATCTATTATTAATAACCAGGTCATGTGGTAAATAGAGGATCACTAGCTGATTAGTAACCGCCAGTACGGTTTCCGTAGCAGTCGCTCGGCTAGTGATCTTCTAGGTTACCTAACTCATAAATGGGTGAAGGCAGTAAAGTCCAAAGGGGAGGCGTTGGCCAATAGTTTGGACATAGCGAAGATGGTCTTCTCGAGAAATTGTGCAATTAGATCACCAGTTTTCTTGCTGGTTGGAGCATCAAGGTCGTAGTAGACGGTGCATGCTCCGATTACAACCTCATTAACGCTGGTGTTCCACAAGGCTGCGTGCTATCACCATCGCTGTTCCTTCTGCATATCAATGACATGTTGCAAATCGGTAGCATTCATTGCTGTGTAGATGACAGCACTGGTGATGCTTTATATACCGGCCGCGCCAATATTTCTTGGGAAAACGTTACCGAGTATCGGGACAAACTTGTCTCTGAAGTCGAGACATTGTTAAACAAAATCTCGGACTGGGGGCGACTAAATCTAGTCCAGTTTAATCCCCAAAAGACACAAGTTTGCGCGTTTACCGCTAAAAACAACCCCTTCGTCGTATATCCTCAGTTTCAAGGCACTCCCCTTGTTGACTCAGCCAGTATCGGAATCTTCGGCGTCGACATATCGAGTGATGTGCAGTTTCGTGATCACTTGGAAGAGAAGGCCAAATTGGCCTCTAATAAGCTTGGCATGTTCAGCAGGGCGGGACAGTATTTCATGCCGGCTCACCGCCTGCAACTTTACAAGACGCATGTTCGGCCGCACATGGAATACTGTTCCCATCTCTGGGCCGGGGCTCCCCAGTGCCAGCTCCTTCCATTTGATTGCATCCAGCGCAGAGCAGTTCGAATCGTAGGCGACCGAGCTCTTTCCGATCAGTTTGACTCACTGGCACTACGAACAGATGTTGAATCTCTTTGCGTATTTTATCGCATCTGCCACGGGGAGTGTTCTGAGGAAATGTTCGGACTAATTCCAGCCGCACAGTTTCACCCTCACACATTGCGACAAAACTCGCGATAGCGTCCGTACCATTTGGATGACTGGCGGTCCAACACTAAGCGATTAAAAAGAAGTTTTCTTTCTCTCACAACTTCCTTGTGGAATAAACTACCACCAGAGATTTTTCTGGACCGATACGACTTAGGGATCTAAAGAAAAGAGCCTATTCCCTTTTAAAAGGTCGGCAACGCATCTGCAATCCCCCTGGTGTTGCAGCTGTTCATGGGCGGCGGTAATTACTTACCATCAGGTGAGCCGTATGCTCGTTTGCCCCCTCTCCTATAAAAAACTGACTGTAGTTTTTATAACGACTGTAGTTTTTAGTCAAAATACCCAGTTATTCAGAAAACTAATGTAGTTTTCTGGAAAAATACTTTTCTTCTGGCAACATTGACTGTTTTTACTTGTGATCAGTGGTGCCTAAAAGACGATTTTTCGTCTTTTAAGCTATCTCCTAGAGTCTCCGGGTGACTAAAAATTGCGATTGCGGTCGTAATTTAGGTTACTTTGGAAAAGGACAAGGGCGATTTTCGGCTCACAAACTAGTTACTAAGTTTTTTAGGATCACAAACTAATATGAGTACTAACGTACTTAGGATACATAATAAAAATGCGTGTTTTGGAAACATAAGCATGTTTTTGACACAGAGAAATTTCAAAGAAGACAAGATTTGAAGGTTAGAAGACCTAAGAAAAAGAGGTATTTTTCTTAGGTCATTGTGAAGGTATTAAAAAGTTTATTTTCATCATCATCATTACAACCCTTCACAAGTCCACTGCTGAACATAGGCCTCCCCCAAGTAATGCCACAAAGCATGGTCCTGAGCCACCTGCATCCATTGACTTCCTGCATATCTTACCAAGTGATCGATTCTGCTCACACAGTGCTCCCTCCATGTAATGTATGCTCTAAGCTGGCAACACGCACTGGTTGTACAATCTAGTTTTCAGAGATTGAGGTATATATAGGTACTATATAGGTAGATAAAAGTTTATCTTAATATATGTGAAATATAAAGTTTTATGTAGTAATATAAAGACCAAAACAAATGTGTTTTGCATTGTTTGTCCTCGGCACTGTCCCTATTTAGTTATTGGTAAAATATTTCGTTTACGTTCACTCGGCTACGGGTCTGATCAGATCATATAATACCTACCTTATGTCGGCTCTAGTACGGGTCGAATTAGATCAGAAGTCCTGCCTTATGAAAAAACTATTTTTTCCTTTAAAACAAAACCAAAGACACTATGCAATAGATAATAGTATCAAAGACAAAGATATGCACTTTTATTTTAAACCATAACCTGGCAATGTTTCTTAGAAAAAAAAATCACTGAACTTTCGGCGTTCCACGTGTCACTTTGATGAAGGTGCTCCGTCTTTTTTTATAGAATTTTATATTTGTGTCTGGACTAAAAACGAAAGTATTATACTTTTTTATATTCCTTGTAATGTAGTAAACACGTAGATATATAATTTGTGGTATAAAAAGTGAAAAGTAAATTACCAAAAGTACTTCAAAATCCGGAAGGCCCATTTTGGCGGTTGGGTCATAAATGTGTTATTTTTCAAATTCTCATTTATTTTTAGTGTAAAATGTAAGTAAAAATAGTTTTTTTACATATTTCAAATAACTTGACGGTGTATTTGTTTCAAATTCACACAAAAATATTTTTGAAATATTGTTCGAAATGTCATAGAGATAAAAATATTATTATTTTTTTTAATTTTTTTATATTTTAATATTTTGGTATGAGTAACGAATGGAAACACATAAAACATAAAAATATACATATTTCCAAACTTTTTCATATAAATTTCTCCAAAAACAAAAGTGTAGAATTCAAATTAGTAGTAATTTTGTCACTAAAATTGAAGTATATACTACTACTATGCTATACAGGGTAATTTATGTATTTTATTACAATTTCTAGCAACCAACAATAATTTTATTCGATAGTTTATACATTCAACAAGAATTTCTGTAAGTTTTATCCATAAATATTGTCTCAAAGTGAAAATATAGCAAAATTTGCAATATAGCAAAAAATTTTCTAACTTACAAATTTTCCCGCCATTAAGGTCCCGAGTGAACGGGATAACATGTCGCGCGCTGTCAGAGCTAACGGGTCCCGTTTATAGCAACCAAAAATAATTTTATTTGTGAAATATTAATAATGATATACAGACAAATACATATTTTATATATTGATCTTTTCTTTCACGTTTACGATCAACTTCAAATTTTATGTTGTTAAAATTATGAACGGTCGATTAGGATAGGTTTACGTTTAAAATAGCCTTTATATGCTCCCCAAAACTTCAGTAGGCGATTTTAGGCTACATTAAACAAAATTGGGTGAATTTAGGCTACTTGGTGTCAAATACGTTAGTACTCTTATTAGTTTGTGGTGTCAAATTTTTGTGCGACTCGTTCCGGTTTAGACTTGACAACACTGCTTGTGATTAGCTTTTCTACATACCTATCTATTTATCTAATATCCACCGAGTAGATTTTGGAGGTGGGCAAAGTGTATCATTTTTGCGATTGGAACATTTGCATCTCGATCACTGAAATGTTCCGAAAACTATATAATATGTTTCATTTTGCTCATTTGGACCATCGATTCAAAAAATATAAGATACAGAATGTGACGAATACATTAAGTTGCGTCGCGGGCGTTTATTACTGACTGTTTCAGTGAAATGTTATGTGGCAACAATGCTCAGTGATATTACTGCTTAGGTTATTTTTATTCACAGATTACCTCCTAATAGATACCGCATCATGGAATATTTGTTCTGTTTCGATTTCACCAAATTTCGAGTTGCGGGGGACGTGTCAAATGCGCTGTGATTGGATAATTCAAGGTTGAACTTAGAATGCTCCGAATTATAGTGATGGGACAGGTTTGGGACGTTGATCGATAAATTTGGGATTTATTGATTATTGATAAATATATGAATTGATCAATTTTTATTTGAAATTTATTAAAAAATAAAACAGTGTATATAAATAAAAGAATATATATATTTGTACACTACACATTGAATAAAACTATATAATTAAATGGATTTTATGGTGTTTAATTAACTCGTGGTCACGGGGGGGGGGGGAAGGGAACTGAGATGTTTGACATCTCAATATCATAGTTAGCCCAGCTATCTTCAGTTTTTAAATATTGATTTTTGGTCCCGATCTACATTAAACGAGCTTACAGTATCTTGAAGTCTTGCAGAGGTATGCTTGGTTTTGGATAAATTTTGTTAATTATAGGATCTCAAGCAGACATGCTGAAGCTCGGCGGTCAGATGTATTGTGCCACAGATCCCCTGTGATCTCTGAAACAAATATTTACCCACAGAAGCAAACTATGAAGAATGATGGTGAGATTCACCATTTAAATATCGGTGGGTATAGGCCTTTTTCCCATAAATAGTATGACCAATAGTGTTATCAGGATTTCGGATGACTAAACCATCTAGGAAAGCTAAAGTATTATTTGCTTCTAACTCCATCGTGATTTGTATTTTGAAGCTTATTGAGTTAAGGTGGTCTAAAAAAGCAGTTGCTTTGTCAGACGGTAAAATTTTGAAAGTGTCGATAGAATCAGGCGTTACTTTGCGGAAATCCATTATAATAAAAAATAAAAATATCAATTTCTTTGCAACTTTCCGCTAAACATATAAAATGATGTGTCTTACCTGAATTGAAGCGCACCTCCCGCCCTCCCTCAATTGTATACACTAACTCCGTCACCACTAGACCAAGCACCACTACTCTCAACACCACTATTCCAGGCAAGACACACCATCGACGATAATACGACACGTGTTTCGCCTCAACACGAGGCAGAGTCGTTTAAAAAATCGGGTGTTTATAAACTTGTTTGTGACGAATGCCACGCCGTTTACGTGGGTCAGACTGGTCGCAATTTCGGGACGCGCTATAAAGAACATATGGCCGCGTACAGAAATTGCAATCCTGATAAATCCCATTTTGCTAAACATCTCTTGGACACTGGACACAACCTAGCTAGCGACCATTCCTTTGAAGTCTTACATACCTGTAATAAGGGGCTGCGACTGTGTGTGCTGGAGCAGTTGGAGATTTTAAAAAGTAATAATGGTAATTATACACTGCTGAATGAACAAACAAATGTTTCTAATTCACCTTTGTTAAACATCTTTAAGGCCAATCTTTAATAATAATTTTAAGATTAATAATAATAAATAATTATAATAATATCAATAAAACAATAATAATAATAGTATTTAAAATATTAATCATAACAATAATAATAATTAGTAGCAGATTTGTTATCGCACGGCGCGATCACTCAAAACAATAATAATAATAGTATTTAAAAATAATCATAACAATAATAATAACTGTTGACAGGTTTGTTATCGCACGACGCGGTCACTCGCTACTTTGGTAGGGAGCGATTGTGTCAGCGTGTATAAATAGCAACTGTTTCGACTCGCCGCTCACTTAGCGGTCAGCCGCCGTAGAGTCTATATTACCTGAGGATGCCTCGTGTTGAGGCGAAACACGTGTCGTATTATCGTCGATGGTGTGTCTTGCCTGGAATAGTGGTGTTGAGAGTAGTGGTGCTTGGTCTAGTGGTGACGGAGTTAGTGTATACAATTGAGGGAGGGCGGGAGGTGCGCTTCAATCCAGGTAAGACACATCATTTTATATGTTTAGCGGAAAGTTGCAAAGAAATTGATATTTTTATTTTTTATTTTTTTTGAAAGTGTCGTCTACGTACCGCTTGTAGAATCTTGGATTTATAGGAGCAGTAGGAAGGGTTTCTCCTCAAAGTCCTCCATGATATATGTCGCCGACTATAGGAAATACAGGTGAGCCCATCGCCACACCATCAACTTGCTTGTAGAACTCTTCCTTCTACAATAGATAGCCAGATGTGAAGCAGTGTTTGAGTAATACTGCATATTCTGCAGGCATGTTGTTATCTTGTAGCTTCCTAGTTACAATTGAGTTGAACTGAACACCAAAACTGACCATAGTTTCATTGTCAGCGAGATGTAGGTCTTTTATCTCACTAACAAAATGGTGTGAATTGTGTGTATTCTGGTATGTCCTTTCGGTGGTGACAGTAATTTTTGCCTAGAGTTGCACCTAAAAGTAGTATTATTAATTAAAAAACCATATGGTACGTGTTTCAAATTTAGATGTACTTAATAATAATTATAATAATAATAGGATATTACTGAAGTTCATGTAACACTAGAATAACATTAATCACATTTTAACTTTCACTTGTTCTATGATTTATAAATCCGTTAAAAATAGTTTAATTTCGACGTGTAACATTCGCCTAAATATTAGAATATCACGTTTCAATCAACCACTTAATGCTATTACTTAATGTGTAATCACCATTGATATTATACTTTTTAAAAAATGTAAAAGTCCATACTAAAACTGGCAAGTATAGAGATGGTATAGCGGAATCCAACAGCCTTCTACGGTTTTTCGTAATATGAAGATTGTCTTCTGTGGAGTGTCTTGAGCATAGCTCACTATTTTTGGTGGGAAACCAATGGTCCCCTTGACATGTAGCGGCGATCCACATCTTTTCCTTTCGGGGCATTTAGGAAACCTACAACATATAGGTAGCACAATTATACGCCACTATTTGTATAAAATGATGACTACAAAAAAAAGTAAACGATGACCAAACAAATATCGACTCATAAATCACAACACTATCGATACACGTGCTGTCGTTAGACAAAGACAACTATTTTAATTTACGTAATGAGTGAAAGGGACATTTCAAAAAGACGTCAAAGGGTGCTCAAGTGATATCACTTTGCAACATTATATATCCAGTGTAAGTTGAACTCCGGTGCATTTGAAATAGGTTAACGTGATAAGAATAAAATTTACTTACCGATGAAATATTATGTTATCTTTTTGATAACTGGATATCTTAGCTGACTTGCTACACCATTTCACTGCATAGGAAGCCATTTGTAATGTATTTTGAATACCAAAATTATTTTTAAATTTTCAACAAGTCGGACGTGCCTACGGGTCACAAGCTTGGCCGACAATGATATCGTGATTCTTAGCGTCACTTCATATGCTAGCTACAGCAAGTATGTGTTGCGCGCGTTTGTGGCCCTGTATGCGGAATCTATTAGGAGGTAATCTGTGTTTTTATTATATATTATATGGTTATTTTTATTGTTATTTATTGTGTACCGTAATAGGGTTGTCTTAAAAATCCATTCTCCTTCATACTTTATCCAGGGTTCGGACCGGTGACTAGTGTCCAGCCGGCGTATTATTCATGATGAAAAGGAAGAAAGTAAGTCACAATAATCTCTAGGTAAAGAAGTCCTAAACAGAACTCAGTATGTTTTCGCAAACAGGCGTGAACGAACATAAACAATTTGACAAGTGCCGGATCAACGTAATTTGACAACTTGTTAATGCAAACATTATATGCAAAAAAACAACCGTACAGTATTTAATACGTAAGCGCCTTAGTTGTAATTTTTACGTGGATAAATAACTAGACCGAAAATCTGTACGTGTTGAGTGATACACTTCTCATTTGCTATTTCTTTCTGACTAGTGTAGATTGTAATTATTTCGACCGGTCTCTCGCCACTCTCTCACTCGCGGCTCAGCGAGAAACGCGTCGCGCGAAAGAGCACAGATCAAAGTAATGTTTCACATCCAAATGATGCATTTGAAACGTTTTACTGAACCAATCTTTTGAATCACTTCAGTGGTTTCGATCAGCGAGTCGGTTCTGTAAAGAGTTTCGCCTAGTACATTTTATAAACTGGAACATACAAAGGTACTCTGTGACTGGAACTAATATCTATGCTTGTTATCAGCACAGACTACCTTTTGTATACCTGAAAGTTATCAGAGTTTACGATTTCAGTTAATGGTGGTTAATATAGCGCATAGCGCCATATTATAGCGCGCTATCTCTTCATAACGCATAGCGCGTGCTATGTATGTAGTCGCCATGGCGCTACGACGTTTTGGCGCTATTCATATCAAGCGGCAATTAGTTCCAGCAGCAGCGCTGTTGGGAGTAGACGTGTGACGCAAATTTAATCTAGCAGTACACTATTCATCGCGCGCAAACTAATTTAGTATTAGACGTTAATTAGTTAGTGTATACTATATATTTATAAGTGACCGAAGGACAGAGTTGTCTGCTACACTGAAGCCTAACTAATGTTTTGTGTGTTTGTAAATAGTTGATTTTTGTATATACGTCAATAACTTTTAAATACACCTTTAATTGATTTAAAATTTATATTAAGCTTAAAATAACGTTTACATCAATTATAATAAAAAATTATTAATTTTATTTTGTTTTAAAAAGTACAGTCCTTAAAAATATTTTTAGGATTATAAAAAGTCTGAAAAGTATGAAAAATTGTTCTTTAATTTTTCTTTACAACTTTATTTTATTTTAATCTAAAATGCGACTTATTTCGAAACAATGTTGTTATATAGCACGCGGTCTATCCTATGAACGACATGTAATGTAGCGTGCTCCGAGATATAGCGTGCTGCTAAACTTAACGCGCTTGCCGGCCTCCTACACACTTTTTTATAAATAGCGCGCTATAACATAGCGTATTTAACAGCGCGCTAGAAATTTCTAGTTTATAGTCATTAGCGTGCTATTGATTTATAGTCGTTTTGAACAACTTTAATTTCAGTATATACAAAGTACTCTGTGGTTTACGACCCACCCTGGCCCAGGTCTCTAGTACATAGTAATCTATGCACCAAGGATTTTGTGAATTTTAATAAATAATCGTGAGTATATAATTATCTTATATATAAATTTAATACTATATTTTTAGTTTAGTAAATAGTTATTATAATAAATAGTTTATTCAGAACATCGTTCGCCGGAAATCCGTAAACTTAGTGTTATGTAAGAAGGGATGTCAAAGCAACTCAAAGGGAATTTCAAAGAATGTGATTTTTCCATCATAATTACTATAATGTAATTACTCAGTTATATTTTGCTTTTAATGTGTTCATCAGTTTTTGCTCTTAATACAAGGAGAGATTTTTATTTCCAAATAAAAAGAAATAACCTTCAAGTACTCCCCAAAATCTGTTACTAACATTTCTCTAGTACATTACTACAAACAATTGAAAAATAAGAGCTTTATTTTGAAGTTTAGGTATAAGACAGTTAAGAAGATGCGCTTTTATTTATCATTAATTTTGCACATTCTAATTTCAAAATTATTATTTGGTTACTTTTAACTAGGTAATATGTGGAGTATTATGCAGGTATAAATTGTTTGGATTGTATGTGTTAATTAAATAAAATATGTATTTTTTAATAAACACGTATAAGAGTAATACAATATAAATTGCAGGCAAATTTTCCCAAGAAGAGGACCATGTGCAGCTGTGAGCAAATTATCCTGTCCTGCCATATTTTTTCTCATTAGCTTATTTATTTTCTTGCACTGAAACCTCTTGTAAAGGAATTTAGTATAACAACTATTATTTATTATTTTGCAACCCTTTATATAATTAATGGATATGTCCGTATACTGCAGTGAAATTTTATAAGTAGTTATAAGTAGTAAGTATATAAGTAAGTTATAAGTAGGTACTTACTTTTAAAATTCAGTGGTGTGCGAATATTCATGGTTACAAGTCCATGTGTATGGACTTGGTAGGTTTTGATGAATTTGTTCATTGATTATCAGGGTGTATATGGTCTTTTGTGTGTATGAAATTGACATTTGGGAATGTATTTCACATATTCTCCATTAGTACCTGGTTGACCGAGCTTTGCTCGGTATTTTTCGCTCGATTTTTTTAATTCATGTGTTTTGGAAATATATTTAGATACAAATTACATACTGATGAAATATAAATAATATTTTTTGATCTTAGCGACATAACAGAAAAAACGGAACTGGTTATGTGAATAAAAAATCATGAGTGCAATTATTTTAATTTAAATTTTCGTGTTTTTAAAAATTACTTAAAAAAGGGCTCGAAAAAATAGATTTTCTCAAAAAAAAAAAAAAATAAAAAAAGTCGGTCGGTCGGTCTGGGCTCGAACCGGGGTTTTAAGATTCTGTGACCGACCATTATACCAATTAAGCTATTTATAATCACTAACAATCTGTCAAAATTTACCTTCTTATTCTAACGATATTGTAGCAGTTTTTCATTGCCTAAAAACACGGACAAAAAGACATATTCTAAAAATAAATCCTAGCTAGATCGATTTATTATCCCCGAAACTCCCTGAACACTAAATTTTACGAAAATCGTTGAAGCCGTTTCCGAGATCCCGATTATATATATATATTTATATACAAGAATTGCTCGTTTAATAGTATAGGATATAATTGGAGAGTAGAATAACTGCTGTAGAAATGCAGTTGTTAAGGAGTTTATTAGGGCTAAATCTGAATGACAGTGTGAAAAATTGTGTTATAAAAGAGTAGTTTGCAAGATGATGTTGTGACCAGGATTAAGAAAGGAATGCTTCGGTGGTTTGGTCATGTAGAAATAATGAAAGAGGAAAGAGTCACAAAGCAAATCTATCTTGTAGAAGTGAACGGCTGAGTCAGGATGGCACATCCTAGGGAAAAATTTATTAACCTATTTGGCGACGTATTGAAAATAGGCCAAATTAAAAGTATCCTTAACAAATGAGCATGTATGCTTAGGTATATAGATTTAAAGGAGGCGAGAGCTGTGTGTCAGGATCGTGCGAATGAAAGTGTGTAGTCTCTGCCTACCCCTCTGAGTGACAGGCGTGAGTGTTTATGTATGTAATTATCCCTTAAAAATGTTCCTATATGCTGGCATAAGCATTAATTTTTCATTAGTGTGTGCATTTTTTTGTAAAGTGTCAAGTATATCCAAATCATCTGGATTTTATAAAAAAAAAAAATTATCAGTATACATCAGGATGATTATTGTACTTGAAAAAAAAAAACATGCCCAATGTGTCTGTTGCATGGAAATTGAATTTTGCTTCAATTTCATTTCAAGGTGTTGGTTATATACTGTTTATGTTGTATGGCTCTTAGGAAACCATCTGGGTTGGTAAACTCATATCTTATTCTATTTCCAAGCAGTAGTATATTAATTATTGTTCTAACGAATGAGGGATATATGCCTGTATATTTACGTGCTGAAAGACATTTCATTTAAGCCAATGCAGGTGATGATGAGGAATCTTACCGTAAGGTGTACTATCACCTTCTTAATTACACTAATAAATTGTAAATATTAAATACTTTAGTTTACATATACTAGCTTGCCATGCAGATGTTGTTCTGCCCTTTTGACAACTCTATCATTCCTATTAAAAATCCTTAAATTCGCAAAAAAAAGTTGTGGGTCACTCATGGGCAAAAAAAAACTAGAGAGACAGGATCTTTCAAGTTAGACCAAACAGCACAAAGTGTGCAAATTTGATTAAAACCAGTTAAGTAGCTTAGAAGTCTATCGCAGACAAACAATGTGATGATATACTTTTTATTATGAAATGAAACGAAAATTTAAACTTTCTATGAAATGAAATGAAAAAATAAATTAAAATTAATATTGTGTATTTAAAATACTTAATTGCCCACAACGCATGTCTAAGCGCGTATTTTACACGCAAAATACACGCTTAGACGTTAAGTTACGGAAAACAGCCCGTCGTAAACTAACTAACTAACTGACTACTTAATTGCCCAATGGTGTTGACTGCCTCATTGATCTAGTGGCTGTAAATGTCTAGGTTTGAATCCCTGATCGGGACAAAAAATCGGTCATTGAGTTTTTCTGTCAAGCAATTCTCTAGTAACATCTGGATGTTGGTGGTGCTTCAGCCACTGCATCTCGAAAAGCACAAAGGATGTTAGTCCTACGCCTGATCTCTCTCTCTAGTCATGTTGGATTACTGCCCCATTGGATTATTAGCATAAAGGAATAGAATGAGCACCTGTGTTAGTGCACACTTGAGCACTGTAATCCTGTGTCATGTGCATTCCATTGATACTGGCCGCTGTGTCCAAAATTCAGTCTAGAGGATATTATTATCACCTAATGCTGAAGGTGTAACCTTCAATATGGAAATTATTTTATTTGTACCTTATTTACATAGCATAAAATAAGTACAAGCGGAATATTTGGTTTTATAACTTTATTAATTTACTGCACACTTTTTAAAATCTATGTTTTGATAACTTATATAGATGGCAGACAAGGCTGTGTCGACTGTCGCCAAGCCTCAGATGCGGGGCCTCCTCAATGCTGCCATCAAACGCAACTTGATTGTGGCTCTAACTCTGGCTGGTCTGTCTGGCTTTGCATTCAAGCAGCTGGTTGGTAATGAACGCAAAAGGCGTTACGCAGAGTTCTACAGGTGAGTTGTAATTTAAAGCAAGGACAGCTTCATAAACATAATTTAACAGTAATCAGAATGTCCTAGCCTTGTGTAATATTATAAAATGATGGATGCATGAAACAGTCTGAAAATACTGTACTTAATATAAAATCTTGAGTTGAATTATACATTTTTGAATATAAAATAAGTTAATATATGTGATATGTAATGTTCAATACTTGAACAAAAGAAACCATTATGTTTAATTAAAATGCTCTAAATTCCACTTATTATGACATTTTTGAGCTCAAAAATGTAATAATTATGGAAAACCACATTTTTATATTTTTTGTTCAATATTGAATATTTCACGAACGTATCAACCGATTTTGATGTGATTTACTACAGTCGACGCATTTATTTTAGCTTAACAAAAAAGCCTTTTAAAAAAATTGATTTCGCGGAAATGGGGATGAAGCTGCTCACGTTCGTAGGAATTACTTGAATCTTGACCCCCTAAACGAGCAGCACCACATACTAGTGATAGGTTGGTCCTCTACTAGTCAGAGGCCCGGCGAAGGATTAGTGACCACCCACTTGTTGTCAGTTGTGTTGCTCATAAGAACCGGTTGTGAAGCGGTCTTTTCTTAGTGTCAGGTGCCTAGCTATGGAGGTTAGCGCGATCCGAAGCATGGTTGCACCGTTGGCCGACCGTAGATAGTTGGAGAACAAAAAATACTGGGATGGTTCCACCATGCTGGTTGGCTACCGAAGGAGTGGGCCGGGTGGCGATTTCCAGAGGGGTTGGTACCGTCGATGCTGTGACTCTGTTTGCGTCCCTAGGTTATATGTGTGATGCCGCTTCCAACTACCATTCTCTCAACGTATTCACAATAATGAAAAAATTTTTAAAGAAGAGTAAGTTTGTACAGCGGTTGTACTCCATCTCCATCAAAGTGCACCTTACAAACATTCGAGGCCTGCACTGTAATCTCAATGCAGTCCACTACCACCTTGAGACTGACAAGCTGCACTTACTCTTCTTGACTGAGACGCAGAACAGATGTCCTCTAGATGCGACGTACTTTGACTACCGTGGCTAAACATTAAAGTATAATTTCCATCAGCGCGCCGGAGTCTGTGTTTACGCCGCAATGACAGTTGCTGTAAGCGTCTCCATCACCTTGAAGACCCCAGTTTGTCTACGATCTGGGTATTGATAGATACAGGAATGGATAAAATTATTTCTTCTTGTGTCTACCAGGTGACCAGGAAACAACTAGGCTATTTAAACACCTCAGTGAAGCCTCTGTTGTGGCTCTAAATTGGAATTCAAATGGACAGTTGGTTTTTCTGTGGACAGTAGCAACAGCGTACCACCTCAAGTACCTTACTGCGGTACTTCTATGTCAGAGGTCTGTCCTCCATATCACCAACAAGGAGGTTCTTAAAACCTCGCGAAGTCAAGACGTGAATAAAGCTTGTGGCCCTGATGGTATACCAGCCATAGCTTTAATGATCTGTGCACCTGAGTTTTCATTCCCGTTTCACTCCCGCGTCTCGGAAAGCACGTAAAAGCCGTAGGTCTTGCACCTGATCTCTCTTCGTTCGTGCCGGATTATAGTCCCATCAGACTACGGGAGTGAGGGAATAGAGAGTGCACTTGTTCTTGCGCATAAACTCTGGCGCTTTAATCTTATCCTGCGCAGATGGCTCCATTGAGTCTTTTTTGTATAGAATAAGGGTAACAAACGAGCATACAATCGACCTGATGAAAATGGATGCTGTGGCCCATGGAAATGGACATGGATCTACATTTATCCTCTATTAAGAATCAAAACGCAGATGCGTTGTCACCCCTGAGGACTAACATGGAATCCAGTAAAAAAGGGTCACCGGATCTCTACACTCACCATACGGAAACAGCTGCTATTTTACGCTGGTATTCTGCGAGAGCGTGGTCCTTCCTCGGTCAAGCCGACCCATTCGTGCTGCAACCATAATATTGCTGCAGCGTGGTTCTGCTATGTTATAAAGCTGGCCGCCGTGCCCGAAATTCGTCTGGAGGATATTATTATTATAATATTGTGAACTGCAACTACGATCTGCGTTGTACATTTATTTATAAATTGCGTATATGATGCTTATCTATTATATATTTATATATATTATCTTGTTTCAGGAATTATGACGCGGAGAAAGAGTTCGAAGAGATGCGCAAGAAGGGTCTGTTCCAATCGTGCTAATTTGTGGACAATATTATTGTAGTATTATTGTTATTTTGCTTTGAATAATGTAATTTAAAAACAAAAATCCATTACCATTTAGTCTGTTTTATTATTTTCCATTCTCAAGCAAAGAGTATATATATATATACACTATGCAGTCCATACGGATAAAGAATGGGATTAAAAATGGCGGCTCATCGAGCCCGTACCGTCAACATGCACAGTACCAGTAGCGAAAATCCGCTAGTAGCGGTATATCGTTATAACGTTTTATTATTTGGTTCATATGAAATTTGCTAATAGGAAAATATTTTAAAGAATTGTATATTTAAAAATAACACAACTATAACTTAAAAGTATTGAGGTAATCAATATATTTTAATAATTGATTTTTGTTTATTGCCTCTTCTCCCAACAAGAATTATTAATGTGCTATTAGGACAAAATTTACTAGTTAAAACTTTATTACACTTTATACAATAATTACTACTCAGTTTTCCTTTTAAATGGTTATCATCATGCCCAAATTTTTACCTATGTCATCACAATACATAATAACTTTATGTTTTTTAAAATTTAAACTACTTTTTAAGATTTTATTCTTTGTTATGGCACCGTCATAGAGTGTTGGTAAAAAATAAGGAGTCATTACTATTGACACGTATTGTCCCCAATGAACATGGTATGTAGTGTTGATTCTCACTCTGATGTTTTATTAAGGAGTCAAAGCGCTCCTCATTGTATTTACATGACTTTACCAGATCATTCATGGCCAATATGTGTTTTTTTATCTTAACCTGAGCCGATGCATATTTATTTGAGATAATTTGTAAGGAGTTTTTAAGCAACAAAACTTCTGAATTGAGACACTCTACTTCAGTTTCATAACAGTTTTCCATATTTTCCTAACTTAAAAGTAATATTTATAACTAGTGACCCGCTCTGGTTTCGCCTGGTTGGGATCTTTTAATGCGGCGTTATTTAGACTTAAGATAATAATTAAAGACCATTTATTTCATCTTATCAACATTTATATTTTAATAAAATCTAAATTTTTCGGTTAAAATTTAGTCTAGATCACTCCTGGTATTACTATTTTTTCGTGAAGCTTTATTACAATCGGTTCAACCACGCGGAAGATTAGCTAGGACATGCATATAAACGAAAAATTTAAAAATGGTTACTCATGTCTCAGTGGCATGTAAATATTTTATACAAAAATATTACAAACAAAATCAACAATTGAACAGGGATATGGACGGTTTGACCAAAAACCAGAGGTGCTCACAAGCTTTAAACTTGATCTGATTTATTATTAGAGATGGGCCGAATATTAGGCTAAGTCACCGAACATTCGTTGAAGTGGTAATCAAAGTGTCTACTGTATTGAAATTAGTGTTGCCCAATGCAAGAACAAGACGAGACTTAGCCAGTCTTGGTCTTGGTCTTGCGCCAATACACTTGGTCTTGTTCTTGGTCTTGGTATTGCGCTCTCAGTCTTGTTCTTGGTCTTGGTCTTGCAGCAAGAGTCTCGCAAGTCTCGCAATTACCTATTAGCCTATTGTTATTTATTAAACGTTACTTTAGATCTTAGAACAACTTAACAGTGTAGGCACATTTTGAGCTTGAATTTACATAGCCATAGAAAGGCCAACCAAATTAATAAATGTCTAAACATTTAATGAGAAATTCGAAAAAACAACTAATACCGGGTGGGGTTTGAATCCACGACCTAAGCGATCCGTGCCGATGCTCTAACCAACTGAGCTGTCTACCAAGTCTCACGGCCACGGGAGTTAGTCTGTTTCTTAATAAACGTTTACATTTAACCCAGATAAGCCTGAAACTAAAATTTTCTGAAAATTTTGAAAAAAGTTACATTATTTAGTTTATTAGATCTTATGCAACATAAAAAAAATTATGAAAAAAAAAATTAAGTGTAAGGCTTTCAGGGAAACAGCCGTCCTATATGTAGGACAGTAGGATAATAAGAGGAAATAAAAGACCATTTATGACAAAACAGAATGTAATTAAAAAGTGTAGTTTATTAGATAACTATTGATTATATTACCCATTGTTATATGTAATTTACTAGATTAACACTATTTATGAATGATATGTTTCAAAACACTTGACACACACTCCAACATCACATTTCTTGCAACGTGTCAAACATTTTTTGTGACATTGACGACAGCGTGTTTGCTTCGATTGAGGAATAACCAGATGATTCATTTGGTCTTTACGACTATCAGCATGTTCATGATGGGAGGGTCGGCTAGGCCCTCTTTTGGAATTTTTTCTGTTTGATTCAATCAAAGCAATTGCTACCCTTCTGCGAAAGCCAAGATGATCCAGTTTTCCATGATTTATTTTATATAACTGCCATGCATTATGTTCGGCAAGATCAATCATGTGTGTGAGCAACGGCATGTACCATTTCTTACCTCGTATACCAATTCGGTAATGTGAAATATTTTCATCAGACCGATCCACTCCTCCCATATATTTGTTATAGATGGACACCATATGTGGTTCTTCTATGACAATGTTTCTCTTTTCACTTTGTGAGAAGCGTTTGGCAGATTGTTTAGGATTTATTCCTACAGCATTAGAAGCAATACTGAATATATTATTGTCATGCCATTTAGCAATAATGAACGTGTTGTCATGTGTCGTTCTGTAATCGACAGCACCACGTTCCTTTTTTTTCAGTAACTTCGATGTAATCAGAGGACAACTAGATGTCCTGTTTTCTCGAATTGTCCCAGTGCAACGAAGGCCTTTCTTTGTTATCTCTTCCAGCAAGGGCGTCCCAGTAAAAAAATTATCAAAAACTACGTGGTAAGGAAGGTCGAAGCCACGTGAAATCAGCACATCGCAAAAAGTGAGAACAACGCTTGCACCCAGCCCCAATTCTTTATATATTGGATTGCACATAGTTGTAGCACCTTGGTATGGTTCCATCCATAAAACATACCCTAACCGTGTAGCACCAACCCAAGCTTTGAACCCGTACCTAATAGGTTTACCTTTTATGTGCTGTTTGCAGCCATGTCTACCATAGTAGGGGATCATGGCCTCATCTACACTGTAATGCTCTTCAAGAGGAGAAAACTCTAAGAACTTTTTATTTAGAAGTGTAACTAGGGGGCGTACTTTTGTGTATTTGTCTTGCAAATCCAGATTATCATTGACATGAAGGTGGCGAAAAATAAAGTCGAATCTATCCCTAGTCATAGCCGAGCTGATCAATTCATTCTTTGTATCAGGGGAGTTTTCCCAATACATTCTTCTACGGGGGAGCCATGAATAACCACTAACCAACAATATGCCGATGAAACATTTCATATCTTCGGTGGTTATGTCTCCAGGCAAATTCTTTTTGACAGCATATTTATTGCTCTCTGACACCAACAACGAAATAACATCTTCATCTAAGAAGTTTTCAAACCACTCAATTGGGCGCTTATCTTGGCAAGCGCCTTGAACATCTGGTCAATTCACGGGATTTTTTGCCAAGTCCCGTTTTCTCCATGCGTAGGTACGCCTACGTTTAGTTCGACCTGTAGAATCAGAAGGTTCTTCTTCTGTATCACTCACCATAATCTGCCCTTGAATCATTACTTCAGCCGGTTGAAGCAGAATGTTTCGTGGCAAATTATTCAAAGTTACATTATCTTCTTCACCCGAATCTTCGTCAGTGAGACAGTCAGGATCAACAGGAGGTAGAATACATATCAGTCGTTCTCTATAATCTTCTTCATTATCAGAAACATTTTCTAAAGCATCTAAAATTTCATGCGCAGCTAACGGTCTGTAAAGAAAAAGTTGTATTATTGTACTAAAATCATGTATATTATCCTACTGTCCTATATATAGTACGCTAGTATTTGTAACAAGTTATACGTAATTTATTTATATTATTTTGCTAGAATATTTATTTAGTACAAAAGTTAAGGTTATCAACTAGATATTAACACAGAAAAAAACAACTCACGAGTAAAATATAACTTTTTATACATACCTGTCATTTGCCATGTCTGCAACGCACTTTTATTACACACTTATAAGGTAAAATATAAGGTAAAAACTGTTAAAATAACTGTCTTTTTATTTTTTCTAATAAAGCTGACACGTTTCTTACTGCAAATCATAAGACTAAATAATCTTAGATAAAGAGGGTATTCTGATATTTTTTTTATTTCTACTGTCCTAAATATAGGACAGTAGGCTTATCTGGGTTAATAAGCTTACATGTGCTAAAACTTAGTCAAAACATATAAAAAACAAATTAATGACATTAACTTGACTGTATTATAAAGAACATTATCTGCCTAGAAAGAGATTGATAGACCCTTATATGAAATGGAATAAAAGAGTTATACAATTTACCATTTATTTAAATAAAAAAATAAAATACAATACAAATTAAATTACATAACAGTACACAACAGTTTTGACATTACTGTTACTTTATATTAATTCTTTTGACCAAGAATTAATACAAAGTAATCATCTGGCTGACTTATCACTTAACCTATTTCTATGTTTTCTAATTACTAATGATGCTTTAGAAAATAATCTCTCAGCATGTATTGAAGTTGCAGGTATTGAAAGAAAATCACGGGCCATCTTCGATAAAGTCGGATATTCTGTCTCATGCGTCCTCCACCACTCTAAAATGTCTTCCGAACTGGCGGCTCTGGGTTTACTTAGGTACTCCTCCAACTCGTCTATAACTAAGTCTTGATGAAAAGATCCAGATCCAGATGACGTCGAGGGACATGCATACAATTTCTGAAAGTCTATTACGTCTTCATCTTCATCATATTCACATACTTTCTTTTCATTTCTTGGTGATTCTAGAGATGTATTCACTGAGTGTAGACTTTTATATTCTTTATAAAGTTCATTAATTTTGCGCAGGCTTTCTGTTTTAATTTGCTTCCCCCATAATGTCATGTCAAAAGTCTGAGTCTTATGCCTTGGGTCTAAAATTAAAGAGGTACAATAAATCCAGTTGCTCTTTTTATAATGTTTAAGCATTTTGTCTCGAGCTGCTTGAAAACCAAGAATGAGCCTTTCATCCACTTCGGATCGATTAGGTTTCTCATCTAATTGTTTTACCATGGATTCAATTTTATCGAGCAAGGGATTGAATGATACAATGATTAGCGGTAATGTAACATATTTTTCTCCACCAAGTTTCGTTGATAGAAGTTTAAAGTTTATTAGAAACTTATATATTTTTTCGAGTATTTGCCATTCACTATCTGTGATTTGAAAATCATTCAAGGTGACAGAAGTGCACAATATGTTAATGCCAGTTCTCACTTTTAAACCAAATCCAATCATATAGCTATTTTCAGATTGAAATAAAACAGTAAATCATGTGTCTCGCCGATTATAAAAACAAATGAAAATATGAGTGAATTATAAATACATATTTAACACTATAATCTATATATATATATATATCTACTACCCACTGACTGACTATAACTATAAAACATACAAACTTGAAGTTTGTAAGGTAGGTTCCTTTTATGGCATAGAGATCAGTTAAGAAACGGTTTTGAGAAAATCTATCCCTAAGGGAGTGAAATGGGAGTTGGAACTTTGTATGAAAGTCCTACGTTTTAGGGTTCCGTAGTCAACTAGGAACCATTATGGTTTCGCCATGTCTGTCTGTCCGTCCTTGCTTAATCTCTGTGACCGTTAGCACTAGAAAGCTGAAATTTGGTACCAATATGTGTATCAATCACGCCGACAAAGTAGTAAAATAAAAATTGGAAAAAATGTTTAATTAGGGTAGCCCCCCTATACTATGTAAAGTTGAAAAGGTATTTAAAAATGAATAGGGGTTTACTAAAATCATTTTTTGATAATGTCAATAATTTCGGAAATAATCGCTCCGAAAGTAAAAAACAATGTGTCCCCCCCCTCCAACTTTTGAACCATAAGTTTAGAAAAAAAAATCTGAAAAGTAGAACTTTATAAGGACTTTCTAGGAAAATCATTTTGAACTTGGATGGAAACAACAGTACCCACTACCGGGAGCAGTTGCAGGAGCGCAGAGCGCTGCTGGAGCGCGATCATAATGGATACCCACCTTTAAACTCATAAGTGGGAACACTTATTGTGACGGACGGGAAACTACGGAACCCTACACGGAGCGTGGCCCGACACGCTCTTGGCCGTTTTTTTATTTGAAGTTAGAGACACGAAAATCGGCATTAAAGTTATAAGTTTTCAATAATAAAATCCTGAATAAGCTGTTTTACGAAATCCTAACCCTAAGGGGGTGAAATTGGGGTAAAATGGTTACATGCAAGTCCTATATTTTTAAAGTATAGATATGAAGATCGACATTTACTTTATTAGTTTTAAGTAATAAATACTTGCATAGTTAAGCTTTACCTATGTAGCCTCTTTATACTTAGGTAAGACTTTTGCAGCGAGAAAATTTCAAAATCTCATAGGAAATCAGATATTGTACGCGGACGAAGTCGCAGGCGGCCGCTAGTTACATAATATATGTGTTATGTAATTGTGTGATAAGTATATTTTTTCATACCTGTCCACTTTTCCGGTGGTTATTAAAAAGCTTGTGATATCTCTACTTAATTTTGGTTTTTCAGGAAGAAATATTTGTGATTCCTTTTTGTGGAAAGATATTAGATGCTTCCTTAAGCCTGAAGTGTTTCTGTTTTTCATTTTTATTTCAACCTTTTTATGTTGGCATAATTTACACAAAGCAATTTGGGATGCATGAATTATATCGAAAAACTCATCAAACTTACTTTTAGGTCTTTTAGATCAATAACTCCAACTCTCACTACTCCGACTAGAACTATTCGACTCTTCGTCACTCATGTCAAATTGTAAACTTATCACTCCGAGAACAACAAGGATTAGAGTAAAAACAATTAATACATTAGACTCGAAGCAAAGCTCAATTGGGAATGACTGGAATTAAAATAAATACTACTATTTGTGAGTACACGCCGAAAGACCGACAAAGGAAAGTTCGGCATCCTTTGATAAAATTAATGATTCATCAGAAGATTAATAAAGTAGATGCGTTACCAGATAGGTATAGTGTGTCTAGGTAAAAATTAAATGTAAATATGTAAATAAAATTGTGTCTATTATGTTCTTCTTGTGATTGAATTAATCTACGTTAATTAAATTCAATTTGCCTTCACTCGTTTGAAATTCGAAATTCAAATATGTTTTATTCAAGTAGGCATCAAAAATACACTTTTGAATAGTCATATAATCACTGTTTTCCCCAATTTTTTCTTTTCCATGTCCAGGGGTTCTGATTCTACTGAGAAGAATCATGGAAGAAAGTAAGAAACTCAGTAGTTGCTCTTTTCAAAATATTTTTACAATAGTTCTATAATTATGTAAAGCGATAAGTCAAACATAAAATGTCAAATGTATATATATGTAGATACCAAATCGGTTTAGAAATTTCTAGTTAGTCCTGTGTAGTACGAGAGGTCAGTTTCAAGCATTTCTGTCTTAAATTGAAAAGGTGAAAGATCTAACATTTCTTTTGGAATCTTATTATAAAAGCGTATATCGCTACCTCAGATCATATAAACAACAGGAGATATGCTCAGTAGTTGAAAATGTGTCGGAACCCGGTGTCTCCAGTTGGCCCCTACCACGCGCCAACTACTACTATCGAAAGAGTGCGCTGCGCTTCGGAGTTTTTGGATCTTTGTGGCGAAAATCCAAAGACTGTGATCGAGCGGCTAGTGACTGGTAATGAAACTATGATCTTGTATTATGATCCACAAAGCAAGCGCGAGTCAATGGAATGGCGTTATAAGGGTGAAAAGCCCCCTAGAAAGGCAAAGGTGCAACAATCGACTAAAAAACTGATGTGCACAATATTTTGGGATTTTCAAGGCATTTTGATAGTGGATTTTAAAGAACGTAATACAGTCGTGAACGGCGAATATTATGCTTCTTTAATATATAAATTACGAGACAAGATAAAGGAAAAACGAAGAGGCAAGCTGTCTAAAGGTGTCCTGTTGCTCCATCACACAACGCCCCTGTTCATACCGCTGGTGTTTCGAAGGATGCAGTTCGTCAATGCGGGTTCACAGAAGTTCAACATCCACCTTACAGTCCAGACATGGCCCCGTCCGACTATTATTTATTTCCAAATTTAAAGCGGGACTTAAGAGAAAGAAAATTTTCAACCGATGAAGAGTTGCAGGCGGCCGTCTTCAGTCATTTTGAGGATAAAAAATGTGATTATTTTTATAAAGGTTTAGAGATGTTGATTCACAGATGTCAGAAGTGTGTTAGTATTCTTGGTGATTATATTGAAAAATAAAATTGGTTTCGTTTCATTTCCTTCATTGGTTCATAGTTAGGCCAATTCATTATGGGACCGCCTACGTACTTTGTGTAACCGTAAAGCAGGTATTGTGATTTTATTTTTATTTCTACTATTAAAATTGTGCAAATCACTATTATTTACATCAATTCGATGCAATCAACTTCTATAAACGGTTCTCTAAGAGATACTCGGGCTCCTAAGAAGTACATAGTTCTTATATAACGCTTTTTATTTAATATGCACACTTTTTATATTATTCGATTAGCATTGTCCAAAATGTTTACACGTTTCAAGTGTGTTAAAAGTGTCTACTCTACAATATTTATCAAATGGTTGACGACATATTCGAACACTTTGTGTTCAAAAACACACACTTCCAAAAATCGAGATTTGCAGTGAACTTATTGAACATGTTTATCTATTAGGTAATAATAATAATAGTAAGTAATTATTATAAACCCATATAGTTAATATTATAATAATTACTTACTAGAATAAATTATTATGGTATCTACCTATCCTTACCATTATCTAATTACAATATTCATAATTGCATAATGTATTCGTGTCCATTCTGAGCACTTAAAACTTATTTTATTCTTTGGAACATGTACTCTGTGGCGGCATTCAAACAGTGTCAAATGTAGTGCGTGCGGCGCGGCGGCGACGATTGAATGCGATATCAATAGAAGCCGCCGGCGCGTGTATTTTGACCTTCTACTTTCGAATAGCTGCAAAATTTCTTTGACAGGTCATTATTCGACCTTTGATGATGCCGACAACAAGACGCCGCGCACTATCAAAGTGCCGATGGTCAAAACTAGGGATGCACTGTTTTTTCTTTTAATGGATATTTTCATCCGCTATGTATGTTTATGGTATTGTTCGTAATGGGCATAAGTCCAATTTTCCAATTTTTTTAAATATATTTTTTGCGTCTCATAGAGTCCCTAAGTGTATACCCGAACTCCTATACTCCCTGAAACGACACTCATTCCTAACTGCAAGACGCAAGAGTTTCGCAGGCTTAGTCTTGTTCTTGCTCAAATCTTGCACGGTCAGTCTTGGTCTTAGTCTTGCTAAACTGCAAGACCAGGACCGATTTTGGGCAACACTAATTGAAATGTACGAATTGAGTAATGCCATGTCTTTATTAAATTTACTGTCGAAAGTATATTTTATTTATGGGTTAAATCTACTTGTATAGCGTTATGTTTTTGAGGCCCTGTAGATTTATTTCCAATTGCAAATGGAAAGCTTGATTAAGTGTTTTTGGAATCAAACAAAAAAAAACATTACATTACATTAGTACATTTCAATTTACTTTGGTCGTCAGTTTCTCCAAAATAAGTCCAAATAGTAAGTTCTTCCACTCATTTTTATCATATAATTATCAATTTTTAGTAAGAATAACACTACGAAATATGTTAACAAAAATAGTCAAAACTCAAAACATAAGCATGTGCCGGCAGTTTGATCAGTACTAGATGATGGCAATATAAATAACATGTCAGGTGTGGCGGAGGAGCGAGAGGCAGGGTCCTGCGCTAATCTCATACGCTTTAGGGAACAAGTTTCGACATAAATTGGTTAGATACTGAGGTGATCTTGTCGAATAATGTCCGGCCGAATAGTCGGTTCAGTAAAAGTTTCACCGAACTTTCGGCCGAATATTCGTATTCGGTGAAATCCATAATGGGCCCATCCCTATTTATTAGCAGACAATAAAAATTTACAGTTCACACTTATTGAAAATGACATGACATCTTTATATCGCAATCTATATATCGCTCAACGCCATCTACACTAGAAAAAATCATACTAATTTAAACAAGTCAACATACCGCCCCTAAGGACATGTTGACCAATTGTCCTTTATTTTACTACCCACCATGGCAAAAAAATCACTTGTTATTATTTTGTAACTAACATCATTTAAAAATCTAAGAACTTAAAAACCCACATAAAATTATGGATAAAACTTATAACTAATACAGTAACATACAAATTTCATTTTACATTAAAAGTAAAATACACAATTGAGACGTAGATCTTTTAATCACAGACGCCTTTGTACGTAACGTGACGACTCGTGTAAGATTGTCTGGGCCAGGATGTTTCTGATTCAACGACGAAAGAAGCCAACGACAGGGAGGTAGATCGTCCTCCTTTTCAATAACAATATTGCCTATATTTGGTTCAGCGGTTTGGTTTGTCCATTTATATCGTTTCAGTCAAAAGTATTGTTACGAGCTTGAGGTTCGTGACAATAAAAATTGCCGATAGAATTACCTAAATTAACACTTTAATTTTATTTACACCAATTAAAACTTAAAACACTAACAATTAATCACACTGATTCACTTTATTCCGCTCCGAAGATTCGCTTGTCTCGCCAAATTCAATACTTCCCCGATCGCATCTTGCAGCGCCCATAAATACAAATTCGTATTCGTCGTCGTATCCCCGCTGCTGCTGCTGCCGCGGTGATGTTAGCCGCACTTCCCTTCTGAGATCGTTCACCTTCCCTTTCTAGGGTTCGCTTAGGGCAGCTGGATCAAAGATGGCCCGTTTCCCCACAGTCATAGCACCTAGGGCTGTATCCTTTATAGTGGTCGCGAACCGTAACTGCTGCAACCTCCATAACGTGAGGGGAACGATGATCCTGACGCCGCCAGGCGGCGCCGTTAGCTGCACTACTCTCTCGAGATCGATCAACTTCCCTTTCTACGGTTCGCTTAGGGCAGCTGGATCGAAGATGGCCCCTTTCCCCACAGCCATAGCACCTAGAGCTGTATCCTTTGTTGCGGTCGCGAACTGTAGCTGCTGCAACCTCCCTGACGCGATGGGAACGATGATCCTGCCGACGGCTTCCACCTCCAGTGCATGGGCTAAGACGTCCTTAAGCGTCTCGTGGTGCCCGAACCTCACAGCAGCTCTGACTTCCAGGTCGCGAATGCCGTCGATGAATGTCTGCACCAGGTTCCCTTCAATGAGCGCAGGTACAGACCGGTATGCTTTTCGCACCAGCTTCTCCACCTCTAGAGCCCACTGCTGCAGGTTTTCGTTGATGCGCTGCATGCGATCTTTAAGCTGCGCACGAAAGACGTGTTCCAGGTGAGCGTCGCCGTATCTCGCCTCCAATGCCTCAAGGAGTTGCTCATAAGTCACTTCCTCACCGAGAGCTTCCAGAACTGTTAACGCCTGGTCGCGCGGGCCTAGTGTGAGAGCAGTCATGGCCTGACTTTTTCCAGCCGTTCGCCTTCATAACAGTTTCGAACTGGATTTTGTAGGCTGACCAGGAAGAAGTCCCGTCGAACGGTGGCACTTTGAACCCACGTAGCGAAGGTGTAGTAGCTACTACGGGAGCTGTAGTTCCATCCCCCAGTTTGAGTTCGTCCAGTGATTTCTTCATGTTAGCCATTACGTTGTCAAACCGATTGTTTACTTGGTCGATTCGGGTTTCAGCTTCCGACAGGCGGTTGTCATGTTGAGAAACCTTATCCTTCACTTCCCGTGTCTCTTTTCCGAAGGTAGCGTGAAGGTCCTTCATGAGGAACATCTGCTCTTCCAACCGACGGGCCTGTTCTTATTGTCGGCGGGCCTGTTCATCCTGTCCGCCCCGCAGCAGCTCATCCAACCGACGGACCTGTTCCTCCTGCTGCTCTTTCCACTGATGGGCCTGTTCCTCCTGTCGGCGAGCCTGTTCCTCCTGTTGGCGAGCCTGCTCCTGCAGCATCACCATCAGAGCACCTAAGTCAGGTGCTGCAGATGTAGGAGCTACTGACGGGCCTGCAACCGGTGGCTGGCCCTCCGAAGTCTGCGGCGTTGCACCACCAAATCTTCTTTGATCCGTCTCCTGCTGGCGTTGACTTGCTGGGTACGGACACTCTCCGTTTCCTCCTTAGGTAAAATCGGCATAATTTTATCCCACTCCTGACACTAATTGTTACGAGCTTGAGATTCGTGACATAAAAAATTGCCGATAGAATTACATAAATTAACACTTTAATTTTATTTACACCAATTAAAACTTAAAACACTAACAATTAATCACACTGATTCACTTTATTCCGCTCTGAAGGTTCGCTTGTCTCGCCAAATTCAATACTTCCCCGATCGCATCTTACAGCGCCTATAAATACAAATTAGCATTTCTAGAAGCTTAGTTCTTCGTTCCGAGACTAGATGGCGCTGTCGGTTGAAAGATTAGTGTTGTATTTTCCCTTCGCTTTCGTCCCTGACACTAGATGGCGCTAGTGCCGGATACATGACGTCGACTTATTCGCGCAACAGTATTCCTGGGACCTGGTAATCTTTGATCCCGTTGCCATCTTTTCAAATATAATAAATAAAGGACTTACCCCTCTATCCTTAGCCAACGAGCAATGGCAGGACCCGGCAGTACAGAGCAGTTCCGACCGGGAGACCGTATGGAAGGAGAAGGAGCTCCACGGGAAGTACTACAGGGCTCTACATGAGCCCCACGTAGATACAGCCGGCTACATTTCGGTGACCTCTTCAGGGAAACCGAGGGTTTTGTCTGTGCAATACAGGATCAGGTTATTAAGACCAACAACTATCGGAGATACATCCTAAGGGATGGCACGGCATGGTGAGTCACTTAGGCATGTCATCTCCGGTTGTTCGGCGCTTTCTAACTATGAGTACTTGATTAGGCACAACCTAGTAGCCAGAATTCTATACCAGGAGCTCGCTCTGAAATACGGTCTCGTGTACCGGAAATTACGTATTACAAGTAATTGCCGGAAGCCGTGCTCGAAAATAACCGCGCCAGGCTCTACTAGGACCGGGCCATCATCACGGACAGGACTATTCTTGCGAATAAGCCTGATATTGTGCTGATGGACCGGGCACAGTCAAGGATATTTTTGGTTGACATTACCATTCCGTATGACTTAGTCAGGGGGTTTTCATGCTGGTCTACCTTTCCGGTGATCCTGTTATGGAATACGGGTACGCGACCCCGGCTCCCCGAGCTACTGTTATTCTCATACCATTCCTGCCGAGATAACAGTATCCTTACACCTACGCTCCTACCCCCAACCTTCTTTTTCCTTTTCCCAAAATGGTAGCTTCCTCTACCAACAATAGCATACCCAAAGAGGGTTGGTGTCAGGCAGGCGGCCGACTGTAAAACTTTTGCCAAATCCCATGCAGTAAATTTATGAATATTACGAGTTGTGGGATATATGACAGGGCTAGGGCGTACCCCGCAGGCGACGCGCAGGGGCAGCACCCGGCTCCTGTGGGAAGTGGGCAAGGGTTGTCGCACCTTACGGAGCGGGTGCGACGTAAGAGGCGAGCCCGTAGAGAGAAGAATGTCAGAGTGAGGTTTGCAAGCTGGAATATAGGTACGATGACTGGAAGAGGAAGAGAGTTAGCAGATGTTTTGAAACGACGAAGAGTGAATGTTGCCTGTTTGCAGGAAACAAAATGGAAGGGCAATAAAGCAAGAGAGATTGGGGAAGGATACAAGTTTTATTACTGTGGAAGTGACGGGAAGCGAAATGGAGTAGGAGTTGTGTTAGATAGTGGAATGAAAGAACGAGTGACAGATGTGAAAAGAGTAAATGACAGAATGATAGTTGTTAAATTAATGATTGAAAACAAAGTAGTGAATGTTGTAAGTGTGTATGCTCCGCAAACAGGCTGTGAAGAGAGTGTGAAAGAGAAGTTTTGGGAGGAATTTGATTGTATGATGATGGGAATACCTGAGAGTGAGGATGTTTATATGGTAGGAGATTTTAATGGACATGTAGGGAGAGTGAATGACGGGTATGAAAGAGTACACGGTGGATGGGGGTACGGAGTGCGCAACCGTGAGGGGGAAGTTCTTCTGCAAGCAGCATGTGCTTTCGACCTGGCTGTAGTAAACACGTGGTTCCAAAAACGAGATCAGCATCTTGTTACTTATAAAAGTGGCCACCACGCAACACAGATCGACTATCTTCTGTTAAGACGGAACCAAATCAAGAGTGTAAAAAACTGCAAAGTGCTTCCAGGTGAAGACTTAGTATCCCAGCACCGAATTCTGCTGGCTGATATCTGCTTAACTGTTCGCCTCAACGAACATAAGGATCGTCCCCACCCAAAATAAAGTGGCATTTGTTGCATAAGGAGGAGTATGCAAGTGAATTTAGAGAGCTAGTTGTAAACAAGATGATAGAGATGGGTGAGATGGAAGGAATGAGTGTGAATGAGTGCTGGAAGGAAATGGCTGATTGTATCCGAAGTGTGGCAAGGAAGGTGTTAGGAGAAACAAAAGGGAAGCGTATGATAGATAAGGATGGGTGGTGGTGGAGTGAAAGTATTAGAGAAGTTTTGAGAGAAAAGAAAAATGCCTTTAAAGAATGGCAGAGCGTAGAAGACCAGAATGAATCCATAAAAGAAAGTAAGAGAGGGGCGTATAAAGAATGTAAGAAGAGAGCGAAGAAGGAAGTTGCTATTTGTAGGGCAGAGGCGCAAGATAAATTATATCGGTCCCTTGAAAGCCCCGAAGGTCAAAAACGACTTTTTCAAATTGCAAGAGCGAGAGAAAAGAATGGAAGAGATGTTTCACATGTAAAATGTATAACAGATGATTCTGGAAGGATTTTGACTGACGATGAAAGTATAAAGAAGCGATGGAAGGAGTATTTTGAGAAATTGATGAATGAGGAGAATGAATGGAATGGTATGCTTGAAAACCCACCAGTGAATATGGGCTTAGTGAGAGAAATTAGTGTGGAAGAAGTAAAAATAGCTGTTAGGAATATGAAGAATGTGAAGGCAGTCGGCCCAGATGGAATACCAGTAGAAGTGTGGAAGTTGCTGAGTGCGGATGGATGGAAGTGGTTGAGTTTATTTTTCGGTAAATTGTTGCAGGAAGAACAAATACCTGAGGAATGGTGCAGTAGTATACTGGTCCCCATTTTTAAAAACAAAGGAGACTTTCAAAACTGCAGCAGTTACCGGGGAATAAAACTCATGTCACATACGATGAAAGTCTGGGAAAGAATAATAGAGAGAAGTATGAGAGAAGAGTGTGAGATAACACAAAACCAGTTCGGATTCATGCCCGGTCGAGGTACGACAGATGCCATTTTTGCATTACGCCAATTGTGCGAAAAGTACAAGCGCGTGCATAAAAATCTGCACATGGTTTTTGTCGACCTTGAAAAGGCGTACGATCGGGTTCCCCGTGAGGTTTTGTGGTGGGCGTTAAAGATGAAAGGTATGCCTGGGAAGTATGTGAGGTTAGTCCGTGCTATGTACAGAGCATCCCGTACATGTGTACGATCTGCCGCGGGAACTACGGGCAGTATCGATATGGCGGTAGGGCTGCACCAAGGGTCGGCATTGAGCCCTTACCTCTTCCTACTGATTATGGACGCTTTGACGTCGGACCTGCAGGATGAGGCACCCTGGTGCATGCTCTTTGCCGATGACATCGTGCTTGTCGGGGAAGAAGGCATCGAGGTACAGAGCAGACTGACGGGGTGGCAACAGAGGCTGGAAAGTGTTGGCTTGAAGATCAGCAGATCCAAAACCGAATATCTGTGCTGTGATTTCGGCGGTCTTTCCAGTCCTGTACCCATGTCGTTGGATGGCGCTATACTGCCTACCTGCTCAGATTTCAAGTACCTCGGTTCCCTCATTCAAGGCGACGGCGGAATAGATAGAGCTGTGCAGCATAGGATTAACGCAGGGTGGATGAAATGGCGACAGGTCACAGCCACAACGTGCGATCCCCGAATGCCAATAAGGCTGAAGGGGAAAATTTACAAATCGATCATCCGACCTGTCGTCATGTATGGAAGTGAATGCTGGGCCGTCAAGAAGAAGGATGAAAATAGACTGCATGCGAATGAAATGAGAATGTTACGATGGATGTGTGGTGTGACAAGGATGGATAAGATAAGGAATGAGTATATAAGAGGAAGCCTGAAAGTAGCGCCAGTGGTAGAAAAGGTGAGAGGAAGCAGATTGGCATGGTTTGGGCATGTGATGCGGAGGAATGAAAGTCATGTCACAAAACGAGTGTTGAATATGAATGTGGAGGGACACACGGGCAGAGGAAGGCCGAATAAAAGATGGATCGACTGTGTGAAGAGTGATATGAGAATGAAAGGAGTAAGTATGGAAATGACGGCTGATAGAGAGGAATGGAACAAGAAGGTTTACTGCGCCGACCCCAGATAATGGGAAATGGTTTAGAGAATGATGATTACCATTCCGTATGACGAGAACCTCGTGAAAGCCGAAACAGATATCTAGAATATCTAGACCTGGCTCACGAGGTGACCGACATGTGGGGTGGTATGCCGGCCGAAATTATTTCTGTAGTCGTCTCTGCGTATGGGCTAATCCCAGTCAGCCTCTAGGGTCATCTGAGGCGACTGGGACTCCATGACGGACCGCTCCGGGCTCAAATGCAGAAGGCGGTGCTCCTTGATACCGCCCGCATCGTCCGCCGGTTTCTTTCTCTTTCCTCCTAACCCTCGGCCATTTGGTCTCCCCTGCCGAGGGCTTCCATCTGATAGGGCTTTTATTTATTTATGTATTTTTGTATTTATTTTATTTTAATTATATTTATGTATATTTATCTTTTCATTTAGAACCCAACCAGATGAGAAAACTATATAGATACCCCACATAATAATAATGAATGGAGCTGGGGACGGATAAGTGTGCGGCCCTCCATGTTGAAAGGGGAAGGGTTGCTAACTCGGAGGGCATAGACTTATCTATGTCCGTCTTCTTAAGGACCCTTTCCGGGGCTGAAACATACCGATACTTGGGTATATCACAGAACATCGGTATCGATGAGGCTGGTATGAAACAGTCAGTTTGCGACGTGTTTTATGCACGCTTGACCAAAGTGCTTAACAGCCTTTTGGCCGGTGTGAATAAGATTCACGCATATAACGGCTGGGTCATGCCTGTTCTCATGTATACCTTTGGCATACTTAGGTGGACTCAGACTGAACTTAACGCCCTGGATAGAAAAGTCCGCACTACCATGACGTCCCATAGGATGCATCATCCGAGATCGTCGGTAATGAGGCTGTACTTGCCGCGAAAGCATGGTGAGCGTGGCTTTCTGAGCGCGCTCCGTGAATACTTCCTGGCGAGATCGGATGATCCATTCTATAATGACGTCATTTCTAGTGATACCCCTCTATCCTTAGCCAACGACCAATGGCAGGACCCAGCAGTGCTTAGCATTTCCGACCGGGAGATCGTATGGAAGGAGAAGGAGCTCCACGGGAGGTACTACAGGGCTCTACATGAGCCCTTCGTAGATACAGTCGCCTCCCTCAACTGACTACGTTTCGGTGACCTCTTCGGGGAAACCGAGGGTTTTGTCTGTGCAATACAGGATCAGGTTATTAAGACCAACAACTATCATAATATAAAGGATGGTGTAATGTTGGATGGATGTCAATGAAGGAGACGTGTGGTTGGTACAAAAACTTTAATTAGACTGTTCCTTAAACCTAAGTACATTTATTAATATATGCTAGTAGGGTGGAGGCACATACACTACACCTCCCCCGATACTTAAAAAAAAGGAAAGTTCTCTATTTACTTTTTTTATAACCACGAAATATTTTATTAATCAATACTCTAATGATCCACACAAATGGGTTAGATATAAACACTCTACCATTTTTTCAGGAACTAATGACTTATAAAAGTTAAAAGCATATGATTTAAATTTTCTATGAATATAACACCGAACTTATTACATTTCATTTTAAGATGAACAAAACAAAGAACATAATCTAATGCAACGGTATCATATCATTTAAAATAACAACACAGATCAAAATACATTTTGCAATCCCAGCCGCGTAAGCGGTTTGTGACACCTTTGTTATAAAGTCCAAAGCACGTATAAGGAAAGGTTTGCAAGTACATCTTATGACACATACGAACCTAATTAAATATAACTTATAAGATGTTCTTTTAAAAATTCAGGTGAAATGTATCCGAAAATTATAGTTTTAAACCCTTTTTAATTTATGTCGTTAAGATAGTTGCATTATTATAATACATTTACATACAAAATGTATTTATTAAGTTATTTATAATAATCAAAACTCACTAACTACTACTTATTTTAAGATTTCAAGACTTCATAGAAAAAACGTTTATCTTAATTGAATACAGAGTTTTAAAGATAAAATTAACTTTAATAAAGTTGATTTAAAAGTTATAACAAACTATTGATTAACATTTGAGAAGAGAAACTTTTTTTTAAATAAATATATTCTAACATAATTTTAGGTTTCGCTGTGAAAGAAAAAAAAACTATTACATTATCAAGCTTATAAATAAACTTGATAATGTAATAGTTGATAAAAGAAGAAACACTTTGGATTTGATTTTAGTAAGCATTTAAAATGTACAAATTTTACATAAACCAAAAAAACATAACATAAAAAGAAATTTAGGGTAGAGTTATTGTAACTATGAATCAATGTGCCTAAATATGGAAAAAAAACCTTGTAAATTCATGTTAATCTACGAGAAAATATATTTATTACAATTAATTGTTTTACTTGTAAGTAGCATTTTGAATAGCATTGTAGGTACCCTAATACAGAAATGCAAAATAACTACATAATATCTTACTTTTTATATTTGTTCGGAGATCCCCTTATTACCCCATTTTAATTGTTCTCGTGTCCTTGCATGTTAATTACATTCATACTGTTACGGGCTTGAGGTTCGTGACAATAAAAATTGCCTATAGAATTACCTAAATTAACACTTTAATTTACTTTATACAAATTAAAGTTAAAAACACTAATAATTAAACACACTAATTCACTTAATTCCGCTCCGAAGCTTCGCTTGTGTCGCCGAGTTCAACTCTGCCTCGATCGCATCTTGCAGCGCCTATTTATTTAAATTAGCAAAGAAGCGTCCCGAATATTCAAGTAAATGCGCGCAAAGGGACGAGTTTGCGAGTATAGATTTTCTAGAAACTTAGTTCTTCGGATGGCGCTGTCGGTTGAGAGATCTGTGGTGTCATTTTCTGCAACGCTCTACTCGCTCTCGTTCCTGACACTAGATGGCGCTAGTATATCGTCGACTGGAGCGCGTAACACTGCCCCCTCCTAAGACATGTTCGTCCCGAGCATTATCGGTCCCATGATAACGCGCCAAGCGATCCACATGGACGATCTTAGGAGTCCCTCTTACGCCTTTCTGTAACGGCTCCGCAATGTCAAGGGATCCGTGGTGCACCAACATTGTACAATTTCGACGCTCCTCTACTCCGTGTCTGAGGTCCCCTCACAGCCGCACAACTTGTACATGTACGACACCAATCCTCGACATCGTCACGATAATGGACCCAGTAAAACTGTTCTCGCACCTTCAGTAGAGTTAGTAGTAGTAGTATTTAGTAGAGACAGCTGTAGAACATTCGGCACTTTAGCTTTAGGGACAACCATTTGTAAACGACAGCTGTCTCCTCGACCATTGTCCCATTTACGGCACAGGACTCCATCCTGAAGTAGCAAGCTGTCCCATTGGGCCCAATAGCTTTTCGTGGTTGAACTCATCGCTGAGACGTCCCTCCACTTAGGCTTGGTAGCACGGGCCTTCATCCATCCCAGAATCGGCTTGATGTCCGGATCTTCCTGCTGTGCATGTCGTAGGCTGTCCCTCCACCCGTTGCTGAGGTAGTCTGTCCTGAGCATCCTCACGGATACCACTTCCTTACTCTCTTGCCTACCACAATGGTTGCAATCTTCAGGAAAAGGTCTTCTTGACAATGCATCTGCGTTGCCGTGAGATTTCCCGCTGCAGTGTCTGATAGGAAAGTCGTATTCCTGCTGCTGCTGGGCGGTGCTGTTAGCCGCACTTCCTTTCTGAGACCGTTCACCTTCCCTTCCGAGGGTGTGCTTAGGGCAGCTGGACCGAAGATGGCCCCTTACCCCACAGCCATAGCACCTAGGGCTGTATCTTTTATTGTGGTCGCGAACCGTAACTGCTGTAACCTCCCTAGCGTGAGGTGAACGATGATCCTGTCGCCGCCAGGTAGTGCTGTTAGCTGCACTACCCTCTCGAGATCGATCAACTCTCCTTTCCACGGTTCGCTTAGGGCAGCTGGATCGAAGATGACCCCTTTCCCCACAGCCATAGCACCTAGGGCTGTATCCTTTGTTGCGGTCGCGAACTGTAGCTGCTGCAACCTCCCTGACGCGATGGGAACGATGATCCTGCCGCACGGCTTCTACCTCCAGTGCATGGGCCAAGGCGTCCTTAAGCGTCTCGTGGTGCACGAGCCTCACAGCAGCTCTGACTTCCAGGTCGCGGATGCCGTCGATGAATGTCTGCACCAGGTTCCCTTCAATGAGCGCAGGTACAGACCGGTATGCTTTTCGCACCAGCTTCTCCACCTCTAAAGCCCACTGCTGCAGGTTTTCGTTGATGCGCTGCACGCGATCTTTAAGCTGCGCACGAAAGACGTGTTCCAGGTGAGCGTCGCCATATCTCGCCTCCAATGCCTCAAGGAGTTGCTCATAAGTCACTTCCTCACCGAGAGCTTCCAGAACTGTTAAGGCCTGGTCGCGCAGGCCTAGTGTGAGAGCAGTCATGGCCTGGCTTTTATTCCAGCCGTTCGCCTTCATAACAGCCTCGAACTGGATCTTGTAGGCTGACCAGGAAGAGGTACCGTCGAACGGCGGCACTTTGAATCCACGTAGCGAAGGTGTTGTAACTACTACGGGAGCTGTTGTTCCATCACCCAGTTTGAGGTCGTCCAGCGTTTTCTTCACGTCAGCCACCACGTAATCAACCCGGTTGTTCACTTGGTCGATTTGGGTTTTAGCTTCCTTGATTTGGGTTTCAGCTTCCGACAGGCGGTTGTCATGTTGAGCAACCCTATCCTTCACCTCCTTTATCTCTTTCCCAAAGGTAGCATGAAGGTCCTTAATGAGGAGCATCTGCTCTTCCGACCGACGGGCCTGTTCCTCTTGTCCGCCCCGCAGCTGCTGCAGCATCACCATCAGAGCACCTAAGTCAGGTGCCACAGACGTAGAGGCTGCTGACGGACCGGCTTCCGTGGCCGGCGGCTGGCCCTCAACATCTGCGGCGTTGCACCACCAAATCTTCGTTAGTCCGTCTCCTGCTGGCGTTGACTTCGGGTACGGACACCCTCCGTTTCCTCCTTAGGTAAAATCGGCATGATTTTATCCCACTTCTGACACCAATTGTTACGGGCTTGAGGTTCGTGACAATAAAAATTGCCGATAGAATTACCTAAATTAACACTTTAATTTACTTTATACAAGTTAAAGTTAAAAACACTAATAATTAAACACACTAATTCACTTAATTCCGCTCCGAAGCTTCGCTTGTGTCGCCGAGTTCAACTCTGCCTCGATCGCATCTTGCAGCGCCTATTTATTTAAATTAGCAAAGAAGCGTCCCGAATATTCAAGTAAATGCGCGCAAAGGGACGAGTTTGCGAGTATAGATTTTCTAGAAACTTAGTTCTTCTGATGGCGTTGTCGGTTGAGAGATCTGTGATGTCATTTTCTGCAACGCTCTACTCGCTCTCGTTCCTGACACTAGATGGCGCTAGTATATCGTCGACTGGAGCGCGTAACAATACTAATACTACTCTCATATCCTTTGTTTTCGATTGTCAGGCCTCTTTCTTTTATAACTCCTGTACGTACTTTCTTTTATTTCTTAATTTTTTTTTACCTTTAGCTAGCTTTATTTGTTTTAATATTCTATTCAATCATATATTCATTTATTAATTAGATACCGGGAATCGGAGCATTAATTCACTTCATTTATATTTTATTTCATGATATTTATCATGCGGGTACTTTATACACATACATATGGGCCCCCCATTATAATTATTTTATTTTATTGGTACATAATTTTTTTTTCATACTGTATCAAAGTAATAGTGTACCTTGGGTTGTGCGCACACAACCTTGAGGTCTACGTTTTTTAAGTCACTTTTAAAGGACTCCAACAATTGTCACAGACGAAAACTATGTTCGCACCATGATCCAACGAAGGACGTGACCTCAATGTACCATTATTAAGGGTAACAAATTTAAGACTTCTCTGGTCCCTAATAGTACTAATATGAGTAAACTCATGTACATCACTTGTACTGAAGGCGTTGTTCCCTAGTACCCGTTACTTCCGATTTTATCATCCTATCACGGAAGCATACCCTGCTTGAGGACTATATGCTTTAGCAGTGACGGACGTTTCCGTATCTCTCCATTACTTATTTATTAAGGTCAACATTTGTTTGATTTCCATTTATTTTTACATATTGTATACTATTTTATTGATCATTATTTAATTGTACCATAAAATTTCACGTACACGGCTCGCGTATATTCATGATTAAGATTATGGACAATATTTCTATACAATTCATGATAAATTCTCATTTCGTCCTTTAAATACATTAAAACTGATTCCCCTTTTTATAGTATCAACAACCTTAAAAAAATTATCGGTTATTAGTTTTTCCAAACTCTCAGCTGATCAGGCTGATTGTATGTGGATATGCTATATCACCGACAATTTTCTTTACCTATGTCACTCAAACCTACAACATTATCAATATTTTTCATTTCTAATTATGTATTCTGTTACTTATTCATAAATTTATTTATTTATTTAAAACTTCATATACACAAGTGGTATATAGGCGGACTTAATGCCTAAGGCATTCTCTCCCAGTCTACCTTGGGATGATGCAGAGATAGAATGAAGTAGGTGTAATAAAAAGTTAATATGAGAATACTAAAATAAAATAACAAAAAAAATTGTGATACATGGAAATAAAATAGATATAAATGGTATATCGCAAGAAATAGATAAAATTAATAATAATAAAATTAAATATAAAATAACTAAGATAATAAAAATGTATAATACACAAATACATATTATGTCAGATGTAAATAAACTCATAAAGATATACGAATATACATGTAATCAATCAAATTTTCAAAAATATATTAATATTCATACACATATATGTATATAATAATAACAATAAATTTTATTGCCTCTAAAACACACAGTTACATTCACGTTAAAACAAAAGAACATTATAATTATTTGAGACAAAAGGAGACGGCTCAGCTTTGTCCGTAACGAGATACAGATCTCATACAGAGCTGTTTTTCAGCCGCTCCCTCCTCCCTGAGGTGTTGTGCGGGAGTCCAAAGTAGCAGGCTCCCCATTTACCTGACTTATACTTTTAAACTATGTACAAAGTAATTAAATATTATATCAATAAAATATTTTTAATTAAAAAATATTATATAAATATTAAATCGCAAATACAAAAAAAAAGATTAAAAACATTAAAGACAAAATAAAAACATTTAAAATATGCATAAAACAACCATTACGAAATGAACTAACAACAGATTCAAAAACATCACAAGAAATAGAAAATATAAAATAAACTTTCCTTTCTTTGAACTTATATGTGTGTATGTGTGTTTGTGTGTGTGTGTGTGTGTGTGTGTGTATATATATATATATATATATATATATATATATATATATATATATATTAACAATAATAAATTTTATTGCCTCTAAAACACACAGTTACATTCACTTTAAAACAAAAGAACATTATAATTATTTGAGACAAAAGGAGACGGCTCAGCTTTGTCAGTTTTGCAGAATCATCATAGTAAATAAACTGTTACTATGATGATTCTGCACCATAGTCGATTAGGGGAAAAATTAAACTCTGCACAAGCATTGTCTTAATTTTAGATGGTAGAAAATTTTTGAGGCGATAGAGACAACGCAGGGTACCAGTGACTTTATGGCTAACGGTCGTTGTTTGGGCTTTCCTACTCAAAGTAGAATCAATTAATAAACCTAGATCCTTCACAGTGGAACACAATTGAATCTCAGTACTATTAAAAAAGATAGGAGGTAGAGCTACTGTTTTCAATCTCTGGATCATCGGACGGCTACCAATTATTATGGCCTGACAATTCGAAGGGTTGACCATTAGGCCAAACCTGTCAGAACAGTTCTTAATGTACTCAAGGTCCCTGTTAAGTATGTCCAACGCTGTAGAAATATCGTCAATACTCGCTTGTGTGTGCAATTGCAAGTCATCAGCATACAGATGATACGCAGACTGAAGGTTTTGAGTAATGAGATTAATAAATTTAGAAAACAACAAAGGAGATAATATGCCGCCTTGAGGGACACCAGCATGTATGTCAAGCCAGCTAGATGACAGCTCATCGATGCGAACCGACTGCTGGCGCCCTCGAAGATATGATGAAAATCAATCCAGTGCTTCGGGTGAGATCATAGAAATGGAAAGGATGGAAATTAGAATGTCATAACTAATGGTATTAAAGGCGTTCGAGAAGTCAACCAAAACTAACACAGTGACTTTAGTGTCCTCTATGCCTGCCCTAATATCACCAGTTACTTTCAGGAGTGCGGAAACGGTACTATGACAGGGCCTAAAGCCAGACTGCAAGGGACTTAATAAGTTATTACGAGAGATAAACTGCGAAAGTTGCTTGTGGACACAGGCCTCAAGGACCTTGGATAAGAAGGGAAGGATGGATATAGGTCGGAAATGATTGGGTAAAGTGGGATTTGGGATCTTTTGTAAGGGAATAACGTAAGCCTTATGCCACAGTGAGGGAAAATTACCAGAATCCAAGGAGAAGTTAATGATGTGCGAGATAACTGGGAGGATATGGTCAAGTATATAGATAATCATCCGTCGGCTGATGCTGTCGCAACCTACAGCATTAGATTTAATGGAAAGAATTATTTTCTTGATCTCATCCACAGCTACTGGAGAAAATTGAAACAGATTAATGTCAGGACGAGGTAAACCCATTAAGTGTTCGACAGTAAGACGCTTGGTCTGGTGATCAAGAGGACTGTTGGAGACAAAATGAAAATTGATATCAGCCAGGCCAATCGTCCTTGGAAACTCACAACGGTATCGTTTACCGATACCTATGGTTCCAAGGAACTTTCAGATATTAGCAGGGGAAGAAAATGAGATGTTACTAAGAATAAATCGGCGTTTGGCGTTGCGTATCATCTGATTGCACCGATTCCTTGCAACTTTATAAAGCGTCCAGTTTTGATCACATCGATCTTTTCTAAATTTGCCGAAAGCGCAATCCCTACGTCTCATCGCAATTCGAACCCCCATCGTTATCCAAGGCGCAGGTGGACACTTGAGCTTCACTTTTTTGATGGGAGCATGTACGTCATATAATCTAAGGATAGCTTCATTCAAAGCCCCAACTTTTTCGTCCACAGTGGGTGCAGAAACCACGCTGTTCCAGTTTATTTTAGATGCATCCATACAAAGCTTTTCCACATCCAAGCGACGAAAACAACGCATGTGTAGAGTTTTAGCTGGAGGTTTAGGAGGTTTAAGGACGTAAGAAAGGAATATGAGGTCATGATAAGAGAAAGCAGGTGCAAAGTGTTGACCGTGGCAGAAGACAAGAGAAGGAGCAGAGGTAAGGATTAAGTCAAGCCAGGTATCCTCCACATCAATATTGTGGTGAGTGGCTTGTAAAGGTAAAATGTGAAGGCCAACCGACTCGACAATTTGAAGGAGCTTAGAGCAACGGGTTAAGTGCGGAGTGAGGAGATCTGTATTAAAGTCGCCCATGATGACGTGATGTGAGTATTCCAACCCCAAGGATTCCAGAATTGTTTCAAGACTGGAGAAGTAATCGACAGAAGGAGGACGGTAGACAACGCCAAGTACTAATTTGGCTCCTTTTACGCAAACTTCAAGGAAAAGAAATTCTGCAGATGCAGTATAATTGGGGGAAGAAGAAGCTAGAATTTTATAAGAGAAGTCACAACGAAGATATATAGCGACCCCACCCCCTATCAATTCGATCGTTGCGTATCAAACTGAAGCCAGAGAGAGGGTAAGAGGTAGAAGGAAGATGGGGCTTAAGCCAAGTCTCCGAAATCAAGACGGCATGAACATCAGCGTCAGAGAAAGCCTCAATCAGATCACTGTAATGACTAGGTACGCTTTGTGCATTAATGTGGCAAACATTAAACAATGAGCGGGATTTATCGAATTTATGTCGCACAAAATCCCCTAACGTTTCAGTAATAGAGCAATAACTGTCATTTGATGAAGAAAACTCGTTGGCAGAAAGAAAAGAATCATCATCGGAACTCATCTATATGTAATAGAATATATAAAAATAATTAAATAATATAGACCTAAACTATAAGAATAAATAAATTAGTATAATTAAAATTATATAACGTAAAAAAATAGTAATAATTTCGATTGCTAAACTGCCATCCTTGCACCACCCGCCAGCTAACACACTCAAAAATTAAAAGACAAATATAATACACAAAACAATAAAAATAAAAATGATTTGCAAGACAACTACAACTAAACTACGTTAAGATTACTAATAATAAATAGCAGAACTTAGAACAAATAAAAAGTATCATAGAGAAGTGTCTCATAGACGACAAATATACTGTGTCCAAAGGACTTTGTATCCATGATCATGTATTATTAATTATTAAAAAAAAACCTTCCCAGCGACCGTAGCTGTCTACGCCAGCGACCCCCTTTCAGTCGGCTATGGATCTAATTAGATCATACAATCGTCGTCTCTACGTCGGCTCTAGTACGAGGCGAACTAGATCAGAAGTACTGCCCTATGAAATGTTTTTTTTTAATCTATTCTTTCGTTTTAAACAAAACCAAAGACACTATGCAATAGATAATAGTATCAAAGACAAAGATATGCTCTTTTATTTTAAACCATAACCTGGCAATGTTTCTTAGAAAAAAAAAAGAAATCACTCTGAACTTTCGGCGTTCCACGTGTCGCTTTGATGAAGGTGCTCCGTCATTTTTATAGAATTTTGTATTTGTGTCTGGACTAAAAACGAAAGTATTATACTTTTTTACATTTCTTGTAATATAGTAAACACGTAGATATATAATTTGTGGTATAAAAAGTGAAAAGTAAATTGCCAAAAGTACTTCAAAATCCGGAAGGCCCATTTTGGAGGTTGGTTCATAAATGTGTTATTTATCAAATTCTCATTTATTTTTAGTGTAAAATGTAAGTAAAAATAGTTTTCTTACATATTTCAAATAACTTGACGTTGTATTTATTTCAAATTTACACGAAGATATTTTTGAAATATTGTTCGAAATGTCATACAGATAAAATATTATTATTATTATTTTTTAATTTTTAAATATTTTAATATTTTGGTATGAGTAACGAATACAAACACATAAAACATAAAAATATACATATTTTCAAACATTTTCATATAAATTTCTCCAAAAACAAAAGTGTAGAATTCAAATTAGTAGTAATTTTGTCACTAAAATTGAAGTTTATACTACTACTATGCTATACAGGGTAATTTATGTATTCTATTACAATTTCTAGCAACCAAAAATAATTTTATTCGATAGTTTATACATTCAACAAGAATTCCTGTAAGTTTTATCCATAAATATTGTATCAAAGTGAAAATATAGCAAAATTTGCAATATAGCAAAAAATTTCCTAACTTACAAATTTTCCCGCCATAAAGGTCCTGAGGGAACGGGAGTATAACATGTCGCGCGCTGTCAGAGCTAACGGGATCTTGCACTATGCACTTGCTACGAATCTATTAATCTATGGACAAAATATAACTAAAAGCAAAACAACTTATACCAAAACAAAGTAGAAAACTTGTATATTTTCACTTTAAATTTTAAATTACATTTTAGGAAATGATGTAAAACGAAAAACTATATTAAAATTAGAAATTAACTAATTTAAAAAAAAACGTAAATAAATGAGAAAGAAAGAAGCTTAAGGTTACATAAAAGCAAAACAAGTTTTAATACAGTGGATAGAAAGTAATAATAAATACTAAGTAATACTACAATATTGAATAAATTTAAAGTTGTAGTAAAAGGAAAAAGGAGAATTAAGACAATAAAACGCAATACTGCGTAGTTATTTACGTGGCTTAGAATTGGGTTGCGACGATAAATTGCTTCCTGCAATGCGCTCGCCTCCAGTTGAGGATTCAGCAGTCGCCTTAGGGTGTTTTTGCGTAAGAGTAGTCAGCTCATCTACGGTAGTGACTTTATGCCGGGATCCATCTGCAACTTTCACCACAATTACTCCATCTTGGGTCCAGCATGCACGCATGCCGAAATGCTGACGGGCTTTGCCAAAAACAGTTTGCCGAGACTTTGTCAAGAACTCCTTTACTGAAACTGGACAACCTTTCAGTCTAGACTTCGCCCTCCATACTGATGACCTGAAGTCAACGCTAACAAATCGAACTAGGATTGGCCGGAGACGATTTTTGGTGGCTACTCCAATCCTGTGGCAGACACTAATGCAAGATGCTGTGATGTCCTTCAACTCCATTTTGTGGATTATACTTAGCACTGTAGCCTTGCAGTCCTCCTTCTCCTCTTCAGCAACACCCAAGAAAAGGAGAGCCTTTCGTCGATGCCTGGTCTCAATAGCGTCAACCATATGGGAGCACTCATTAATTTGTTTACGGAGCATACCGAGCATAGAGAACATGAGTTCACGGAAGGTTCGAAACTCCTCAGCCACCTTTGCAACCGTGTCCTTGGCGGATCCCCCCGTGTGTAACTGTGCTTCCAGTTCGGCCATCCTTTTTGAAAAGCATTCCTCCAAACTGTTCTGTGCAGTTCTAATCTCATCAAGTTGAGACATTGTGTTGTGCCAAGATATATATGAAATCCAAGTGTGTGTAATATGCTAGCAGGTGGTGTATTTAGATGGAATGAATACACATATACACAGTTGTAGAAATGCGATTACCAAGAAAATGGTGTTAATTAGCACTCAAATATGTAACTAATTATGTAGAATATTGTATAAGTTAATTTAAAATACAAATTAAAATTTTATGTATGTGTTAACTTTTTCTTCACCTACCGCCCAAAAAAAAAAACTACACTACTTATATCTTTTACAAATTTATGTAATATAGTCTTATATAGTATTTAGGTATATCATTTATAGTCAGGGAATGAGGCTCACAATATCAGCACAACAAAATTTAAAGAAAATAAATTGTATACATAAGAGGAGTTTCAAAATCATCTACACCAAGAAATTATTTCATAATCCTCTCAAGTAAGTACTATTTTTCGTGAAAATAATAAATTAGAATAGTTTAAAAACTTCAAATTTTCAAACAATATAAAACTGAAAATAAATGAACACATTACATGTTAAAATTAACAAAACAAAGAAATAATAACGAGAAAATAAGATATCATCAGCAGCATAACAGACAGATCAAAATACTTACATATTGTAATCCTAGCAGCGAAAGCAATTAGAGGCACCTTTGTTTGAAATTCATAGGTACGTATATGGAAACGTTTGCGATAACATCGAACTGTGATCACACATTGTGATTCACACATAATTTTAAGAAAACTTGTAAAATATGTATATTTTAAAAATTTCTTATTTATACAGAAGTCCCACTTAGTTACATCGTTATATCACTTTTATATAATTCGAAAATTATTACTAGAAATATGTCATTTATTACATTGTGTACACAAAATAATTAAAAATCACTATAACAGCTACCAATCAACTTTACACAACGATACATTAATTAAATATTTATACATCTAAAAGAACAAATTTTAATATTTTAAGTAAGTTATTATATAAATTTAAGATTTAATGCCTTTAGGAAAAAAAAACTAAAACATAAAATGATAGTAAATTATTTTTTAAAAATTTGTAAAATTTGGATTCGGAAAAAAAATCAACGAAATGTTTCACTGTGTTATTTCAAATGAAGTACGTAAAATTGGAATCTATTATTTTATTATTTCGTTAATTTTTTGGCAAGACACAGTAATAAAATAATATAAAGCTGTAACCACAGCGGTGACACTCCCTGTACGTGAGAGCTTAAGCGCCGGTGACCTTGAGTCGAAGCTTGTAACGCTAGGGTTGGTATCGAACCGAAATGAAATATTATAGACTTGTACCAAAGAAGATACATAGTAGGTATGTGTTATATATTATGTAATCTTATGTATTTAGGTAGTGAAAGATACGTTCAATTTTAAATCAACTTTTATTAAATGAGGAATATTAAAACTTCCGACAAAACCAAATATGCACGACAGTTAATGGTAATCTTAAAGAATTAACCAAAATTTAGTATTTCAGTACGCAATAATCAGCATTACCTACTATCCTTTAAAAATAATTTACTTTTATATATTTTTGAATTTGTCGATTAATTTTTTAATTTTCATTATTATTTCTAACAATTGCAAAATTCATGGCATGTATATTTTTTTTAGAAAATCCAAAGGTAAAATCCATAAATACAACAATGAACAAATACAAAAACTGTTTATAGATATCTAAAATTTCTTGACTCTCTAGTGGTATTTTTAATAGTTAATAGTGTATGCAGTTAATGTAATATAATAAAATTATTGGCGATATATTAGTTTGATTGCCGTGGTATTTCCCCATAATTCTTGTTAAGATCATATCGACTTTCATTAAAATGAGTTCACATATATTTAGGTATCATAAAACATTATTAAAATTAAATTAACAAAACAAGGGCCCTTGTTTTGTGCAGTGGAATTTATTTTAATTGTAATCACTTAAAATCACTTTCAGTAATACTTATACATATACTATAATATCATTTATTTAATAAAAACAAAAATATTTATCAAAGCATATAAACCTAGCATACACGGCTATAAAAACTAATAACGTTACTTGGTAACATAAACTTAATACCTACATGAATAGAATAGTGATATGTACTTTAAGATATCGGTAACATTCATATATTAATTGAAATATTATATCACTTGACGAATATATTCATATTAACTAATACTGACAAATATCGGTATTACTACTAGCCCTCGGCCAGGGCAGTCGGCGACTGCCCGTTCCACGCCTCGCGCGCCTCTCAAGGCCCCCGCACACACCCAGACACCCACACATAGCCGCAAGCGATTTTACGTGCACACATGCTTAAGTGTCGTTTCTTTTCGCGCAGTGTATATATTCTTTGCTGTAACTGAATAAAAAGGAATATTTTAAATCGTCTTGCACCTTAATAGAAGTGTCACATAAATGCTTAAAATGTAACTTAAATTTTAATATTGTATTGTAAATGTGATTGCATTTTTTTTAATCGTAGGTAATAAAAATATTGAATAATCAATTGTATCGTGAATTATCTGATAAATAATTTAATTTTAGTCTTATGTTAAATACAAAATATTTAATATTTAACTTTGAAACATAATAGCAAAAAGGAATACAAAAGTTAACTTTTGTATGAATCTCAAATTGATAAATAAAGTCTTAAATAGTATTGAAATCACATAGGTGCGAAGTTACCACATAACTTTGTTCCGTATTATTTGGGCTCAGGCGTCTCGGCTACGCTGCTGCTGGTTGCTGGGACCACTCGCTGGACTACAATTTCTTCTATTGTTCGTAATTGGATGAAATACTTTTATCTTCCAACATTCGGTATTTTCAATCAAAAATTTTATCAACGTTCTTTGTTAGTTTTCTACGTAGTACTAACATACTATTTAATTTTTCAGTTATCTTCCATAAAATAGTTACTGTGGCCTCTTCTCGTATTTGAGATATTATAGTTTTCTTGATTTCAGTGAATTTTTTATTATATCTGTGAGTGTCTCGATTCGGTAATTGAATTATATTATTGCTTCATTATTAATTTTTTTAATAAATTTAGCTGGCCGCGGCGGTGCGCTGCAATGATGCACCGCATGGCAGGGTCGCCATGTAATGTTGGATGGATGTCAATGAAGGAGACGTGTGGTTGGTACTAAAACTTTAATTAGACTGTTCCTTAAATCTAAGTACATTTATTAATATATGCTAGTAGGGTGGAGGCACATACACTACAATGGCACCATCGACATTAATTTGTCGAGCTTGTCGCTATCCCGGTGAGTCACTTAGGCATGTCATCTCCGTTTGTTCGGCGCTTTCTAACTCTGAGTACTTGCACAGGCACAACCTAGTAGACAGAATTCTACACCAGGAGCTCGCTCTGAAATACGATCTCGTGGACCGGAAAGTGTCGTATTACAAGTACTTGCCGGAAGCCGTGCTCGAAAATGACCGCGCCGACATTACCATTCCGTATGACGAGAACCTCGTGAAAGCCGAAACAGATAAGCAAACAAAATATCTGGACCTGGCTCACGAGGTGACCGACATGTGGGGTGGTCTGCCGACTGAAATTATTCCTGTAGTCGTGTCTAGTAATTAGGTCAAAAAGTAGACTTTTAATTTTAAGCAAATTTGAACACTCTATAGAATTGGGTCACTAAGTCAATGATTCAATGAACTTGAATGAATCCTTGAACATTAAAAAGCGACGTTGCCACGCAGTGCAAACTATTGGTATTGCGACATATCGACAGCAGTGTCTTTTGTCGGCGTGCCACCCGCGTGCAACGTTGTCACTCTTCCAAGGGGTCAAGGTACGTTGTCTAAACAGAGTGTTCACTTTTACTGAATTTATTTTAATATTTATTTATGTTTTAAAAATTCACTTTCTTATTTTACGGGTTTTAATTTAATATTTAATTTTTCTACACTTCTACGGACTAGTATTACTTGTGGTTTCATTTATTGCATATATGTGGGACCCATTCTGTATATATGTATATATATATATATATATATATATATATATATATATATATATATATATATATCACATGCTATATCTAATCTTGTTAGAAGTATTTCAAATTCAGTAAAATTTTTGGAGATGCTTCTGATATTTCGCGTTAGTATTTGTAAATTATTATTCGTTGCTATCTGAGATTTAAGAAGAGAGTTGAAAGTTTCTGGACTACACAAGAAAGACGCACCCGCTCTAATTTGGTCTATGTTTTTCGTTAAGTTATTATTGTTTATACGATCGAATGTAATTTAAAAGAACCAGTGACATAATTAGCATAGTGGTTATGTAGGAAGAAGAGGTAAAATACAATGTCTTATTTTAACTAACCTGACTTTGCAAATCTTAAGAACATTGCAGCCGAAGCAAATGTTTTGTGTATTGATTTTAATAGCAATGAGAGAATACCTGTATAATATGTATATAGAGTGAAATACTCGTATAACGTAAATATAGACAAAAAATGAACACATAATATATTTATATAATCTAACATGACCGTAAAAAGAATAAAAATTTAGTAAATATAAATACTTTAAAGGTTTGCCTAGTCAGTTTTGTTTCTTCAGATCTAGCAGTTGCGTTTCATCCTTGACATCAATATGAGATGAGTCAGCCGTTTTACGAAGATATACTTTTCCATGGCTAGTCCAACAAAATTTGTAGCCTTCTGTTTTTGCGTAGCTTCTTGCTAAGAAAAATAATCTTCGCCCTTTGTTCGTTAAAGCTTCAGATACATAAATTGGTCTTACTTGTTCTTTGAATCCTATCATAGCACTATTGAGACGCTGATCAGGATGCTGTTTATTGAATGTTTTTGCTCCCTGGATGACACTGTTATTCACTATAACCGATGTGAATTCAGTGACGATTGTGGTTTTACCCGTTTTATCATTCGATCCAAACACATCTTTAATAGTAGGTTCCTGAACATTTACATTTAGAACCTTACATGTTTTTTGGACAATATCACACAAGTCAGCTTTAGTTTCCGAATGTGCAGGTATAGGTACATTCCTTATTTCTATAGTAGATGACTTTGATGCTCTATGCATATCTTCTATTTGCGCTTCGAGTGAAGCTATCCGAAGTAGGTGTTGCTTTTCTTTATTTTCAAGACAACCAACCGTCTTCTTCATATCTTCATACTGACTGTTAAGGAAATTAAGAGCTTTTCAATTTCTTCATTTGAGCGCTGAATCTGTGTGTTTTGCTGTTTTATTTCTGCAATATCTGGGACTGGTTTGTTTATGAGCGAGTTTTGTGTATTTTTCTATTCATACAACATGTTTCGAATTTCATCTTTAAAGGAAGATAATTGTTCGTCGCTTGACTCGCGTTGTCTTTTTTTTTATAGAATAGGGTGACAAACGAGCACACAGTCCACCTGATGGTAAGTGGTTGCTGCGGCCCATAGACATCTACATCTATCTTCCATTACAAATCAAAATGCAGATGCGTTGTCACCCGTGAGGACTAAGATGGAATGCCTCATTTCCAGTAAAAAGGGTCTCTGGTTCTCTACACTCACCATACGAAATACAGCAGCATTAAGCTACTATTTCACGCTGGTATTCTGTGAGAGCGTGGTCCTTCCCCGGTCGAGCCGACCCATTCGTGCTACAACTATACTACTAATATAATTGCAGCATGGCTCTACCACGTATATGTCTTTTGTTGCGTTTAGAAATGTAAGACGGTGTAGCAGGAGTCGGAACTATATTGGAAACATCAGAATCCGATAATGTATGTTGAGTTGAGTGGAGAGATCACTGACAACTTCAAGGTACACATTACGGGTAACCATACATAAAAATAAGCAAATATATCCCTTGTACGCATGGTGTTGCGCCCTCCTTTCTGCCGAGGAGGGTCGCGTCCGTATACGGCTTAGAGATCTCTAGTTAGACCGTTAAGCCAGTCCCTAAAAGGTGGGCTTTAGTGGGTAAAAGTCTCCACATAACCACGCAGCCGGCTGTTACCTTTGTGGTGCTGTTAGGTTTCACCGTACAGTTAGACAATATTGGAGTTTTATACATTTATCTAAAAAAATATCGATATATCGGCTTTATTTAAAGAAAAACAATCGTAAGTCACTTTTTTATTATGTGCGAGCAGCTATGCAGGTCAAGGGAAAGAGACCAGTATCACTGCGACCTAAAAGATCTACTGTGATCGCTGCTATGGCTATAGTTCACTGCTAAGCACTATGTTTTCAAGGAATAGACGGAGTTGCTTAGCCGTGAGCAATTTCACTTCTTCTGGGCGGAGTAGATAGTTTCCCAGATGAGTGTTACGTTTGCACATTAAGGGTCCGCACTCAGTTAGGATGTGCAGAGGCGTTTCTCCCGTCATGGATTAGAACCGACACATCCTTGAGTTGCTTAGACCCAGGATGGACTTGTGCTTTTTAAGACAACATTGTCCAGTTAGGGCTCTTGCCAGAATGCGCAATTTATTCTTACGAGCTTGAGGTTCGTGACAATAAAAACTGCCGATTGAATTACCAAAATTTGCATCGATTATTACCGAACGCCAATTAAATTTTAAAAGACACTAGTAATTAATCACACTGATTCACTTCATTTCGCCCCGAAGCTTCGCTTGCATGGCCAAATTCAATACTGCCCCGGTCGCGGCTATCAACGGCTTTTTATATAGGGCTCTTCCACCAAAAAATCCAGAATATTCCAGTAAATACGGGCGCCGACCGACCAGGCGCAGAAAGTTCGAGAATGGACCCTTCTAGGAAGCTTAATTCTTCTGTTCGATACTAGATGGCGCTGTTGCTGTAAAGTTCAAGATTGGCATTTTCTAAGAAGCTCTCCTCGCTCTGTTCCCCGTCACTAGATGGCGCTAGTGCCAGGTATCAAACATCAACTTAGGCGCGCAACATTATTTTTACTTAATCCCAGGACCTCTGAAGCGAACTTATGATCGAAAGCCCGGATCAAGTTTTTAGAATGTTTTGAGCCTGGTTTGTCAGACCAGAACTTAAGTGATTTATTGTGATAAAGAGTGTCAAGGGTCAATCGGGCTAGGCTTCTTGAGATTCCACAAAATGGCTCAGGTCCAAATTGTGTGCATTTTGGACCCGTGCAAGTTTGTTGGCAAATTCGTTGCCTATAATACCCGCGTGACCCGGAACCCATCGTAAGACGACCCTGTTGTTACATTCCAGGGCGTTTAAACGCTTTACGCAGTCTCTAATTAGCTTCGAGTTCACTAAGTTTGACCTCAACGCTAGCATTGCTGCTTGACTATCTTATCTTGCTTGAGTTTATATAAATTATTTTATGGTTGACGTAGTAGTGCTACTGCAGCATCATTATCAGAGCTCCTAAGTCAGGTGCTGCAGATGTATGATCTGTTGACGGGCCGATCTTCGTGGCCGGCAGCTGGCACTCCGACGTTTGCGGCATTGCACCACAAATTAGTCTCTGGTCAGTCTCCTGCAGGCGTTGACTTTGGGAACGGATACCCTCCGTGTCGTCCTTAGGTAAAACCGACATGATTTTAGCCCACTTTTGACACCAATTATTTCGAGCTTGGGGTTTGTGACACTAAAAACTGCCGATTGAATTACCAAAATTGACACTTTAATTACCGAATACCAATTACAACTTAAAACTCACTAATAATAAAACGCAATTGTACTACAGATCACTTTAGTTCGCAGTTATATGGCTTCGAAGTCTTCGCTTGAATTGCCAATTCAATACTGATTCGGTCGGTGTCCTTACCGCCCTTATCTCGTCGGCCTCTTCTACTGAAATATCTAGAATGTTCGAGTACATACCGGTCCCGACTGATTAGGTGTAGGAAGTTCTGGTATGGAATTTTTTAGAAAGCTCTTAGTTCCGCTACTTGATACTAGATGATGCTAGTGAAAACTTGCCATGTATCAGGCATTAATTATGGCCCGCAACAATATTGTAAAATATTTCAAAACTATTGAAATTAAGAAACGTAGTTCTATGGGGGATTTCCGTTAAAGTTATTACGTCTATACCCCAACTTGCTATTATTTTAAATACTAGTATTGAATCAGATGTTTCCTGATCTAATGAAACAAAACAAAGTTGTTTTTATCTGGCATGTATGGTCTTCATTTAAATCTAGCACTACATTGGACCCCACTAAATTTAGAACTATTTCTGTACTGCCAACGCTCAGTAAATTATTTTTAAAGTTATTCTAGATCAATTGTTAATTTTTTTTAATGTATATAAATTACTCCATAAAAATTAGTTTGGTATTACCAAGGGTCGCTCGACAACTGATGCCTGTGTTGAGCTAATCAAACATATTTTCTGTGCATGTGAGAATTCAGAAGATGCTTTGGGTATATTTTGTGGTCTTTCCAAGGCTTTCGACCGTGTTCTCCATGATACACTAATCAGGAAGATACATGATTATGATGTTAAAAATTTAGCGTTTAAACTTTTACGTCATATCTAAATAACGCAAACAGTTGTTACTAATGGGAGCAGTTCTTCTGGATGGTGTTCCTCAGGGTTCAATTCTCGGCCCCTTTCTGTTCTTAGTTTATATTAATGACTTACCTTATTTGGTAGGGAATAACCATGATATAGTTTTGTTAGCTGATGATCCTTCGTTGATTTTTCGACTTATTACTTAGGCAATTACTTCGATAGTAGCCCCACATCACTGCTGATTGGGGGCCTAACATCTAAAAATGTTGACCCCACAACCATCAGATGGGTGAAGTCGATGCTCACAAACAGAAAGGCAAAAATAGCGCTGTTTCAAACTTCGATTGAGGTTGCAACCACAAGAGGCTGCCCACAAGGAGGTGTTTTGTCACCCCTTCTTTGGACTCTTGCAATTGACCAACTATTGTACAAAATGGCAGACCTACGCATTGACACATTGGGTTATGCTGATGACATTGTGATCATTGCAAGGGGCTTTTGCCAAAGTACTTTATCGTCAATAATACAAGGAGCCCTAAACACCATAAATAAGTGGTGTAGGGATAACAGTTTATCAGTTAATGCTGATAAAACTGTTATAATACCCTTTACCAAAAAGAGACGATTGGACAAATTAGTCCAACCAAAACTTAATGGTAAAGAAGTACCATTTTCCACGGAAGTTAAGTACTTGGGCGTAACAATCGACCAAAAACTAACATGGAACTCTCACCTTAGCAACGTATGCCATAAGGCAAAAATTGCTTTGGGTACGTGCAGTCGTTTGGTCGGGAACAACTGGGGCTTGCGTCCTAGTATGGTCCCATGGCTGTACAGCAGCATTGTGAGGCCGATTCTCACCTACGCCTCTATTGTCTGGTGTATCAAGGCCAACCAAAAGACGACTGCGGATAGACTAAATAGTCTACAAAGGACTGCCTGCCTAATGGCAACTGGAGCTATGCGATCATCGCCTGGAGCGGCTCTTAATGCTAGGATTAACGCCCAGGGCGGTCTGAGCTTGCTCTCCTACAGATTGAGATCCATGCTCGACTCAATTAAGGAATCACCGGTCTTATGCATGATCTCAGATATCATGCGTCCACTACACACTTTTGATAAAAAGTATATAGTGGAATTACCCTCCAGAGAAGACTGGCTGAATGGCAAGGTTATCTGTGAGGTCGGTAGCCTCATATGGTATACCGATGGGTCTAAAATGGGCCTCGACGTAGGCTTTGGAATTTACGGGGAACGCCCCAAATTCAAACTTAGTATGAATTTGGGTAGATACACCTCTATTTTGCAGGCAGAAATTTTCGCCATACTTCGGTCTGCGGAAATCAATCTGCAAAAATACTACGTCAACCAAAAAATTTACATAAACTCTGATAGTCAAGCAGCACTGCTAGCGCTGAGATCAAACTTAGTGAATTCAAAGCTAGTTGGAGACTGCGTGAACCGTTTAAACGCCCTGGGTTGTAAAAACAGGGTCGTTTTAAGATGGGTTCCGGGTCACGAGGGTATTGTAGGCAACGAATTTGCCGACAAACTTGCACGGGAGGGCTCAAAGTGCACACAATTTGGACCCGAGCCATTTTGTGGTATCTCAAGAAGCCTAGCCCGATTGACCCTTGAAACTCTTTATCACAATAAATCACTTAAGATCTGGTCTGATACACCAGGCTTAAAACATTCTAAAACCTTAATCCGGGATTTTGATCGTAAATTCACTTCAGAAGCCCTGGGATTAAGTAAGAATAAATTGCACATTCTGGCAAGAGCCCTAACTGGACACTGTTGTCTTAAAAAGCACATGTCCATCCTGGGACTAAGCAACTCAAGGATGTGTCGGTTCTGTTCCGTAACGGAAGAAACGCCTCTACACATCCTAACCGTTTGCGGACCGTTAATGCGCAAACGTAACACTCATCTGGGACACTATCTACTCCGCCCAGAAGAAGTGAAATTGCTCACGGCTAAGCAACTCCTTCGATTCATTGAAGACATAGGGCTTAGCAGTGAACTATAGCCATAGCAGCGATCACAATAGATAGGCAATTATTGAAATATGACAATGTGAATAATGTTATATCAAAAGTAGTACACTGGTTTATAGTCAATAATTATCATAAAGGTATGCATATATCATAAAGGTAGGCATTATACGTGTTGAAACAGCTAGATTAGAGAATTTTAGTTATTTCCATAGCATAATGTCATATAAATCTTGCTATGGGGTAATGCGACTGACATTGAAACTATCTTTATTTTGCAGAAGAGAGCCATAAGAGCAATTTATAACCTAGGTTCGCTAGAATCTCTAGAGAAAAATTTTTAATTTGAAATAATTATATTTACTTTAGCTTCCGAATATACTTACGAAAACTTATTCTATGTACACAAAAACAAAATTGGTTTTATTATAAATAGTGATGTTCAGTCTATAAATACTAGGACAAGCATAAGTTAGTTATACCAGTTACTCGACTCCAAAGAGTCAGTAATTCCTTCATGGTGCAATGTGTACGCTTTCACAACAAAGTCACAGAAAATCTGCAGAGCTTATCTATCAAAAGGTTTAAAATATTTATTAGCAAAAATTTTAGTAAGGGTTACTACAATGAGGTGTTTTTTTTCAGAATCGGTGCTAAAAGTAAAACATGACTTTTAATAAGTATTACATATAATCTATATTGAATAAAAAATGAGTATTCTTTTATATTCTATTCTATTCTAATCTCATCACAGCCTTGGATTGACTTGTTAAAATATACTGACGTCATCCCGAGAAACAGGAAAAATATTAAAGGTAACAGTAGCTCTAGAAGCCATAGTTTAGGAGCTAATTGTAGTTTTGCAATTGCATTGCTTTTAAAGAAGCGAAATGTTGGTTGACTGTATCAAGTTATAGAGAAGGACCACAATCCAATGTAACTGGCCTGAAAAGACCAAAAGATCTAAGAAATGTTTACACATCGGCGGGAGAACAGCTTTTAATACAATTATGGAAATATCGGCGATTAGCTGAACGTAACATCTCATTGCACCTATTACCGATTGCTTTTCGGTACAACCAATTTTCTTCAATACGTTCTTTCTTGAAAAGACCAAAAGATCTAAGAAATGTTTACACATCGGCGGGAGAACAGCTTTTAATACAATTATGGAAATATCGGCGATTAGCTGAACGTAACATCTCATTGCACCTATTACCGATTGCTTTTCGGTACAACCAATTTTCTTCAATACGTTCTTTCTTGAAACGAAGAAAAGCATGATTTGGAAAGCATGAATAGACATTGCCAACCTTACGCTCTCTGTCATCCACAGGGAGCGCTTTAATCTAACACTGAACTGGAGCATGAGCGTCATAAAGGCTGAGACATTATGGTTAAGAATAGAGACTTTACAGTCAATACTAGGTGCTGCAATTAATAAGGCTAGATCCAGAATAGGTAGTTACTTATGAAATTACCGTACTGGCCATTTCAAATAGAAATAATTTTTGTTTGGCTAAGAGTTCTAATTTCAAATCAATTCTATTTTAAAAATATAGGATTCTTTCTTCAAAATTAGTCATTTGTTTATTGATTACTGGTTTGTTTTCATCGCATTTGAATCTTTCGTCATCATGCATACGTTAAAAATTCGAGTAATTATGAAATATGAGTACCTTCATGGCGGCAACGCGGTACAACATCAACGACGTTTACGGAAAGAATAACACAACCGAACGCACCACCACTGTTATTGGTTTGCCCGCTCTTGTTCTGGAAATTTCGACCTGAAAAATAAACCCCGTGGTCGTCTGAAAATTGGTAGACAATGACGAATTAAGAGGTTAAAAGCAAATCATTTCTGTCAGATCGTTTACTGTGAATGGCTATTAATCTAAATCTATACACAAACCTATAATCCACTTACAACTAAATTTGGATTGCTCCGTGGCGCAATGGCTAAGCTTTTGGTTGCAGCTCTGCAGGGCCAAATGTTTGTACGGCCTACAAATAAATATTCTGTGTAGCTGTATATATTATTAGGTCTTTACCTATGAAATTGACGTTTTTTATGAAATAAGTGACGCATTTTTTTTTCTGTATTTTTTATTTCTATTAATGAAAGTAATCATCCATGTAATCGATGCATCTTGGGCAACGCAGTGGCAGTTTATTGATGCCCTTCTTGAAGAAATCAGCTGGACGGGAGGCAACAAATTCTTAAAAGGCATTTTGTACTGTCTCTCGGGTATTGAATGTTTCCCCCACCAAAAATTTATCCAAATTCTGGAAAAATTTTAAAGTCTGAAGACGCAAGGTCTGGTGAGTACGATGGATGACGGATAACTTCTAACCCTAGCCCTTGTAACTTAGAGACCGTCTATTGTGCAGTATGAGGTCGCGACTTGTCGTAAAGGAGTAGCGGTGACGAACGATGACCTAAGCTGGTTGGAGACGTGCGAGATTTTCCGTAATTGTGTTCAGTTCTTCACTGTACACATGTCCAGTAATGCTCATACGATTTGGTAAGAAGCCGTGATGAATCACACGGGCGCTAAACCAACAAACAGTGACTATCACTTTTCTAGGGGTAAGTTTTCGTTTAGGGCACTGTTAAGGTGTTAAGCCAGTATCCAACCAACTTGCTGAGCGCTTGCAATTGTCAAAGAGGATCTATTGTTCGTTGCAGGTAACAATGCGGTTAAACTACTACGTAGGTACTTTATTATACCTACTTTAGATCATTTATCTACCTACATGACTTTCAAATGACATCAGAAGATTTTGTCATTTAAAGAAAAAAATTTAAGAAATAACTGGCTCAAAGGACCAACTTCTAATACTTTAAAACTTTTCTAGAATAAGGCTGACAAACAAGCTCACAGTTCACTTGACGGTAAGAAGATGATGTGGACCATAGATCTGTCCTTAATTACTAACCAAAATTCGTATCAAAGAGTATGATAAGTATATACAGAAAATTCAGATGCGTTGTCACCTCTGCGGACAAAGATGGAATGCTTCGTTTGAAGTGAAAAGGATGTCCGGCTCTCTGCTATTCTATTTTACGTTGCTATTCAGTGAGAACCTTTTTCGGTAGAGCCGACCCATTCATGCTACAGCAGTAATATAGCTGCAGCGTGGCTTTACCACGTACAGCAGTAGGGTTTACAGTAGACGGAAGGAGGAAGGAGGAATAGTTGTGCTATTACTTCTACAAAAGCATATAAAATAAAAATGCTTGATTTTGTTACGATAATTTTATCAGGACATCAAATGTATGCAGTTTGCCAGAATGCATAAATAAATTTTAACAATTTCAATTGATTACATTCCCATTCATTTACACCACTTAGTTGAATTTTTTTCTTCGTTATGATCATAACCATTACATTAACATATAGTATTATCAGAATAATTATTATCAAGGACCAGCCTGTTAACGATAACAAAATAAAAATCATTCGAATGGCCACGAAATAATTTTGTTTTTGGTTATATGGTCAAAATTTATTCAAAATTTACAATCAAGAAAAATATTTAATTCATAAACGTGTAATTACGTTGGTTTTTTTGTTTCTTGAGGCAGGAAAAATTATTTCTGTAGCCATACGATAGCACTTAATATATTTTGAAAATATTTTATGTGACTAAAATAATATAAAATACGGCGTTAACGTAGCAATGAGAAACCTCATTGTATTTTAAGTACATTAATAAGTTAATAATGTTAAAATTATAATTTTAAAACAGGTAATTTAGCCCTAAAGGTGCGTAATTATTTTACAGTCGTACTTAGGTGTATTAAAAAGTAAAAAATACTAATCATAAATAACAAACAATATTTTGACATAGGTACGCTTAGCGTTAATACAGATACTTTTGTAGATAGTAGTAGTGTTGATTCTTGTTGATCAAAATCTAAATAAGCACTGATTTTAGTTTGATCGATTGGTTTACAGGCAGTTTCAAAAATTATTATATTTCTTATTAAACTTGAAAAAATATTGTAATATAAATAAATACAAATATGTTTATTATTAATAAAAATATTAATAAATTCAATGAATTGTTTGGTTACCTAGTTTATATTTACTGTTTTTATAACATCAATTTATGTACCAATAGGTCAGCAGTCAAACAAAACTTCTGTAGTTAGATGGGAATACCCGTAAACTTTGATTATATAGGTACATGTATATAAGTAATCAAATCCGTAAAATACCGTCAGTTTATTTGTAATTACGAATTTAAAGAAGAATTAGTATTAAGTTATTCGTTAATTATTTATAAAACAAGAATAAATAATAACGTACTATTTATGTAGGTACATTCATCGATACAAATGAACTATTTATTTTATGCAATTTCAAATATTTGTTTGAAATGAAAACAAATGAATAAAAGAGATGATAATGTTTATTAATAAAGAAAATATGCTGTATTATTTGTGCCGCTTACGAAGTGCTATTCGAAATAAAAGAAATAATTATAAAATTATCAAGAGTGTGCATGTAAGTACTATTGAAGTATAATTGTACCAGCAAGCCCGTTTTGCCTAGACAATGTCAGAAAGGTCGGGAATAACTTCTTTTATCAGGACAAACTGACATTACTTGTGTTAAATTCATCAAGCCTTTGAATATACCAATTGACTTTTCTTGTTTGACCTAGGCAAAACTAGTTTGTAGGTAAATGACGGGTTTCCCGTAACGTATACCGTATATTAACATAATTATTTTCTTTGAGCATAGACACCTGGAAGAGTAAAACCATAAAATTCGACAATGAATTGCAAGCAATTAAATATATACATATTTATATAATTAAATTTCTTGAAGCACACATGCTAACATAGCAATACACAACAGAATTCAACTTTATAATTTTTGTGAACAATTTTCCACATGAAACTTACTTAGTGAAATATTGGAGATGCTTAAATAATAGACACGTATATATTTCATTATGTACATAATAGCAATTTATATTTTTTTTCTGTCTATTTTATTTTAGAATATGTAACGCTTTTCTGGAGTCAAATTCATAGTAAACTGCGAAACCAAAAAAGTGCTATATTAATTTCGCTCTGTTAAAGGCATAATATGAAACGCTCGCAGTTACCGATGACTCCGTTAAAATGTAAATGAAAATGCGATTGAAAACATGTTTTAACAATTTACGAAATTTGACAGAATTGTAGCCGTTTTCATCTTTGGGTATTGGACTCGTAGGATTGTAGATATTTTTGCTAATGTTAAGTATTATGAAATTATGCTTTGCGAAAATTTGTTTACAAACTATTTTTACAATATACTAATGCATCACAATTTCGAAATTTCGGGATAGTCGATGAGGATTATACCCATTATAAGTCTCAAAGGGACTAAGCAGCAAAAAAAACTTGAGTTTTATATCACCGTTGGAACACCTGTTTCATCGTTTTCATTAATGTGATGTGAATGTGAACTATACATAAGCATAAATTAAATAAATACACAAAATCGCACCACTTTTAAGTTATCAAAATACACTTCAAACCATTATTCAAAGATTAATACAGAAGCAGCAATCCGCAGGCGGTCAACTTCTCGCCATCATTTTCCATAAAGCAGGTGCGATATGCAGACGGCCGTAAAAATTCAATGACTTTTGCTTTGGGGAATTATGATCATTCATAAGTGGCTGATCGTCCCGTTGGCAATGTAAGAGAAGACAGGGGAAAATAAAACAGGAGACGGGCAGTAGCATCTTCTAGTAGAGAGAGAATCCAATAGATGTCGAAGTCGCATAACCGCTATTTTGCCTTTCATTCTCGCATCACAGTGCTGCCATATTGGCAATGTTACCCGAAAATGGGGAGATTTTGTTTGTTGTTGTACGCCAGTAACTTTAGGCCACTTTATTCACATTGGATTCTCAGCTTTGGATATCAACTCAATATCATAGAATACTGCCATCTAGACTGCCAAGCGTAGCAACTATGGCAAATATTCCTTTATGATGCCATGTATGAGGGAGGTCTACTTTCAGCCGTGAACTGTTATGGGGTGTAATGAATTAAAAAAAAGAAATAGTGCATGAGTCATCATTCGTAAATTGGTTAAAGAGTTTTACTACTACAATATAAATCTTATAATTTCCTTGATTACTTTATCCAAGAGATAATATAGTATAGTTTGGTCATAGTTTACAATATTGGTTACTACAAAGACTTAATGATGAACCAGCATCTTTATACCTTATATTAATACTTCTAACATTGTGTATGCTATTAATACTTGACATTTTTCTTGAAAATCAAATGATCGTTTATAAGAGTGGGTGAAAAACGTCGTCGTAATGTTTTTTTTTTCAATTTAAAATTATAGTTAATTTATAATACGTATATACTTTTATGCAAAAAATGTACTTTCCAATTTTCAAAATAATTTCTTGCAAGTGTAATTAAAATTAATTTATTGTAAATTCGACGGTATAACACAATGAATGTTTAAAATTCAACTTTTTTCAAAATATTTAATTCAAAGTTAAAAAAGCTTCTGGACATTTTTCAGACAAATCTATTTAACCTAGCTCACACCTAACCTAAGAAACAAAAATGTAAGTAAGTAAAGTACTTAGTAGTAGTATTTTTGCAACTCCGGCTCTAGCTCTTGATATAGTAAAAACAGGATAGTAGGATAAATCCCGCGCCGCGTGAGACTTAAATGCCTACCGTTGCAGGGCTGTCACTGTCTTTTTGTTTTTTCAGCTTTACATTACAACAAATGCCAAATAACTAAAATACGAGTAAAGTTACACTGAGCATATGGTGTCAGCTCGGATTTAATGTTGAAAATTAATTTGATCTGATGTGATATGATAATTAATGTATCTATGTTTAGATATTGTAATATAACCTATTAATAAAAAGCTAATTCGCGTGAACAAACGCATATATTAATTTATTTTACGAAAAGAGAAAAAAAAAGACTGTTTGCAAAATTCTATTAAAAGTCAACAAAGTCTCAAACAAAGGTGATTGCGGAACTCGGCGGTGGGCGTTCCCAAATAGGCCCGATCTTCCCGACTGAGCAAGACGTGTCGTTGTGTGCGTGTTGTGGCTCGTGCGTACGAGTCGGTACTGTCACGTGCCGGACACGAACACATATTAGCGGCGTTCGGTACATTTCTTAGAAGGTAGCCTACTATTCTATTTTTACTATGCCCTTGATCAGGGTAAAGTGAAATTGTCTTTCGGTGCCTTTAGGTCGACGCTTGCACATCACATAAATTGTATTTCAGTTATACAACACTTGGGCACTTAGAGCGCTTCTCTCGGTCGACCCAGAGCCGGCACTGTTTATAAGTAAAATAATTTTTGTGATTTAAATATTATATCCTCGGGATATGGGCCACATTTTTCCCTGTTTTTTATTAAGTACGTAATCGTACAACGATTATTTTTCAATAGAAAGTTTTTGTCTAGCATACACAGTGCATATTCGAGTTTAAAATATATCATCCCTCCGTCTCTTAATACTCATTATAAGAAATTTCATAAATATAAGTATTGACAGAATTTAAGTTAATCAGTTACAATATTTTAAATAAACTATCTAGCGGTTAAATTACTTTATGGTAGTGCGACATATATTATAAAATTATACAATTTTTATCTGGCAGACAGACAGCCTAGACAGAATCTAAACTTTTTTATTTATTGTTCTGAATGCTATACATACTTCTTTGTTTACTTGTCGCTCTTTATGCCAGGAATAATGGAGTTATATTTTTGATTTCTTCAATGTTCAAAAACATAAAGCCTTGAGATATTTTTTTTTGCTGTTTTTGTTTTGTTATAAAGGAACTAACTAGATATGGTCCTGCGCAGGAAAAGTAAATACATTTCATACTTAAAATTAAAAGTTTTAATTTAATTACGTAAGGTCCAAACATATTGTAATAATTGTAAGAACGTTCCACTGCTGGGCACAGGCGTTTGCTTCATTTCTGAAGGAGTTTGTACGGCAGAAGAAAAAAAAATAGAAATATGTTTACTTCTTGTTGTCTTTGGTACTCTACACTCACCATAGGATACGAGAGCGTGGTCCTACCTCGGTCGAGAAGACCCATTCGTGCTACAACCATAATATAGCTGCAGCGTGACTCTATCACGTAAAAAACATTACTATGTACGGAAGTTTCATTTCTTTTGAGCACAAGTTTAGAATCTATTAAAAAAACTTTTAATATTTTTGACAATTGTGCTAAAAAAACATGCTACTTTTCCATAGCACAGGACCGCTAAAATGTAACAAAATGAACAGGTTTTAATAGCCTCCGGAACGTTAAAATAATAAACTGAGTAAAAATATTTAAAATAAATAAATACATATTAAAACAGAGTAAATTACGTTCCGGGCAGGGATGTTAATTTCTTACACAACTACTCGTTAATCCACCACATTAATTAAAACAATAATCCTAAACATCAACATTACAAGTAGAGAAATTCACTAAATACAATTATTATTATAATAATGTAATTAATAAGCGTAATAGATCAAAAACATTAATTGTTTTTTATTCATTCATCATACGTGCATGCCGTTTATCCGTATGACAAAATGTTTTCTTGCTTTACCTACGTTTCCCGTCAATTTTGGACTGTTCATTTATAGTCTGTGAGTGGAAATACCATAAAATATTAATATATCGCCAGAACTATCAAAACTAAAAACAATATAATTTTAGTGAAGGTGAACGCCCTATTTATATCAAAGTTATTAAAAAATTCTTGTGTTTTTAATAAGCCCTCTCCACTTTAGGAGTTTCTTCTCTATCGCGAAGGCGTTTAGTAGACTTAGGGAGGAAAAAAATACCAGACTCGGAACAACCTATGTATTTGTTTGATCAACAAATAATCTACCAAACCGGCTATATGCGTATTATAAGTTTTGATGTAATATTTTTTAAATTTAGTATAAGTTCCGTGAACGCAGTTTTTATACTTCTTTATTTTTTAATACTGTCAGCAGTAAATGTTTTCACTTTTCAGCGGATGTGGACTAAATACCTAATTATTGTTCACTGTATTGAAAATAGGTAGGTTTTATTTTATTAAATCCTATTGGATAGGGTGACAAACGAGCACACAGTCCACCTGATGGTAAGTCGTTGCTGTGGCCCATAGACATCTATCATCTATACTCGATTACGAATCAAAATGCAGATGCGTTGTCACCTCTGAGGACTAAGATGTCACTGGTGAGGACTTAGGTGGAATGCCTCGTTTCCAGTAAAAAGGGTCTCCGGTTCTCTACACTCACCGTACGAAACACAGCAGCATTAAGCTACTATTTGACGCTGGTATTCAAAAGTTGTTATTAGCTTGTACATTAGTGTTACTTTCTAATTCGTAAACGTGATAAAACCTTTTCTACCTGAAAGGTATTACAAAGACTCCTCATAGAAAATATTTCAACATTTACATAACATTAATTTTTAAACAGGCATTTTAAATTTCTAAGGCGTATATATTAATGATTTTATGTGTTTCCTATATTACAGTCCCCAAATGATCACTCGTTTGTTTTCTTTCCTATTTTGTTTCAGATCAAACCCTGCCTTGCGTTGTTTATAACCTGTGACCGCCGATCAGCAGTTTTCCATTCCCCTAACATCGAATGTTCTGCCCTCGAACTCCTCGTTACCGTAACCTCTGTCATCGTACTCGCAATCTCTTCCGTTTTGGACAGCCTCAACTGGTGGACCATGAAGCTTAACGCACACGATCTCCTTGTAGTTCTCCAACGCCAGGGCGAGCACTGATCCACCTAGAAGAACCTCACAGGATGTGATCTTTTCCGGTGGCGTGTAGACAGCGACAAGTTTTCCTGTGAACGAAACCTTCATTTATTACTAGTGTAATAGGAAAGTCTGTTATTTTCTATTTAAATTGTATGGATGATGCATATGATATGGAGGCCAATATTTTTTTATCTACGTTGAGATATTTATTTATCAAAGAAAATGCTGTCGGCTTTCTGATATTGGCGCTATTTCACATAGATTCGCTTTCAACGTGGGTACAGATTTTCGTCAAGATTTTTAATTGCTTAATTTAAAAACTTGAGGTGGGTGTCTTAAAAGACTGTTTTTGAGCAATTTCGAAAACATCATCATCATCATCATCATTACAGCCCTTTACAAGTCCACTGCTGAACATAGGCCTCCCCCAAGGTATGCCACAAAGCACGGTCCTGAGCCACCTGCATCCATCGACTTCCTGCATGTCTTACCAGGTCGTCACTCCATCTAGTGGGGGGTCGCCCTACACTTCGTCTACCGGCACGAGGCTGCCACTCGAGAACCTTTTTTCCCCAAAGGTTGTCGGTTCTTCGAGCTATATGGCCGACCCATTGCCACTTCAGTTTACTAATCCATTGGGCTATGTCGGTCACTCTGGTTCTACTGCGGATAACCTCATTTTTAAGTTTATCACGCAAAGAAAACGCAAAGAAACTCCGAGCATAGCCCTCTCCATAGCTCGCTGAGCGATTTTGAGCGTTCTCATACGGCCAGCAGTGAAGGACCACGTCTCAGTTCCATATGTCATCACTGGCAACACGCACTGGTTGTACAACTTAGTTTTCAGGTTTTGAGGTATACCTGACGAGAAGATGTGTCGTAATTTCCCGAACGCTGCCCAGCCGAGTTGAATCCGTCGATTGACCTCTCGGTCGAAGTTGGACTTACCTAGCCGGACTATTTGTCCCAGGTAAACGTACTCGTCAACAACTTCGAGCTTAGTGCTCCCAACAACTACCGGCATAGGTGTGACATGGACATCAAACATGATCTTTGTTTTGTCCATGTGCACCTTAAGACCTATCCGTTGGGGGGCACAATTGAGGCCATTGAGTATAGTGCTCAAGTCCTCCAGCGATTCTGCAATAAGGACTATATCGTCGGCAAATCGAAGGTGAGTGATGTACTCGCCATTGATGTTAATACCGTATCCTTTCCAGTCCAGTAGCTTGAAAACGTACTCTGGTTCTGTACTCGGATAGCCATCGTAGCCCTACTGTACAAACACTTCAGCATTTCGATATACCGACAGTCAACTTGGCACCGCTGAAGAGACTGTAGCACCGCCCAAATTTCGACGGAATCAAAGGCTTTCTCATAGTCCACATACTCCAGGCAAAGTGGCAGATTGTACTCTTCGGACTTCTGTACAATTTGCCGAAGGGTATGTATGTGGTCTATGGTACTAAAGACTTTTCGGAAACCGGCTTGTTCGGTAGGTTGGAAGTCGTCGAGTCTGCGCTGCGTGCGAGGCGATTCGTAATGACTCTCGAAAACAGCACGTAGACGCGGCTCAGAAGGGATATCGGTCTGTAGTTCTTCAAGAGGGCGTTGTCACCTTTCTTGAAGAACAAGACCACCGCAGTTCTGCTCCACGCCTCCGGAGTAGTGCTACCATGGAGGAGGGAATTAAAGAGCCTCTGAAGGACTTCAAGTACCGGTTTTCCACCCACTTTCAGAAGCTCCGCTGTAATTCCATCCTCGCCCGGGGACTTGCCGTTTTTAAGGTGCTGGAGAGCCATTCTAATCTCGCTCAGACCGACGTCCGGGATATCATCAGAATAGTGTCGGATAAGACCCGCTCTTGGATCGTTACTCACACTTGCGTGTGGCTCCAACGATGATGTGTACAGCTGCCCATAGAACCTCTCAATCTCACTCAGAATCTCAGGTGTCCCGGAAACGATGCTGCCACACTCAGTCTTCAGCTTTGACAGTTGGCTCTTACTGGCAGACAGATCTCTGGCAAAGACTTTGGAGCCCTGGTTCCGCTCAATGGCTTCTTCAATACGAGCAGTATTAAATTTGCGTAAGTCTCGCCGCATGCATTTGGAGATCTGTCTGTTCAGTTGTCTGTATGCTGTCAAATCTGTTGACGATTGCAGCCTCATCTGCCGTCTAATAGCCATGAGATTAAGAGTGTGATCGGAGAGCTTTTGTGTTCTTCTGCGGCCGGTCTTGCAGAACTTAGCTCCGACCGTATGGTCAGTTTCCACGAGCTTGTCATTCATATCGTCCACTGCATTGCAATCTTCTAGGCACTGAAAGCGGTTACGTAACTCGAGCTGAAAAGTTTCGGGATTCTGGATTAGAGCACGAGGGGGACGGAGCGTTGACTTCATTAGACGAGACCTCTCCAACTTAACGTTTAGGTTCAGTGTGCCTCTAACCATTCGGTGATCGCTGCCGGTTTTCACTCTTGCGATTACTGAGGCATCACTTAACAGTTGGCGTCTGGTCATCATAATGAAGTCTATCTCATTTCCACTTCCCGTGGGGCCGCTTCTGGAAGAAAGAGTTCATCATAAAGAGTCCCTTTTTCTCCATGAAGTCGGCCAGCTGCTGGCCCCTACGGTTCCGTTGCCCTACTCCTAATTTCCCTAACTTCAGCTCACCGCTTTCTCTTGTGCCTAGTTTTGCGTTGAAGTCATCAACACCGTGTAGTGGGTTTTGGAGGAATGCATGGCTCTAGAAATATCCTCATACATTTCCTCCACCTCCTCATCGGGATGTGCCGAGGTTGGTGCGTAAACCTGTATGACCTTCAGCGAATACCGTTTTGTGATTCTGAGTATCAGGTACGCGACCCTCGTCGACACACTCCTAATCTTTACAACGTTGTTGACGATAGACTTGTGGACGATAAATCCGACAACTTCTTGGGACAGATGGTCGCCCTCCCGGTGATAGAACAAGTTGCCAGACTCGAGGATTACCGTGTCCTCCCCCTCTCGTCGGACCTCAGATAACCCAATAATATGCCAGCGCAACTTGTCTACCTCTTCTTCCAACTCCAGTATCTTCTCGTCAGTCCTCAGGGTGCGTGCGTTATATGTTGCCAGGTCGAGTCGTCGTAGGTGGCAACCGAACCTCCACCGGAGATTCTTAGCACACCCTGCCCCGCCGTTATCATGGTCGCCACCATAGCGGGGCCGCCGGGGACTGGGGGCCGTTTGTTTGCATCGTTACTCATGGGGGGATACTTGCCATAGTTGCCACGCTTGGCGAGCGGGTTGGCTACCGCAGTTTTTTATTATATCATTGCTGTTATCAGGAAGATGCTGCTGCCCATCTCCCGCCTGTCTCCCTCTGTCGCCTCTTACGACACCCACGGGAAGATATGGGGTAGTGGATATTCTCAACCGCCACTACACGGCAAAAAACAATGTTTAAAAATTAAAAAATAAAATAAAAATTACGTTACGGTAATATGGTCATCCGGTTATTATGGTCACTTTCCTATGATTCAAAAACTACAGCCTTGTTTGCATAGATGGCTTTGCGATACGGTAGCTCTTCATAGGTCATTCAAATAATAAAGGGCACTCCTTTGTCAACGCCATATTGACAGTAGAAATTACGGTAATATTTTAGTCGATTTTAATTTGGGTAGTGTAGTTGGTTCTTTTTAAGTAGATTTTTTGAAGTATTCATAATTGTTCCAAATCTTAAAAAAACGTACAATACGTTACACCTTAAAATGCTGCTGCTGATGATATAAATAAAGTATGCTGCTTGAGGTAAAATATAAAATATATTTAAAAACTGCTAATAGCTAAGGGTGAGTACACGAACGCGCTGTGTGGCGATGCTATGTGAAATGATTTGAGGAACAATAAAAATAAGTGTATGAGGCGAAAATGCTGATCGGGCGATATGTGCGGTTGCACCGTACAAATATTAAATATTTTCCATTATTTTCTGAACTCTGGGATTTACTCGGTCTTATACTCTATGTCTGAGCCGTGGTAGCTCAGATGGTTAGCGCTCGCTGTAAATTTCACAGTACGCGAGCAAACTGGGTTCGATCCCCGCCGGCACCAATGAAATTGTTAATTGCAATTTTAAGTGCTGATTTACCACTTGCTCGGCGGTGAAGGAAAACATCGTGAGGAAACCTGCATGTCAGAGAAATAAATAAAAAAATATATTTGGAAGACATGTGAAGTTGCCAACACGCATTGAGAATCCTCTCAGAAATGAGCGGAGGCCTGTGCCAAGCAGTGGGAAGGCTGTAACTTTACTTTTACTTACTTTACTCTATGTCTAAGCGCCGGTTTCATAAGAAACAATTTTTTTTCATTTAAGTTTTTGAAGTCAGATTTTGTTTTATATTAAAACTTTATTTTTTTATTTTCTTCTAGAAGTTAGATAAAATACTATTGGCAAAAGAAACTACACTAAATCACATAAATAAATCTTTGCGCTATTACTTATATGATTGCAGAATTAAGTTTAATTATTTTAGAACTTAGATTTAAAATGCTATAGCCGTTACAAATATTTACTATTCTCTATCTGCAATCACTTATATATAGAGAGAAGATATTAAATTAAGAGGGTTTCGCTTATAATAATAATTTATTTCGAACCATGGTCCATTAATTGGTATAATAAATGGGTTAGTTAGTGATTTATAAACTAAAATGTGTTAGTAACAACATTAACTAATTGTAACTAAACTAATTCATAAGCCTCTGCCCACTTCCCACTGCAGCAGGCACGCAGCAGTTGCAACGATGCGCGTGTGCATGCGTGTGTGTGTGTGTGTGTGTGTGTGTGTGTGTGTGTGTGTGTGTGTGTGTGTGTGTGTGTGTGTGTGTACGTAATTGTGTGTCAGTGGGCGATGCGAGGTACCTGTATGCAGGTCCCACAGGCGCACGGAAAGGTCGCGCGCGTCGCGATCCGCCGAAAGAAGCGCGGCGCCCGCGCGGCACAGCCGCAGCAGTGACGGTGCCGCAGCGTGACCGCGCAGCGTCAGCCGGCAGTTGCCTGCCACCAATGCAACACGTACCACCAATAAAATGCATCGCTCACGTACAAAATATCGTGTTAGACCCAAGCTACAGCTATATTATAGTTGTAACACCAATGGGTCTGCTCGACCGGGGAAGGATCACGCTCTCATAGAATACTAACATAAAATAGCTCGGCATAATGTGTGTGGGTGTGGGTGGTGAGTGTAGAGAACTGGAGACCCTTTTATTTATACTTTTCAGTGAAATGGGGCATTCTATGTAAGTCCTTAAGGGTGAAAACGCATCAGCATTTTGATTCTTAATCGAGGATAGATATAGATGTCTATAGGCCACAGCATCCACTTATTATCAGGTAGACTGTATGCCCGTTTGTCACCCTTATTCTATAGAAATAAACAAAGGGACAGAGTAATATACCTATATATAAATATGAATAAATTGACATGCGACTCTAGCCTTTTATCAAGCTGAGCTTTCTTGCATGCTATTCAGACATGAATAACTATTTTTAGAAATGGAAAAGTTGCATAAATTTTTCTTTTTTTTTTTTTTTTATAGAAGAGGGGGCGAACGAGCATGCGGCTCACCTGATGTTAAGTGACTACCGCCGCCCATGATCAACCGCAACACCAGGAGAATTGCGGGTGCGTTGCCGGCCCTTTAGAAAGGAGTAAGCTCTTTTCTTGAAGGTCCCCAGGTCGTATCGGTCCGGAAAAATCGCCGGTGGTAAACTATTCCACAGAGAGGTTGTACGTGGAAGAAAACTCCTTGTGAAACGTACAGTGGTGGACCGCCAAGCATCCAGATGGTGTGGATGGTATCGGGACGTTTGCCGTGTAGTGCGTTCACGAAATTTGGCGGCTGGGATTAATCCGAACAATTCCTCAGAGCACTCCCCGTGATAGATGCGATAAAATACGCAAAGAGATGCAACATCTCTTCGCAGCGCCAGTGAATCGAGCCGATCGGAAAGCACTCGGTCGTCGAAGATTCGAGCCGCTCTGCGCTGGATGCGGTCAAGTGGAAGGAGCTGGTACTGGGGAGCTCCAGCCCAGTGATGGGAACAGTATTCCATGTGCGGCCGAACCTGCGCCTTGTAAAGTTGCAGGCAGTGTGCCGGCATGAAATACTGTCCCGCTCTGCTGAGCACGCCAAGCTTTTTAGAAGCCAATTTGGCCTTCCCTTCCAAGTGACCACGAACCTGCACGTCACTCGATATGTCGACGCCGAGGATTCCGATACTGGCTGAGGCAACAAGGGGAGTGCCTTGAAACTGAGGGGATACGACAAAGGGGTTCTTTTTAGCGGTTAACGCGCAAACTTGTGTCTTCTGGGGGTTAAACTGGACTAGATTTAGTCGTCCCCAATCCGAGACTCTGTTCAGCAAAGACTCGACTTCAGACACAAGTTTGTCCCGGCACTCGGAGACGTTTTCCCGAGAAATATTGGCTCGGCCGGTGTAAAGAGCATCACCAGTGCTGTCATATGCATAGCAATGAATGTTACGGGTATGCAACATGTCATTGATATGCAGAAGAAACAGCGTTGGCGATAGCACGCAGCCCTGTGGAACACCAGCATTAATAGGCTTGCAATCGGAGCTTGCACCGTCTACAACGACCTTGATGCTCCGATCTGCAAGAAAGCTGGTGATCCAATCGCACAATTTCTCGGGAAGCCCATAGGAAGGGAGCTTCGAAAGAAGCGCTTTGTGCCAAACCCGATCGAAGGCCTTCGCAATGTCCAAACTAACGGCCAATGCCTCCCCCTTGAACTCTACTGCCTCCGCCCATCTGTGAGTGAGGTAGACCAGAAGATCACCAGCTGACCGACCACGGCGAAAACCGTATTGGCGGTCACTAATCAGCTGGTGATCCTCAAGGTACCTCATGAGCTGGCAGTTTACAATGGACTCCATTGTTTTGGAGAACAAGGAGAACAAGGAGCCGTCTCGAGATGGTAGTGGACGGCGTTTAGGTTAGAGTGAAGTCCCCTGATATTGCAGAAATTCACGGACAGCGTGGCAGGGGTCGCCTTGGTCTTGTTGCTCCGTTTGCCCCGAGCAGTTGTAGTCTTGAGCGGAATTTTGCCCCCCCCAGAATACGCGGGGCAGCCTGAGCACCCACGCTCAGAAGTGGAGAAACATGGTCGTTGATGCTCAGCGAGGGATTCTCCAGGGGTGCTGGTACCCTCCTGGGGTAGTCTATTATTATTTAATTCCGCTATCATGTTGATGGGGGGGGGGGGGGGATTTGGGCCTCCGGCCACCTGCACTCACCAGACGAAACGCGGAAGCAGAGCTTCCACTTCACGCCGGTATTCTGTGAGGTCGTGGTACCACCCCGGTTTGAGCCGGCCCATACGTGCAACAGCAAAGCTGCCGCGTGGCTCTACCACTGTTGACTGACTTTTCTGCCCCAAATGCCTCGTTTCCAATAAAACCACACGAAACATAACAGCATTAAACTGCTATTTTAATCTGGTATTCTGTGAGAGTGTGAGCGGACTTCCATTTGACACGACCCTGACACACCTATCGCGCCTACTTTACATCCATATATCTACACATACATGCTCATCGGTTAAAGGTACTCCTTATGTGGCCCATTTTCAATATATTGCTAATTTGTTCGATAAACCATCGTCTAAGGCTCTAGGGCGTCCCTTTCCGACTCTGCCGTTCATATCCGCAATATAAATTTGCTTTGTCACTCTTTCCTCGTTCGTTCTTTCTACATGACCAAACAACCATTACACTATATATTATATAATTTAAAATTAACTACATCCTTACCCGTGACCAAGTCCCAGACGAGGATCCTGGTGTCCGCGAGGCCGGAGACGACGCAGCCGTCCGCAGAGCTGATGGCGAGCGCGACGGTGTCGCAGCCCGGCTTCCATTTCTTGAACAGCGTGCCCGACTGCAGGTCGTACACCACGATGAAGTTTGGCGTTGGTTCGTCCAGCTCCCGCGACACCACGCACACATAGGAACCTGACACGTTCATATTTTTATTTTAGACGGCTGCGGAAAGCTGCATAAGGATGAGAAGGGAGCGATTGTTTGAGTTCAATCTGGTTCTGTCTCTCTCTGAACCCTCTTGGTGCCTTACTAGAGGGCTACGGGAGAGGATTTCAGCTTCAAAAGGGGGGGGGGGGGACAAACGTGATCCACCTTTTCTCTATTATAATTATATAATATATAAACTTGAAAGAGTATATATATTACTCGCCTCCATTCACTCCTATTTTACGGAATTGCTAAATATCACTTGGGAGTTCAGCAATTCTATAAGAATGAGGCTGGGAAGGATAAATGAGCGGTGCGGTCCTCCATGCCAAGACGGAAAGGGTTCCTAATTCTGACATCCTTTCCCTATTAATATAAGGAGTAAGGACCCTTTCCGTCTAAATCATACCGATACTTGGGTATGTCACAGAACATGGATAATAGTTATCAATGGCGTATATGAAACAGTCAGTTTGCGATATGTATTATGTATGTTTTACAAAAGTGCTTAAAAATCAATTGTTGGGAGTTAATAAGAACACATGCATATAACGATTGAATCAAACCTCTCCACCTTGAACGAATTAACCACTGGACCCGACATATAAGCGGACTTACCTATACCGGTCTTGCCAGTAACCGGGAAATTATAGGTCGTTTGCTTTTGCGTCAGTCTTAAGCACTTACTTGTCAACAAAACATCTCCAAAAATGACTAAATGTTCAGTAAAAAGATGCAATATGTGTATAGCGGCGGAAGCAGCACTATTTCTTTTCATTTGTAAGTATATTATTTTATTACATTTATTGTTATTTATCACAATATTTAGTCAAATGTAAAATATAATTTTGTATTATCCAACTATGTTAAATATAGTTGATATTTCTATGTATTGTAGACATCTGATAACCATCACAAAATGACTGGATTATACCATTAGGACGAATGACTAAAACTGTGGAGTGAGTCAATTCGACATCGACTAGTGCTAGACCATGTCGAAAAATATATCGATATTTGACGATATGACCGAATGAATGATGATGTTATTTGTACAATACAATAACACTTAAAAATACTTATACAACAGTATCCTACAATCTGATGTCATTAAATTTATAATAGTAATTTTTATAATTAAATAAAAATATTATAAATGCAAAAATTATAATTAGTATCTGTACTTAAAATATTTAAACACAAAAATTACACGAATTTTCGGATTTCCTAGTGACCCTTATCGGATAAGAAAGTGGGTAGAAGCAGTTCCGACGAAAATGCACACAGCGCCATATGCGGTGTACATTTCGATACTGCCTGTTTTAATACTACTGCAAAGAAACACAAAATGACACCAATGAAGGCAGTCTCATTGCCTATAAAGACAAGGGAAAACTGATACTTCCTCAAGTGATACCATAGCTATATGTCAGCACTGCGAACTCGAATTTACGAAGGGTGTTCAGAATAAAAGACTAAAAAATATTACACAACAGAGTTTCTTCTGCCGAAAGTAACAGAAACATTGCTGCAACTTCCGTTGTACGAAGACATTCATTTCCATAAATTTGAAAACGACGACGTGAATCACGATCACGATTAATTAACGAAAGCCGTTGCTGAAAATATATAAATATCAGAATTGCTTATATAGGAAAACAAGCGAACAAGACAGATTCTAAGAAACACATTTTAAGAAATATTATACATAATAAAAGTCGGTTAACCTATTTAAATAATTGTAACTTATAAAATTTGACGTTTATCATAACTAATTGAATAAAAAGTCCATCACAATGTCTTGCTTCTTTAATTTTAATTAAAATTTAAATACCGGAAGCTCACCTCACCTTCATTATCCCTTTATTTCCTTTGTCTTACAGCTTATTTACGATACGCCTTTTCTTTCTCAGTCGTTCATCGATATATTTTATCGACTACGTTCGAGCACTAGTAATGGATTGAACTTCTACGAATTTCGTATCTTTGTTTATATTAACGTAATAAAATTTTTGTGTGCGTTACAGCGTTGTTCTCCACTTGGTTGAACGAGTTTTCATACATTTGTGTTTTATGTCGGGTCCATTTGTTTATTCGTTCAAGCTCTCCATATACCTTTGGCATACTCAGGTGGACTCAAATCGAAATGAACGCTCTAGATAGAAAATTCCGCATTGTTATGATGTCCCACAGGATGCAACACCCGAGATCGTCAGTAATGAAATGAGGCTGTAATTGCTGCGGAAACATGGTGGGCGTGGTTTTTTTTTAAACGCTCTCACGATGCATAATTGCAACGTGTGTAGCATTCATAATTATTTTCTGACCAGATCGGATAATCAATTCTACGAGGACGTCATTTCGTGTGACAAAGGGCTAACTTCTCTACCGTTAGCCAATGGGCAATGGCAAGGCCCAGCTGTACAGTGCATTTTCGACCGGGAGACTGTATGCAAGAATCCCTCTTCTCTCCACAGGAGGTTCTACAAGGTTCTTAATGTGCCTTTCGTAGACACAATTGCTTCCACTGGCTACGTTTTGGATTTTGGCGACCTCTTCGGGGAAACCGAGGGTTTTGTCTGTGCAATACAGGATCAGGTTATTAAAACCAATAACTATCAGAGATACATCCAAAAGGTTAGCACCACAACATCCGTCAAGCTTGTCGCCATACATATGAGTCACTTAGGTATGTCATCTCTTGTTGTTCGGCACTTTCTAATTCTTAGTACTTGCGCAGACAAACCTAGTAGTCCGGACTTTAGATCAGGAGCTCACTCTGAAATACGGTCTCATGGATCGGAAACTGCCTTATTATAAGTACTTGCCGGAGGCCGTGCTCGAAAATGATAAGTTCCTCCACGTGTGAATTTCGGTCACGGTAGCCAGCCACAGTGCAGACTAGCCATCTGCGCAGGACAGGATTATAGTGCAATAGTGTGTGCGCAAGCACAGGTGTACCTACTCTTTATTCCCTCAATCTCATAATTCCATTGAATACGGTAATCTAACACGACCGGAAAGAGATAAATGAGTGCTTTCTTAAGCGGGACTGAAACACAGCCAACTTCCTGACTCCAGGTTGATACTGATAATTTCTTGAAAGAAAAATACAACCCGAGACCTAATGATCAGCAGTCGCCCTTAGCGATTCACCACGCGTGATGTAAGATTCATGGTTATCGAAAAAACTAACCGGGTTGTGGCGGTGTAAGGATATCCACTAGTCCACTACACCATAGCGAGCCGTGGGTGTCGTAAGAGACGAGAGAGGGATTCTGAAACAGGAGATGGTCAACAACATCTTCTTGATAACAGCTCCAATAACGAATTTTACAGGCTGTAATGGATATATCGAAAGAACTAAAGAAAATGCCAAGACGGTTTTGTAATTTCGGAACATTTGGCCCATTGCAATAACTTCCAAATGGGAACGTCAAAAATCATTATGTTATTTTTTTAAATATATTTTAAGCCTTTTTTACAAAGAATTATCACATTGCTTTGACTTTTCCAAAATCTAAAGCCAAGCAAATTACCTTCATAAGTGATGGCGGCTTTTGAGGTGATGAAATCGTGGTGAGGTATCCTGAGGTCGTATAGTAGCTTTCGGGAAGTCAACGACCATACCAGTAGCGGAAACGGCTTCTGAGTTTCATCACCGCACACAAGGATCCTAATAAGAAAGGACACTATAAGAATGGTGAATTAAAAAGTAGAAATCTTACTTATACTGAAAGACCTTTTTTACCGTCTGGAATAAAATAGGGTGTAACATGTGAACGGAGTAGAAGCTTAGGGCACTGATATTTTACAAAAATAAAAACAAAAATTTTGAATAAAACGTCAAATTTTTTTTAACAATTACTTTGCCCTTTGCCCTTGATCTTGTGACCCTGCGTAGTGACAAGGTGAAAGATGCCTAATAAATTAAAAGTGAATATGATTTGAATTTCGATAGATTTTAATTATTTATTTATTTAATTCAAAATTTTTGTTTTTATTTTTTAAATATTAGTGCCATAGGCTTCTACTCTGTTCACATGTTACACTCTATATTTTCAAGACGGTAAAAAAGTTCATCCAGTATGGTTAATGTGAAAGTGTGTTTGATTCAAGAACAAATGCTGTTTGAGTGACGTTTGTTCTTGAATCACGCTTGAATCGCTGGGTGGATTCTAAAGAAATGTGGCATGGAGGTTGATTATATCATGGATATGAACCGCTGGGTAGATTCTAAAGAAATGTGGCATAGAGGTTGATTATATCCTGGATATGAACCGCTGGGTGGATTCTAAAGACATGTGGCATAGAGGTTGATTATATCCTGGATATGAACCGCTGGGTGGATTCTAAAGACATGTGGCATAGAGGTTGATTATATCCTGGATATGAACCGCTGGGTGGATTCTAAAGAAATGTGGCGTAGGGGTTGATTATATCCTGGATATGAACCGCTGGGTGGATTCTAAATAAATGTGGCATAGAGGTTGATTATATCCTGGATAAGCACATAGGACTTTCATAACGATACATCACAACAATCTTTGTTCAAATTTGATTTACATCCTGCTAAGCGGACGAGTAACAGGTAGTTCTAATTATATTAACCTCTTTCTTAGTGATCCCGTCACCCATATTTCGTCCAGTGGGTGTTGTAAAAAGTGACTATGGAAAGTGCCTGAAAGATACCATGGCTTTCGATAGATGGCGGTAAACCTTGTTTATGTCGGACGTAAATATATACAGAAAGGTGATAATAGACAATGTACGAAGTGCGACACTGGTAATGGGGTTGATAATTTGTATAACCAATACTTTCTTCAGCGTGAGGGGTCCAGGTCCAGCAGTGCAATTTTCATACTGATAAAGAAAATGAACATATACGACGTAAAATGTTAGCGAGAAAAAGTTGGACAAAGTTGATTGTTTGATTTCGCATAATGGTATTTTTTTTAATACTTTTTGTCCGTTTTATATAATATGTTGGTAAACCGAATAATTTATTTTTTGTCAATTTTATTTAAATTATTTTCCAAAAGTGTAACGATTGTATTTGTTTTTGATGTCAACCTAGAATAGTTACGGTTTTAGAATGATGACGTTTTGAGTTTGCCAGATAGATGATAATGAAGTTCTTTTACCAAAACACCCCAATTGATAGAGTGTCCTGATATCAGTTTATATAACATACCTTCCATCGCCTGACACTAGCAAAGAGTTGAGAAATCTATCTTCCCCAGCTTTGAACGTCGTCACACAGTCCCCTGAAAAAAATATAGAAAAGCTTGATATGCGCTGACTAAGTATAGCTACGTTTATGAAAGTTTGACTCTCTCTCTCTCAACCGAAAAGTTTTTTTTAGGATAAGGGTGACATACGAGTCTACAGTCCACCTGATGTTAAGTGGATGCTGTGGCCCATAGACATCTACATTTATCCTCGATTGAGAATAAAAACGTAGATGCGTGAACCCCTAAAGAATAAGATTGAATGCCTCGTTTCCAGTAAAAAAGGGTCTCCGGATCTCTACACTCACCATAGGAAACACATAAGCATTAAGCTACTATTTCACGCTGGTATTCTGTGAGAGCGTGGTCCTTCCCCAGTCGAGCCGACCCATTCGTGCTACAACCATAATATAGCAGCAGCGTGGCTCTACCACGTATGCAAATTTCATTGTGCTCCCCCATATAAAGTAACTACATCGAGATATTGAACCATTTTTAATTATTTTTAAAATAATATGGATCAAAACGATCGACAATGATTAAAAGCAAAAATAAATAGAAAATTTGTAATGTTTAGTGCCTTATATTAAAATAATGCTATATTTTTGTAGATTTAGATTAGGCACACATGTGTTCGTGACTTAGCGTCGCATTACTAGTTGATATTATATGAAATTGTTTAAAGACTGCCTTCGACACGTGTACAACGCGAAGGAAGGCGATGCAAATAAATGAAATAAAAAAGAATTATCAACATAAATTAAATTCCAGTTTTAAACATAATACCTGACCCGGTAGACGTCGTTTACTCTTTCCGAATTCACTCTGGACATTTACAGTGTGAAAATAAAATCTTAATAATTCGATGTGCAAGCGGGTTTTAGAAAGGGAATGGGGTGCACAGATCAAGTCTTTTACATGCGCATGATTGCGGAGAAGTTTTTGGCCAAAAACCAGAAAGTTTTTTGTGCGTTCATGGACTTGGAAAAGGCCTATGACAGAGTGGACAGGAATGTGTTATGGCAAACACTGAACTCATATGGGTTGAGCGCTGGTTTGCTACCAGCTACTCTAGTGCTTGTGTCAGGATCAATGGGGTCTACTCGGACTGGTTTGGCATCCAAAAAGGTGTCAGACAGGGCTGTGTAGCTTCCCCTTGGCTGTTCAACCTATTTATGGACCGGTGTTTGCAAACTTTGAAAGATGAAGAATGTGGGTTAAGAATGGGCGAGTTAACCGTCAAATGCCTTTTGTATGCCGATGATCAAGTCATATTTGCGTCATCGGCGGCCGAGTTGCAAATGATGGTTACATTAAAGAACTGGGAATTAAAAGAAAGGGGAATGAAAGTGAACGCAAGTAAGATGAAAGTGATGGTTTTTGAAAGAGAAGAAAGAAAAACGGTATGTGAAATAAGAATAGAAGGAGAGTTAATTGAGCAAGTGGATGAGTTTGTGTATTCGGGATGTGTATTTAGCAGGTATGGTAGATATGATAAGGATATAGAACGACGAGTAAATGCAGTGAATAGAGTGAATGGAGCACTACACTATATTATGAAGAACCAGAATGTGTCAAAACAGGCACGTATGGTAATTCATAATGCTGTGTTAGTCCCTACTTTAATGTATGGTAGTGAAAGCTGGGTGTGGCAGAAGAAGCACGAAAGTAGAATAAATGCTGTAGAAATGCGGTCTTTAAGGAATATGCTAGGGTTGAATCTGAATGACAGGGTGAGAAATTGCGTGATAAGAGATAAATGTGGTATGCAAGATGATGTTGTGACCAGGATTAAGAAAGGAATGCTTCGGTGGTTTGGTCACGTAGAAAGAATGAATGAGGAAAGAGTGACAAAGCAAATTTATATGGCAGATGTGAACGGCCGAGTCGGGAAGGGACGCCCTAGAAAAAAGTTTATCGACCAAATTGGCGATATTTTGAAAATGGACCACGTTAGAAGTACCCTTAACCGACGAGCATGTATGCGTAGATATATGGATGTAAAGGAGGCGAATGAGGTATGTCAGGTTCGTGCCAAATGGAAGTACGTAGTCTCTGCCTACCCCTCTGGGTGACAGGCGTGAGTGTTTATGTTATGTTATGTTTATGTAATAATTCGACTGTAGTGCCTGCCACTTTGATCCATAAATACAAAATTTGTTAAAATTTGTCTACAGCGCCATCTATCCAATTTTACCATTACTATAAACCATCATCTCGATATAATATTGTATAAATTTAATACATCGGTCTAGCTTTGACAGGGTGAGAAATTGCGTGATAAGAGATAAATGTGGTATGCAAGATGATGTTGTGACCAGGATTAAGAAAGGAATGCTTCGGTGGTTTGGTCACGTAGAAAGAATGAATGAGGAAAGAGTGACAAAGGAAATTTATATGGCAGATGTGAACGGCCGAGTCGGGAAGGGACGCCCTAGAAAAAAGTTTATCAACCAAATTGGTGATATTTTGAAAATGGGCCACGTTAGAAGTACCCTTAACCGACGAGCATGTATGCGTAGATATATGGATGTAAAGGAGGCGAATGAGGTATGTCAGGATCGTGCCAAATGGAAGTCCGTAGTCTCTGCCTACCCCTCTGGGTGACAGGCGTGAGTGTTTATGTTATGTTATGTTATGTTTATGTAATAATTCGACTGTAGTGCCTGCCACTTTGATCCATAAATACAAAATTTGTTAAAATTTGTCTACAGCGCCATCTATCCAATTTTACCATTACTATAAACCATCGTCTCGATATAATATTGTATAAATTTAATACATCGGTCAAGCTTTTCAGAAGTTACACGATCGGTAACAGAAGCACAAACAATTGTATTATTTATTAAATAAAGTAAAAAAATATATGACTAGTGGCTCATTGCAACTTGATGTGCATGTCACGCGTAAGTGGACGTATACTCCGGGCTTTATAATATACAAGAAATATAATATTGTGTAATACGTCTTTGCAAGTTAAAATACCTGTTTCGATGTTCATAAGGTTAACATACATCCGGTTCCTCGATAGTGCAACCAAATGCTTCGAGTCATGCAACCCGTAGTAAGGCATTTTCTGGTTCATCACGCCTTTTAACGTTACCACGAATTTGCCCTGGAAAAGAAATGAAGGCAGTTAGTACCCATTAAGTTTTTTTTAATAAACTTAAGTCACAAACAAACTTGATGGTTAGTAGCTAGTGTCGTCCATTGACACCTTTTCTACAGGATCAGGCTGACAAATGAGCACACAGTTCACCTGATGGTAAGTGGATGCCGCATAGACATTTACACTCAACCTCGATTAAGAATCAAAATGCAGATGCGTTGTCACCCTTGAAGACTAAGATGGAATGCCTCGATTCCAGTAAAACGGGTCTCCGGTTCTCTACACTCACCGTACAAAACACAGCAGCGTTAAGTACTATAAAAAAATGTTTACCATATCTTGTGTTATGGTGGCGGCGAGAATCCATCTTTGCCATTCATTCATCATCCAATTTTGCCTACGCTGTCATAAGACACATATATGGCAAATACCAGAAAGTAGTAAAGATTTTTGATTGGTGCCCGGTAAAACTATTCCATTTACGTCAATCATATAACACCCAGATCGGAGACGGAGACAAGTTTGACAAATGCTCCTTAAAACGAATGAGGCTCAGCTCTGCTGGAGAGAGGTCGTCTTTATCATCATCAACGTTTTTTGCAGATATATTATACGCGTTGTTTCTTTAAGACTAGAATGACTTTAGTTCTAATAAGTAGTGTTTTTATTAATCGAAAGTACGATTAATAAAGACATTCGTGCAGCCCACACGCGACAGAAGTGAAACCTTCAAATGAAAGGAAATATAAAATACAAATACTTTGAATGATTTATTTGATATTATAATTTAAACTACAATTTCAGCATAAAATGTAAGAAAATTTAATTTTATAGTAAATAAATGTAACAATACTTTTAATATATATATATATATATATATATATATATATATATATATATATATATATATATATATATATATATATATATATATATATATATATATATATATATATATATATATATATTAGACACCGATATTATATTACTCTTTTCGATATACTTTATATAGAACTCACTAATTACAAAAAGATTTATATCAATTTTACCTATTACGAAGTTGAGGTTTGGCCGTTCCTCACTGCTTGTTAAATCCATAGGGACACGACACCTTCTTACCTTGTTGACGCCGTTTCGGCAGCGTTTACGACTTTTTCTCGCGAGTATTGAGCTATAATCTATAATGCTACCTATCTCATTTTCTCCCATGTTAAATCTTATGAATTTATGTGTCTGTCTCTTTTTACTGTCGCTTTTTCATTTCATAGACTTTCAAATCACAACGATGCTAAAAAGTTTTCACTTCAAAAAACACTTTTAGTACTTTCTGGCATTTCCTATAAATGTGTCTTACGACAGCTGGGGCAAAGTTGGATCATGAATTAATGGCAAAGATGGATTCCCTTACACTTAACTTTGACTGCCTCGTTGGTCTATTGGTTTTAGTAGTGCGACTACTGATCATGAGATCCCAGGTTCGAATCCCCGATCGGTCTCCGTTGAAGCAGGCCACCGTGACCGGAATTCGGTCTGGAGGAAATTATTAAGTCACTAACCATTAAAATTGGTAATTGATTAGGTTTCATTTCGAGCTAGCAATAACTTGTGTAATCTGAAAGAAATAAATTATTTTTTTCGATGATAATGTATGAATTCTCCAGAGTATTTAGTATCAATGAGATTACCAAACAGCGCTATACTCAAGGCTCAATATCGTAAATTTATTAATAAAACTTAATATTTGATGAAGACTGCAGTGAAAAAGTACCTGGTCTAAATCATACACCCTTAGCTCCCTTCGGCACAACACCACGCATCTATACTCGTCGATGGGCACCAGGTTAATTGGATGTGTCACACCAACCAATTTTCGGACTAATTTACACCTAAAAAAGATAATCACTATTTAAAAAAATACGGCTTCAGTATTGAGCTTTAAAGTACAAGAAGTGGTGCTAAAAACTAAGCTAAAACACACATACTTTTTGCTCATTGTACCACAACGCATAATTGAATACCAGCGTAAAATATTAGCTTAAGGTTGACTTGGCGGTCAGCCGCATGTAGACTCTCTACATCACCTGAAGATGCCTCGTGTAGAGGCGAAACACGTGGTGTACTATCTTCGATTGTGTGTCTTTCCTAGAATAGTGGTGTCGGGAGTAGGGGTGCTGGAAGTAGTGGTGTTGGGACTAGTGGTGACGGAGTTAGTGCATGCAATTGAGGGAGGGCGGAAGGCGCTCTTCAATCTAGGTAAGACACATCATTGTATTTAATTGAGCGGATGGTTGCAAAGTAACTATTAACATCTTTATTATAGTTGCACTGTTTGCGATGAAACATCACGAACAAATAGAGTGCAATACCAGAATATAATTACATCTCTAAGAGATTTAAAAATGATCTAAATCATATTTTATACGAAAATATTAGAGATTTTTTATGAATGTAATTGCTTTCTATGGTAATCACTAAAATGGATAAAATATACAAGAGACAAAAACAGTTATACTATTTTAGGAGCTACGGGCGTACATGGAATAGGACACAGGTACATCTTTTTCTTCTCTTTTCTTTTATTGCACGAGCAGGTAGTAATTAATAGGTGCATACGAAATACATATTTATATATATATATATATATATATATATATATATATATATATATATATATATATATATATATATATATATATATGTATAAATAATTCCTATAGAAATACCAGATTTAAAATTCATACAATATTTGTTACAACGGTAGCCGTGGTAGCTCAGGAGCTAAACGCTTGCTGTAAATTTCACATTACGCGATCAATCTGGGTTCGATCACCGCCGGCACTAATGAAATTGTTAATTGAAATTTTAAGTGCTGATATACCACGTGCTTGGCGGTGAAGGAAAACATCGTAAGTAAATCAGCATGTCTAAAAAAAGAAAAAATATTTCAAAGACACGTGAAATTCGCCAACACGCATTGGGGCAACGCGACGGATATTTCCTTGCCCTAAAACACTTTCAGAAATGAGCGGAGGCCTGTGCCCAGCAGTAGGACGTATATGGACTCTAACTTTAACAATAGTCGTTTATACAAACAGTATAATTTATAAAAAAAGCAGTATCTTACACACTTACTTTGATACATCCCAAACGCAGATCTCCTCCCTCTCTGTTGAAATGGTAGCAATAAACTTCCCTCTCGTATCGAACCTCACGATCAAATCAAACGATTTACTATCGAACCCTTCAACCATAGACATATCCCTCCTCTCTCTATTCTCAACAACCTTCCAGAAGTCTTCATTCGTAGGGTAGAAAGTCGGCACTGGTGGCTCGCACACTTGCTGCAACCATTCTTCAACTATCTCACTTTGTATCTGTAGTCCTTCTCTTTTCCTCTTCTCCAAGGTCGTCCGCAGAAGTCCGTAAAACTGTCTGTGATCGTAATCGAGGGCGTACGAATGCGTTTCAAAGACTTCTTTTAAGACTTCTAAGTGTTCAGGTAGTGGGTCTATGTGGACGAGGGCGATGTCTACCAGGAAATGGCTGCAGTCGGTCGCGGCGAGCTTATCATGGATCCAGTCGAGTTTTGTGAAGTATGGTTTGTTTGCGAATGCTTCTGGGTCGTCTTTTAGCAGGTGGTAATGTTGAAATGGTAGTTCGTCTAGTTTCCTCGTGTTGTAACTGGAAGCCGAGAAATATTTGTGACATAACCGACTGCGGTGTACTTAAGTAAATCGGTAACAATAAAGAGTGATTATGAGGATGACGATGATGCTCTTCTAGTGGATTTAGAACGTCGACAAATTCTGAATATCCTCGGAAACCATCAAATATAAATCGCGGAACGTAACTCTAGCGCAGAACGAAACGTGGAGAGGGTAGCTGAGAATGTCGCATCAGTACGGGGGACGGAATGTGACTGGAAAGCCAATCAGTACGTGCGAACGATACGCACAGCCAATTATACGCAATAATGCACAATACAGCCAATTATGCGCAATAACGTTCACCGCTAGAATTTCGTGCCACGAGTTGTACAAAGGTATTTAATACCAGAAGTGAACATATTACTAACACAGAAGCTCTTGCTGGTTCTAGTTGCCTATGATCGATGTAGAACTTATTAAATCGGAGGTAGATTAGGATGCAGTGTCAGAGATATGGTTACAATCACAGTAAAACTTATATCGCCACGAGATCTCGTGGGTATTTCCCAAAGCGGAGTCTTACGGTACTTACGAGAAAAAAATAGGGTTATTATCTTTTTTTATAGAATAAGGGTGACAAACGAGCACACAGTCCACATGATGGTAAGTGGATGCTGTGACCCATAGACATCTACATCTATCCTCGATTAAGAATCAAAATGTAGATGTGTTGCCAGCCCTGAGGTGGAATGCCTCGTTTCCAGTAAAAAGGGTCTCCGGTTCTCTACACTCACCATACGAAACAGCATTAAGCTGCTATTTTTACGCTGGTATTCGGTGAGAGCATGGCCCTGCTCCGGTCGAGCCGACCCATTCGTGCTGCAACCACAATATATCTGCAGCATGACTCTATCACTTAAAAAATCCACTCCAAATTTAAAATACGTACCAGTCTTCTGAGAATTGATTTTCTTGTGATATTAACCGACCAGCCATTTTTGGGTCATTTTCTGTATACCACGTGCCCTGCAAGTTATAAAAAAAAGAAAACTTAAAATGGAAATCTTTTATACTGAAATTAGAGCATTTCTAAAAAATTAATTAAAGTGAGATAATAATAATAATAATAATGCCCTCCAGACCAAATTTCGGCCACGGCGGCCTGCCTCAGCGGAGGCTAGCTATCGGCGCAGGACAGGATTATAGTGCCCAAGTGTATGCGCAAGCACAGGTGCACTCTCTATTCCCTCACTCTCATAATACGATGGGACGGTAAACCGACACGACCGGAAGAGAGATCAGGCGCAGGACCAACAGCTTTACGTGCTTTCCGGGGCACGGGGGTGAGACACCGCCAACTTCCTGACTCCGGGCAACTACGGAGAATTTCTTGACAGAAAAACTCAATTATTGATTTTTTTGGCCCGACCCGGGATTCGAACCCAACCACTAGAACAACGAGGCAAAAGTGAGATACTCATTCTGCAATACATGTTATTACTTTGAGAAAAGGAGGGAAATGACCGCCTTAATGTACGAAATAAATAAGAAAATAAATGAGATCAGATCTATTCGTTCTATAGTCATAATAAAGCTATAGCGTGGTTTTTCACTCCCCGCAAACCATTATAATGAAGCAATATGAGAAAAATTATATTTAAAAAAATGACACTTGGTTCATGTGTGGTCGTACCTCGTAGTAGTGTACGAGCGTGAGGCGCGGTTCGTCCGGGTCGGGCGCCAGGTAGCGGTCGTGTGCGGCGGACGCGAGCGCAGCATCCCGCCAGCGCGCCGCGCCGCGCGCGTCCCAGCGTAGCCACGGCGCCAGCAGCGCGCACAGCTGCGGCCACGCCAGCGACGCCGGCGCCCACGGCACTGCCCGCCAACGCACTACTATACTATACACTCATTTCTCATTTGTATTCAATATCTGCCATTGACGACTTATGGATCTGAGACGTGATTCTTCATTACTGGACATATGAGGAAGCTCAAGGTCACTCAGTCAACCATAGAGAGAGCTATGCTCGGAGTTTCTCTGCGTGATAGACTTAGAAATAAGGATATCCGGAGTAGAACCAAAGTAACTCACCTAGATAAAGTACATAGTAAGACATGCAGAAAATCGATAGATACAGGTGCAGGTTTATGTTATTTCTTGGAGTAAACCTATGTTTAGCAGTAGACTTGTGAAGGGCTGTAATGAATGAAAAAAATCGTCATATGTCAGTGCCAGAGAAGCAGACGTTCAGGGCACTGCCGTAACATACAATATACAATAATATACTATACAATCAAATATATTCAATATCCGAGAGCTACGCCTACATCAGCGGCGTTAGCGCCCACCGTACTACCATACCACAGTCTAAGAAGAACATACAGTTAGTTATCGCGTCGTCTAGACTTTTGTCGTAAAGAATAAAATTGCTACGGTAGTTACAACAGGAAAAAATAAACATAATAAACTGAGTTTTTTTCCACGTTTTAACAAATGAACTTTATAAGACAATTGGTATTCAGAAAAAAAAACAAGCACCGTTACAATCATAGAATACTATAATACTATATACTATATAATACTATAATACATACATAATAGAACGTGGTAGTGGGCGGAGCCCGTGTAGCCACTAAAATGTCACTAACATGTCAATTCACACCTATAAATGCCAATCAATCGTTTGCGCCCTCCTTTCTGCTGCACCCTCCTTTCTGCCAAGGAGGGTCGCGTCCGTATACGGCTTAGAGATCTCTCGTTAGATCGGTAAGCCAATCCATAAAGGCGGTGTTTAGTGTGTAAAAGTCTCCACATAACCACGCAGCCGGCTGCATGGTATGCTATGAGCATTCACCGCCTCCCTCCCCCGCTATCCGGAGGGTTGCCCATATTTGCTTCGGGCGCAAAAAAATAAAAAATCGTTTCCAATTTTTGTGTCAAGGCGTCGCTGCATGCAAATTATTTAAAAATGGCAAATTGTGCAATAATTACGTGTCAAAAGAACAGCGAGAAATGGAAATTAAATAAAGGAGACATATTCTACAACCAGTAAGTCGAAACTATTTATATTTTGTGAATATAAGAAACAAAAATAAAGAAATATTTATGTGTCAAAAACATTAATCATAAGTCTAAAACGTGTTTGTAGTACTCGTAGTGATAACTGATTATACGACGTAATTGCTTGTATGTGTGCTTCCGGCGACGACGATCCTCGTACAAAATAAGGATGACAGTCATTCTATTGCGTATTATAGTATTCTATGGTAACAATTCACTTATCTTTTGCCACCAGGGCGGCGTCACTTAGAAACGAGGTGAAATATTTGACAGATTTCATAGCGGGGAAAGTGATTTGTTAGAAAAGTGAAAGAGTTAATGTTCCCTTCCGTAACATTTTATTTTAATTATATTACTAATGAATAAACCAAACAACAGATACTCCTAAAAGTAGAATTATTAAAAAAAGCTAAAAAATGTGAAAACATTCAGCAACAAACCTCTGAGGCATTGTTATGTGTTTTTATCTGATACTCTAGCGGCAAATAAAATTGTATTTAAAACGCAACTTTTCAGTTATATGACACGAACGCCAATGCGGTCACTAATCGGCCCATCTCCAAGATAAGTACCTTATAAGCTGGTAGCTTGAAATGGATTCAATTATTTTGGAGAATAAGGAGGCGATGGTGTTAAACCTATAGTTAAACGGGTTTGATCGGTCCCCTTTTAAGGGATCGGGTGAACTAAAGCTATCTTCCATTAGTTAAGATCACGCCTAAGGAGTAGGAGTACCGGAAAAGTCGCGTTAGAACCAATGATACTATAAATAAAAAAGGTGTTTTTCTTATAATATCATTGGTTAGAACCGGTGCTAACTCCGGAGCCCTCGACTTTAGCACAAAAGAAGATATCCATCAAGCCTATTAGACTTGTTGACGTGCAGGCTGAGGAGTGCTTTGCAAACTGAGCGCTGTGTAAATCGCAAATTCAGCATGGATCAATCACACCACGGGATGGTCGGCGGTGTGTATCTTTAGTCATCGAGAGTTGAGTTGGACTCAAAATAAAACCTAAAAGATAGACTTTCTCCTTTGCGGCATGGGACAGTGAGTCGTTCTCTATGTGCAAAAATGGAACAGATGGCTGACAGAAGTTCCCTTGAACAGCCTTGGCAAAACACCTTAATAAAATTAGAGGTAGAGAAGAGAGATTGAGCAGCTTAAAATCTTTAAATCACGTGCACGTCAGTCAACGAATGATGAAAGGTGCCTATTTCAAAGTCTTATTTTCAAAATCTATTTATTTGTTTTGTGCCAAAAAAGAACAACAAGTAAACTACTTGCGGCACTTAACTCCTTTCTATTATTTATTTAGAACATTATACCAAATTTTATTTTGTATGCAAGTGGTGCTTGCAAATGCAAGCCCAGCGTCCCCTCGAACCTTGCGTCCAGACTCGAGCTTAGTTAGCCGGTGGGTAAATCAGGTCCTGGACATTGTGTAACAAAACACTTTACTTCAGTCCCTGCTAGCGAAATCTGGTGAACGAAAGATTACTAGCCCTTATTCACAACTAAAACTGCGTCACAGCTAGGATTTGCCAACTCCCGTTTTAGAGGATGTGATAAAATTAAATAAAGAACGTAGAATGAAAATAAAGGATATCATATTGTTTTCAATAAATTGCTGTTATAGTATTAGTACATTTACTAAAATAAAAACAATCTTAATACACATTGTAAAGTACTTTGGCTCTCTAACATCGCGCGTCACGTTAAAGTGATTTTTAAATTTTCTCTATTAAAGATTTCGAATTAGTGGACAATATCAATTTTCGGGGAAATACAGGACGTCCTGTGTGTGTATACTACTAGACGAGCACTAGGGTACTAATACATTGCGCAATAAGCTGTGGTCTATTCTCCATAACTCCTTTATTCCACCGCGAGCAGACGAGAAGACTAGTTCTTCGTTTTGTAAACAGAACATAAAAATTAAACAGAGAAAAGTTGTTCGTGGAGATTGAAACTGTTTAAGCTTATGTCCTATGCTAAGTGGTTTCCGGTTCTCGTTACCAACAGGTGGACTGAGTGCTCGATTGTCACCCTTATGAAGTTGCCACCGTGGTTGAAAATCAACTAGGTCGACATCACAAGTGAAAAAAATGCGTGTAGAACTCACGGTACGTCTCCTCACTTCTGAATAGTTCGTCATGAGCAAGCATATCAAGTATTTCGGTGTCATCGAGGCCTCTTCTGGAAGCGGTAAGTAAAGAAAGACAGGCTCGTACTCTATCCGCGCCCAGCGCGTTCTCTGTGGCCACCAGGATTTGAGTAAGTTGACTTTCTAAGTCGTCACAAATAACGAGCTCTGGCACTGTCTCCGGCTCGGATTGTTCAGCGAAGGTTTCAGCAGACAGGGATATTTGCCAGCCGAGGATCTGAAACCAAATTAATACTTGTATTATAGCTAGCGTCAATAAGAATTTTTATAGATTAGCTTTTCACAACTGTTTTATAATAATAATAATAATAATTAAATTTATGTCAGACCCACATATAGTCCATAATTACGTTAGTAAATTAGCTTAACCTATGTTAGTCTTAAATTATTACACTCACAATTTTCATAACAATTATTTAATTTTTTTATTTTTGGCACCCCATGACACCAGGCACATGCAAGTGCATACGCAACCAGTGACCTAAGATGGGACAATCATATCTATCAGATATTGCCCTCAGAGTGCTATTGGAGCTCCCACGAATCCTGCGCATGAGGGATGCTATTCTCTTTCGAATTATGGCATAGTTTTACTTAAGTGGTGGCTATGTAAATTGCCAGAACAATGTTATGGTCTCCAATAAAAGACAGTAGAACCATCTCGTATATAAAGAATGTAAAAAAAACCAAGCACAGTGTGTGCCAGTGTAGACTTTTTTGTTACGGCACAGTGTTATTGATACAAGATATCTGCTATTGCGATCGTCTTCTCGTCTGCAAAGTGTGATATGGTGAATTCTTCATATTATGGGCGAAGTCAAGCAGTGGCTGTGGCATAGAATGGCGTGTTGCCGCTCGGAGCCACTAGACGTTTGCAGCGCTTGAGGTGGTGGAGCGATGGTGGTAGTTAGATACCGCGGCGTAGAGCGGCAATTACAGCGATGCAGCACTTGCATCATACAAGGCGACGGCCAAGAGGCGCCGGTGTGGCTATCGGCGTGTAGCGATGCAGCGCGTGTAGTTACCTTGGCGTAGAGCGGCAGCGTGCAGCGCTGCAGCGCTTGCAGCGAGCGCGGCGGCGGCGCGGCGGCGCCGGTGCGGCTGTAGGCGGCGGCGCAGGCGGCGAGCACCGCGCGCGCCTCTTCAGCGCACACGCCTGGCGCGCGCAAAACGCGCGGCCCGCACTCCGACGACAGAACAGCCATGATCGCCGAAGACGACGGCTCGTCCGCCTCTGCAATGGCAAAATTACCTTTTCGTCGCGGTATAAAAGCGCCAGTCACTTAGAATTGAGAATTTTTTTCAGATCAATTTTTTATCAGAATATGTTACATTATCATGTCTATGAGTAATTTCCTCTATAATAATAATAATAATATTTTATTTGCATAAAACATGGTATATAAAAGATGTTTTTATGTTAATATTTATGGCTACAAAAACATGAATATGTAGGAAGGTAGTTAAATAGAATTAATTTACAACACAAAATACGCGGATCACAGGTAAAGTAAAGTAAAGTAAAGTTACAGCATATATACGTCCCACTGCTGGGCTCAGGCCTCCCCTCATTTCTGAGAGGGTTTAGGGCAAAGAAGTGTCCGCCGCGCTGCCCAAATGCGTGTTGACGAACTTCACATGTCTTCGAAATATTTTTTTCTTATTCCTCAGACATGCAGGTTTCCTCACGATGTTTTCCTTCATAAATTCGAAAGGATCACAGGTAATCAACTATAAATTGTACTGAGACTAATTTAATAGCTGATAATAATAATTAATTCGTTTCAACGAATTAATTATCCGAATAGTCTAGGATGAGCTAGTAGCGAGATACAACAAGTGAACCGTGCCACGCCAGGCCGCTCCGTTTTATACAATCGAGAAAAGTAGCTACCCGAACGCCACTGCTGATGCAATGCGCAGGTGTGCCGTGCACGTGTTGTTTACAATGATTCCGACTACCCATAGAGGCACTGCGACAAATACTATATAAATTAGAATAATTTAACCACTGATATAATTTTAATTTAAATAATCTGGTATTTAATATTTTTAAGTAATTAGGTATCTTATTATATAAGTACACACATAAATAAAGGACTTTTATTACATTTTCTTATACAAGGAATATCGTTTAGAACAAGCCTATATGGATCTCGGCGAGTACGGGGATTTACATCATCTATCGTTGTAAACAACGTTTTAGCTTCTGTACAAATATGCATACTTCATAGATATAAAGTGATGGTAGTGGTAAAAAATAAAAACCAAAGTTTTTTTAACGGATTAATCCCAGCCGCCAAATTTCGTGAACGCACTACGCGGCAAACGTCCCGATACCATCCACACCATCTGGATGCTTGGCGGTCCACCACTGTACATTTCACTAGGAGTTTTCTTCCGCGTGGAATATTTTACCACCGGCGATTTTTCCGGACCGTTACGACCTGGGGACCTTCAAGAAAAGAGCTTACTCCTTTCTAAAGGGCCGGCAACGCACCTGCAATTCCCCTGGTGTTGCGGTTGTTCATTTTGCGCAACAAATGCTTTATTTCGATCAGTGCTGTTGCCCCATACTTATAAGAAAATACTGCAGAAATGATTCTACGCATGCATGGTACGACATGACAGCGGTTTTTGTTTGTTATGTTTTTATTTGTTTAAGTGCATACACGAATGTATTTATTTTGATAAAAACATCGTAGGTACTAGTATATTATACATCAACAAAGAAGAAGAACTAGAGTAGAATTTACCCTCGGAGACGGTGATGAGCATCTTGACGTTGTCGGGCAGGCGCGCGGGCAGCCAGCGTGCGCCGCGCAGCGCGTCCGCGGCTGCCACGCACAGCAGCACTCGCCGGCTGCGCCCCAGCGCGCTCAGCAGCCGCGTCAGGGCGCCTGCCAGTGCACCCACCTCCTGCACCCACATACCGCTTCGCCTCTACATCACCTCACTCGCGACTTTTATAGAATACGGTTAATAACACACGGTCCACCTGATGGCATGTGGATGATGCGGCCAATATCAGTGCACCGACTAACGCACACAGATAAGCGGCAACGTAACCCGCCATTTATGATTTTTTTATTGAATAAGAATGACAGCACAGTCCACCTGATGGTAACTGGATGCTAGGGCCCAATCCCTACTATAAATTATTTAAATCTCAAGCAAACCAAGTAATAGTCCCTCTGGCACCAATTAACTGTGTATAAAATTCCATATTTCATTCCATTTTTATATTGGTTATATAATTTTTAAGTGCTGCACCTCATGTTTACAACTGTCATAATAAATTCTATAAATCACAAGCAAACCAAGTAAGATCTTCATTTAGCATCAATGAAAATATTATTTTATTAAGGGGTGACAAAAGAGCCCACAGTCCACTTGCTGGTAAGTGGATACTGTGTAAACATCTACATTCATCGTCCCCAGACGACTAAGATGAAATAACTCGTTTCCAGGAAATGGGCCTCCGGTTCTTTACACCGTACGAAACATAGCAGCATTAAGCTACTATTTGACGCTGGTATTCTATAAGAGCGTGGTCCTTCCATGGTCAAGCTGACCCATTTGTGCTACAACTTTAATATAGTTGCAATGTGGCTCTACCACTTATAAATCACATGTTTTTCTTATAAATACACATATACCACGTGACCTCCTGCGACCCCTGCGACACTCGTACGTACATTGTTTCGTACCGATCTCAAGTGCCATTCTAGTAAACCTCATGGTGGCTGTCTTAAAGGGACACATGTGAATTATGTCACACTCCTATCCCAATCATAGCCGTTTCCCTTAGAGTTGACGTAAAGTTACGGGATCTCTATACAGAACGCGATCGCGGCCTCTCCACCTGGGCTATTAATTCAGCCCGTTAGGAGTACTTCCGAAACAATTTTTGTAGTTACTGTTATTCGAGTGTTATTTAATTAATTGCACTTACAATAAGTGCAGCTGACATCACCGCATTAGATTAGCTGAGTACAGCAACGGATTTACACTCAGGCCCACGAGGACTGGTACCAACAAAGACCTATATAACCACTATGGTTATACGTGGTTATATTCTCTATGGGTACCAAGGTGACAGAATTTGGGAGGCTATAAATTTTTAAGGGCACTTTATGGAAAAACCGATAGGATTTGATGTCTACTTAGTCAATTCCATAAGTTAGAGGTCGCAATAAAAACTAGCTTCATGGATAATACCACGAACTTATACCACAGAATGAACAATAACTTATTCAAAATGTAGTCCATTTATACCAAAACCCGCACATATAATGCTAACAGTTATATGTTGATGAGCCTATTATGTTTTATGTAACATGTGTGTTTGTGTTTATTTTAATAAACAAATTTTCTATTATTCTTCCTTACTAAGGAAACAAGATTTAAAAATTAATGTTAACTTATATTATTCAAGGATATTTCACGAGATAATTTTTGGAAATAATTCTATTTGTACTGTTATCAACTATCATTGACACTATAATTATGTAATTAACATTATTTAGTTAAGTATATTGTATAGTGTATATTATTTGTTAAGTATATTTGGCAGGTCCAGGGCGCCATTAAGACATGACACCACTAACGAAAGTGGGATTTTGATATAGGTAAATTCATGTCTTTATCTTGAATTTGATAGCTCAAAAACACGATTGTATACTTTTGACTCGATCATAATTATTTGCGAAAACACCTCTAAAAATCACTATACTTAGTTGAAATTACAACGAAATCATTTGATCTATATGCTTGGGAATCACTCAAATATATTCATAACATCAATATTCATAATTTAATTGCTCATTATTTTAATAACTTAAATCAATAATTTTTTAAAATATATTTTAAAATTCTGACAATTTCTAAGCGCTTTTAATCGTCGCGGGCGCTACGCAATTTTAGACCTTATGACGGCGATTCTTCAAGTTTTTATAGAAATTATGTATTCACTCGGATCAGTACGGCGATAGCGTTTTCGATGTGTCGTCTTAACTAGTGTAAATACCCCACTAGAGTTACAGTAGATTCTGTATTTATAAATAAATGCAGGTTATTTATACATTTGCCCAAGAACTTCAGACACAATTTACGAGCTGGTGGAATACATGCAATGTTCTCAATAATTTATACTTATTGATTAAAAATTATTTCATGATTTTCTTTTATTATGAATTTCTGCCTTAATAACTCTCAATAATATGGGAACCATTACTACACGTTGCTCAATCGTGAATTTCTCCGTAACTAATTTCCAAAGACTATGTTTAAATAATTTAAAATCAAATTAAGAAAAATTTGTGAAACTTTATTTTAATTTTTAATGGTAAAAGTCACTACTTTTGGACCACCTGGTAGAATGAATGAGTTGGCTTGACGGGGGAGGATCATACTCTCAGAGAATACGAGTGTAAAATAGAAGCTTAATGCTGCTGTCTGTTTCGTATGGTGAGCATAAGGGAAAACAGTAGAAGTTTTTGAATTCTACACTAAAATTTCTACTTCGAAAATATCTTTCAACACAAACACACCTAAGCTAAAGAATCTATCAGTACTTTTGTCAAGTTTACTCTAGCTCATGAACAGTCTACTTGACAAGGACATCAATAGTAGCTGATATTATATAGTAGAAACGCACTACACGGCAAACGTCCCGATACCATCCACACCATCTGGATGCTTGGCGGTCTACCACTGTACGTTTCACAAGGAGTTTTCTTCCACGTACAACCTCTCTGTGGAATAGTTTACCAACGGCGATTTTTCCGGACCGATACGACCTGGGGACCTTCAAGAAAAGAGCTTACTCCTTTCTAAAGGGCCGGCAACGCACCCGCAATTCTCCTGGTGTTGCGGTTGATCATGGGCGGCGGTAGTCACTTAACATCAGGTGAGCCGCATGCTCGTTTGCCCCCTCTTCTATAAAAAAAAGCTGGGTTTTGGTGTAAACACCACGTTTAGTATATGGATTACCAATTTCAGTACCAGATGTCTCTTTCCTTTGAACGTATTCTTTGGCCTGAATATTAAAAAAAATATAAAAACGAAAAATGGTATAAACGTGTAGTGGCGGTGTAAAATTCTCCTCTATCTCATATAGTATATCGCGACGAAGGTAGACTGAATCAGGAGATACAGGAGGACAGCAGTATCTTCCTAATAACAACTCAAAATAAAAAAATAAACGACGCTGCATCTACAGGGAGACTTGTGTTCAACAGTGGACTTTTATACGCTCTAAGATAATCCATACATTAATTAGATTAGATAATATAATATAAACAATACCAAAAAGTTATACCGTTATATTTCGGAACCCACTAAATCTTCAGAGTATTTTCAGTAACTTCCAATGACTATTCTTCATTTTTTATACGTAGCTACGCCACGCTGCAGCTATTTTATGGTTGTAACATACATACATAAACACTCACGCCTGTCACCCAGAGGGGTAGGCAGAGACTACGGACTTCCATTTGGCACGATCCTGACATACCTCTTTCGCCTCCTTTACATCCATATATCTACGCATACATGCTCGTCGGTTAAGGGTACTTCTAACGTGGCCCATTTTCAAAATATCGCCAATTTGGTCGATAAACTTTTTTCTAGGGCGTCCCTTTCCGACTCGGCCGTTCACATCTGCCATATAAATTTGCTTTGTCACTCTTTCCTCATTCATTCTTTCTACGTGACCAAACCACCGAAGCATTCCTTTCTTAATCCTGGTCACATCATCTTGCATACCACATTTATCTCTTATCACGCAATTTCTCACCCTGTCATTCAGATTAAACCCTAGCATATTCCTTAAAGACCGCATTTCTACAGCATTTATTCTACTTTCGTGCTTCTTCTGCCACACCCAGCTTTCACTACCATACATTAAAGTAGGGACTAACACAGCATTATGAATTACCATACGTGCCTGTTTTGACACATTCTGGTTCTTCATAATAGAGTGTAGTGCCCCATTCACTCTATTCCCTGCATTTACTCGTCGTTCTATTTCCCTATCATATCTACCATCCCTGCTAAATACACATCCCAAATACACAAACTCATCCACTTGCTCAATTAACTCTCCTTCTATTCTTATTTCACATACCGTTTTGCTTTCTTCTCTTTCAAAAACCATCACTTTCGTCTTACTTGCGTTCACTTTCATTCCCCTTTCTTTCAATTCCCAGTTCATTAATGTAACCATCATCTGCAACTCTGCCGCCGATGACGCAAGTATGACTTGATCATCGGCATACAAAAGGCATTTGACGGTTAACTCGCCCATTCTTAACCCACATTCTTCATCTTTCAAAGTTTGCAAACACCGGTCCATAAATAGGTTGAACAGCCAAGGGGAAGCTACACAGCCCTGTCTGACACCTTTTTGGATGCCAAACCAGTCCGAGTAGACCCCATTGATCCTGACACAAGCACTAGAGTCCCTATAAAGAGAACTTAATGCCTGTATCAAACCAGCGCTCAACCCATATGAGTTCAGTGTTTGCCATAACACATTCCTGTCCACTCTGTCATAAGCCTTTTCCAAGTCCATGAACGCACAAAAAACTTTCTGGTTTTTGGCCAAAAACTTCTCCGCAATCATGCGCATGAAAAAGACTTGATCTGTACACCCCATTCCCTTTCTAAAACCCGCTTGCACATCCCAAATTTTTCCATCAGTTTCTTTCATAACTCTTTCAATTAACACCTTAGCATACAGTTTACCCACAATACTAAGCAAGCTGATACCGCGGTAGTTTTTGCAGTCCTGCTGTGACCCTTTTCCTTTATATATTGGTACTATAACTGCTTTACACCAGTCATCCGGTACCCGTTTTAATTCCGAACATAAATTAAACAAGGTGTACAGCAGGCCTGCCACCACTCCCTCTCCAGCCCTTAGCATCTCGTAACACATCTTGTAACACTAATGTATAAATACTATAATATAATAGCAGCAGGATAATCCTGCTGTGTTTCGTATGGTGAGTGTAGAGATCCAGAAATTCTTTTTTTAATGGAAACAAGGCATTCTATCTTAGTCCTCAGGCGTGGCAATGCATCTGCGTTTTGATTCTTAAGAGGTTAGAGTAAGTCAGCTCAAATTCTAATTTCGCCCCCACTTCCCCGCGCGTCGTATGCTATGTACCAACATGTTTGTAATCACTAATACTCTAAGTAGATAGGTCGTTAGATACTTATTTCATTAGGTTTATCATATTTATGCCTGTTTCTTAACGCCAACCCAGTCGCTTCTTATTTTTATAACGGTTATTTCCCATTTTAATTTTACGTCTTCCTGTTGCGTAATGTGTTTTCTGATCGTAAGCGACACAACTTCTACCTTCAAAAGCCGGAGCGATACTAACGGGGCGACAGGAATCAAGCTTACGCGCCGATAGTTTAGGTAATTTCTTTTTACAGTGAAAATAATGGTATTTAAAAAAAAAAGTAAATAACATAAGCACTGCTTTATAGTTAGTTCAGTTAGTATGCAAAGTTTCATGATCTTATTTAAAGTATTTTATGAACAACAGCGGTTTATTGTTTAGTTTGGAGGTAACTTTGGATTTTTTTTCTATCGAGAAAATTTTACGGAATCGTGTTTTCGTGTAACATAAACCTTAACATTAATCCTCAACTTTACCATATATTTATTTCAAAATTAATGCTGCAATACTTTCGGCATAACGGAGGCTCTTGCTAAGCCATTTGAGGTTATATTTCCCCTTAATCGGGGATAAATGTAGACGTCTATGGGCCGCAGCATCCACTTACCATCAGGTGGACTGTGAGCTCGTTTGTAACCCTTATTTTATTTAAAAAAATGACATCTACATGAAAAGATTAGGTAATATGATGGAAAATAGGTATTATTTTACGCTAGCTGAAGATGCATACAGAAAAATCAATATTTACATTTCTTCCACGATAGACCGTGCCGGTGTGGAGAACGTGACACTGGTCAACAATGGACTTCAGCAGCTGATGGGAACTGCTAGACTGGGATGTTAAACCCACGAACCTGAAAATGAGGAAATTATTATACTGGGTGATTATTTTTACCGTCTGGAAAAAATAAGATGTAACAGGTGACCGGAATGGCACTATGGCCTATGGCACTGATATTTTACAATTTTTTTACAACATATTATGAAATCGATTTAACGATAAATACTACTAATTGGGTACGTATTATTTTAATTTCGATATTTTTTAATTGATTTGTTTATTTAGTTCCGTTTTTATTTTATTTATTATCGAAAGTTTATTTAAAATTACTACTGTTTTTAATGGTTCAATTTCATAATATATTTCGTTCATCTGTTTCACTAAAAAATCATCCATTATAGATTATTGTGCAGTGATGTTGTGTAAGAACATCCACTAACGCTATATTTAACGCCATTACTGGTATTCCGTAATGGCGCTATGCGTGCTCCCGCCTCGATTTGCTATATCCATATTGTACTGTATCCATAATATACCTGCAGCGTAGCTCTACCATGTAAATATTTCTACATATTTTTCTTTACACGGCAACAAAGCTCCTATTTTATTAAATTAACCCCGTGTAGCCTACGTCATTATAAAAGAAACTACTACCCAATATCACTTGGTAGATATTGTAAGAGATGATAAAGCGAAACAATATGAAAGCCGTAGTAATAGCTACAGACTTTTATGTATATAGTAAGTGAAGGTATTGAGGTCATCCGGTTAATATGGTCACATTCTTATAACACAAAAACTATGATAGCGTTGTTTGCATAGATGGCTCTGTGATACGATAGCTCTTCATCAGCCAATCAAATAATAAGCACTCAAAAGGGCGCTACTTTATCGAAGCCGATTTGACAGTTGACATTATAGTAAATATTTTAGTTGACTTTAGTATTGTGTATTGTAGTTAGTTTTTTTTTTAAGTTGATTTTTCGAAGTGTTCTTAATTATTACCAAAGCTTGTTTGTTATTGTTTACTTGATATGTTATACTATATGGCTTTGGTGTTTTTTGTCTTTGCCCTTCTCTTAGATTTGGTTTTATAAAGCGGCAAAGCTTAAGGTGACTCCCACCTGACTATTACCCGTTCACGTATCTGACCAATAGACTGGCAATTCACAACAAAACAGTGTTACAGCTGTGGATTGCACGGACGCGGGTAAAAATGCCACGCATTTATATTACTGTACAGTTACTGTTTTTAGGCAAATAAAACTTCCCCAAATCCCAAAATAAACTTCAAATCACGTTGACAAAGTGCGCACATAAATAATAACAGCGATTTCTTAGTCATATTAAACAAAATCAGTATTAAGTTCTTAAAAATAACTTTGACGGTTTATAAAACAAAGAACTAGTCTTGTCGTTCGCTGTCTAATAAAAAAATTACAGAGAATTGAGCATAAATTATAAAGTATTAGCATAGTAAAAACAGTAGTAGTAGGCTATCTTCTACGAAATGTACCGAGCACAGCTAATATGAGTATGTGCCTGGCACGTGACAGTACGGACTCGTACGTACGAGCCACAGCACGCACACAACGACACTTGCTAACACGAAAACATCGGACCGAGTCGGGGACGTCCAACGATGCGCTCCGCAATCACCTTTGTTTGAGACTTTGTTGACTTTTAATAAAATTTTGCTAGCAGTCCTTTTTATTTTTCTTTTTGTAAAATAAATTAATATAAGCGTTTGTTTACGTAAATGAGCCTTTTATTAATAGGTTATATTACTACATATATCTATACATACAACATCAGATGAAATTAATTTTAAACATTAAATCTGAGCTGTAACCATATGCTCAGTATTAATTTACTCGTATTTTAGTTATTTGGAATTTGTTGTAATGTAAAGCTGGAATTTTTTTTGACAAACGTTGATACTTTGGTGTACTTTGAGAGGAATCTAAAGAAATGATTAACAAATATGATGCGTAGGTACGTATCCATATGTATTATGTTTGTAAATATTATAACTATAATACTTATAAAACTAAATGAGACTTAACTGTTAAACAAAAAGACAGTGACAACGCTGCAACGGTAGGCATTTAAGTCTCACGTGGGTCGGGAGTTATCATACTATTCTGTTTTTACAATGGTATTAGTATCGTAGTCACCGTTTTGTAGTATACACTATACATAAAAGTTTTTGATCTCGCTACCAATCCGCCTCCGCGCCGGGCTCGATCCACAGCTGCGTCTAGCGCCGCCAGACATTCTTGTTTTAAAATACGTCCTCTATTTCAGACCCAAAAATTGATTCTGTCTTCTAATTTGAAATCTTTAATAGAAGACAAGGCAATATTGCGCGTATTCGACATTTCTTCTGCTAATTGAGATTAAAGAACGTAAAAATCACTTTGAGATGATGTGCGATGTTAGAGAGACAAAGTAAGTTACACAGGTGGTGACGTGCATACCGCAAAATGAGCGCGACGTCGGGCAGCCAGGTGTGCGCGAGTGCGGCGGCGCGCGCCAGCAGTGAGGCCTTGCCGCAACCCGCGCCGCCCAGCAGCGCCAGCGGCACCGAGCTCTCCCCCGTCACGTACCTGCACACGCACATGTACACATACCTTATACCATAGAATACTGTAATACACAATAGAATGGCTGTCAACTTGATAATTCACATACGCCAGTACGCCAGCAGTTGAGCCATGATACGACTGCCGTTGATGATTGTTTGGATGTATCGATGCATACCCCAGATAATATCACGTTTAGAAACGGGAAACGTCCTGCGCAATCAGTGGCGATGAAATGTGACCCTTGTCCCCAAAACATGGCCCCTGTAGTACAAGAAATAAAGCAAATGCAGGACGACTTCGAATCACGCCTTACCATGAAAATTTGCGCACTACTCAACGAGCAATTTAATAAATTTAAGACTTCGGTATTTGAAAAAATTTGCAATTTAACCAATAAGATTGACAAATTAGGAAAAATAATCCTAAAAATGGACAAAGATAATAGTGCATCAACGCAGGGATATGTAGCGGCGGTACAGCACCCATTGAACCTAGATAATGGGAAGACTAAGCCGAAAGTAAAATCTGGCCCTCAGGAGAAAAATAAGGGAGCTTCGGGCAAACCTAATCCACCCGCAAAAGTAAACACACCCATATCTTCTTTAGCGCCAGTTTCAACTTTAGTCTCTGATTCCAACACTTCGATTTTGAGTGTAAGCCGTGAGACAACTGTTGCTCCCCGGGATGGCGTGGAGCAAAAAGACCCGGAAGAATGGATACAGGTGAGACGTAAAACTGGACGCGCTTCGCTGCCCGGCGTGGTTCGCGGTACTGCAGCGCTGGGGGTGACAAGACTGCGTGCATCTGAGAGATGGAGGTAATTGCATCTCTATTATGTTCATGAGGGTACCACAGTAGAAGAGGTGCGTGCTCATCTCTACTCTATTAGTGGAAATAATGATTGCACAGTGGAAGAACTGAAAGCAAGGGGACGTTACTCATCGTTCAAGCTTGGAGTCCCGTCGAGGATTAGCGAGAGTGTTATGTCACCAAATAATTGAGCTGAAGACATCTGTATAAAACCGTGGCGGCAGAACTTTCGTGCCAAGAAAGAAAGTGCGTAACCTATATTTCTGTTATCAAAACGTTAGAGGTCTACGTACTAAATCGGATACTTTTAGGAATAATGTGTCTCAATGCAACTTTGATGTTATAGCCTTGACCGAAACCTTTTTGAACAGTTCCGTATTTGATGGCGAATTATTTACTTCGGAATATTTAGTCGTACGTAAAGACCGCACAGGGGACGTCGGGTGGGGAGGAGTGCTCCTTGCTGTACGAAACTGCTATACGGTGCAACAAGTAACTAATGTAGATGCCTATACGTCTGATATGGAACTGCTTTTTGCCATTATTAGTGGAAAAAGTGTTGGGAAAGTTTTTATGTTGTGTCGTTTATTTGCCTCCTAAATGTAGTGATAATCTATATCTCAAGGTATTGACGTGCATTGAAAATGCTATCATTGCATATTATTCTCTTAATGTCCTAATAATAGGAGATTTTAATTTGAATTCTTGTAGTGTTAATGTTAAGAATAATTTTAATTTATTTTGTGACTATTGTGGGCTTCAGCAACATAATATTGTGTATAACAAATATGATGGCATGTTAGATCTCGTGTTGAGCAATTTTAACCCGGAGCTGGTCTTAGTGTCCGAGGGTTCAGATCCCTTAGTACTAATTGATAAGTATCACCCTCCGCTGGAGGTGACGCTTAGGTTTCAGTGCGATGCGCAGGTCCAGTCACCATCCTCTCCACTGCCGGTTCAGAGCCCGGGAGCTGCTCCAAGCTGGAATTGGCGTAAAGCAGACTTTCTGGGCCTGTACATGGCATTAAAAAGTATAGATTGGTCGGACATGTTTGTAATTGCAGACGTTGACGACGCAGTTGCGTTATTCTATCACCGTCTTTATAATCGTATCAGTCAATATGTTCCAACTAAATCCCCTTACATGCCGAATTATAAGTACGTATATCCAAAATGGTTTTAATGCTGATATTATATGTAATATACGTAAACATATTATCATTTGAAACGGTATAAGGCTGAAGGTAAAGAGTTCAACAAGGAATTATTTAAATACTATAGATAGCATATTAAAAACTTGATTGACACTGCATATAAGCAGCACTTACATCTGACTCAACAAAATATAATTGACGACCCGGCCAAATTCTGGGAGTACGTTAAGAATAGGAAGAATCACAGGCAGCGTATGATCGCTTATTCTTCCAGTGGTGTCGAAGTTGTTGGGCAATCTGCGGCCGACGCTTTTGCGAACTATTTTAGTTCGGTATATCAGAACAAAGTTCCTGAACTGGACCATGTTGATGCGGTACGTGCCGCAGATAGTCAATATGACTCCACCTGTATCACAATAAATACTATTGATAATACCAAGTTGAAGGAAGCAGTAAGGCGGCTAAAACCGAGGTCGACGTGTGGCCCTGATGGTGTCCCTGTTTTTTTAGCAAAGGACTGCATATCCGCTTTTGAGAGTCCACTCCTGTACCTCTTTAACTTGTCACTGACTCAGTATAAGTATCCAGAAATTTGCAAAGTTTCTAGGGTTACTCCGGTTCCAAAAACTGATGGTGAAAATGACGTTTCGTCTTTTAGACCGATTGCAGTCCTGTCAGTCTTTGCAAAATTATTTGAAATTGTCTTGTCAGCAAATTAATAAGCAAACTCAAAAGTTATTGCATGATAGTCAACACGGTTTTCGAACTGCCCGTTCTACAACTACCAATCTTGTGTCTCATCTTGACTATACATATGCTGAATTGGATGCTGGTAGGCAGGTGGATGCTGCGTACTTCGATTTTAAGAAAGCATTTGACCTGGTCGACCACGATATCTTGTTGCGTAAATTGGCGGTGATAGGCTTTTCCCCGGCACTCGTCAAGTTTTTTTCAAATTACTTACGCGATCGACGTCAGTTTATTAAAGTGGGTGCATTTGAGCCTAGTGACTATTACACAAGATCTGGAGTGAGCCAGGGAAGTACGTTGGGGCCTTTGCTCTTTCTTATTTTCATTAATGACTTACCGAATAGCGTGACTGCCTCCAAATGTCTGTTGTTCGCGGATGATCTCAAGTTAAGCCTAGGTATAGATGACCCGTCTGACTGCGAGGCATTGCAAAGGGACATCAATGCGGTTATGGATTGGAGTGTATTAAATCATCTTCCATTTAATAGTAATAAATGTAAAATAATAACATTAACGCGTAAACGCTGTCCACTAAAAAAAGAATATAAATTATGTGACACGCCCTTAGTAAGGGTAAGTGAAATTCGTGACTTAGGATTATTGTTAGACGCTAAACTTGACTTTCATAACCATGTGACTACTGTATGTAAAAAGACCAGTAAATTGCTTGGCTTCGTTATTCGCACTTCTTCACAGTTTGATAGATTAGAGGTCACTTTGGTACTTTACAATGCATATGGTCGTAGTAAGCTTGAGTACGGTGCCATTGTATGGAATCCCTATGAGGAAAAATATATTTTGATGATAGAGAGAATACAGCGCAAATTTGCACGATGGCTATATAAACGGAAATACGGTTACTACCCCTATCTATATCCGTCCTTATTTGTTAATGGTATGGTGGGTTTGGACACGCTTAAACTTAGGCGAACTATGCAGTTGATAACACACTACCTAGAAATCATCCATAATCGTATAGATAGTCCGATGATATTAAGTAGAGTAGGGTTGTTGGCTCCGAAGCGGCTGGGCTGTGATGTGGAGGGGACGGTGGCACCACGGCGGCGGCCTCGCCTTCTGTGGCAGCCGCCGGCGCGCACCAGGTACGGCGCTTATGCGTACACTTCTTGTGCTATACGGCTTATCGGAGACATGCTCGCAGATTATAAGACCGATTTATTTGCTGATTGCTTAGGCAACTGTGTAATTAAGCCCTTCTATTTTTGACATCCAATTTTGACAAATTGTAATATTATTAGTATTCTCTTAATCCTATCTTATGCAATCAATCTGACAATGACATTTTGCTTAATTTATTTGACTTTTAATCTATTTGGCATGTATTTTTTTGGTATTTAGTTGATCTACTGGACATGTATTCTTTAATTTGACCTTTTGACATGTATCTTGTATTATTACTGTTATTTAATACTGTAATTTGTTAATTAGCATGCTGACGTTTTGGGCAAACTGTAAGCCAGCATGTACACTGTTTTTAAAATATAAATAAATAAATAAATATAAATAAATAAATAAATGGTACCTAAGCTGGGCAAGGCGTCAAGAGAATTTAATACTGCCTGCACCGTTTTTAGACGATATTTTATTTGTTTATGATAAGTGGACGATTAATAAATCATTTAAAAGAGAAAATGTTTTTAATTCATCCTCCTTCTGCTTTTTTATAATTATTTCAAACTTCTAGAATTTAGTTGGACGGCGGCGTCTGAATCTTCTATTTGTGAATGTCCTACAATACATTAAATTATGGTGAAGTCTAGTTTACAATAAAGTCTAATATTTATTTTCTTAAAGTGTAATGTGAGAGCTTGGTGTGAGAATAACATTGTATGCATAGCATAAGCAAAATAATAACCTATATTTTTTCTACCATGAAGCACGCGTAAACATTTTAGTTTTTTTAAAATGGTATTGATATATAAATAAAATAATACGGTAATCGTTGCTGTAACATCAGGCCCAGCTTTCTATGAACTTTCGCCCGTCTCCTTTAAACATTTTAGATTTTTGATTAATGTTCAAGATCATCATTAAAAAAAATCACTTGAATTTTAATACATATTTATTTGTAAATAGTGTGCACTTGGGCAATTTCTAAATAATTTGCACATGCGAAATTCGGAAACGATTTTAACGTCATAACACATCTCGTGTTGACAGTTATACGTGTGAAGTGACATGTTAGTGACATTTAAGTGGCTACACGGGCTCCGTCCACTCCTCCTTTCTATATATATGTATTATAGTATTCTATGCCTTATATCTATATTAACATTTATTAGCTTACACCTATTATTTTCTGTCTGGCGCCAATAATATATAATAAAATCCCCAAACACATCAAACAATTGCCTACCAGACTGTGTTTGTGAAGACCCGGCTGTGTTTTAACTTCCCGTTACGAAAATCAATAATTTTCAAAAAATCGGGAAGTTATTGGTTTCACACCAGTTTTCGAAAATCGAGGTTTTGAGGTCCTAGGAAGCTATACTACCTATTCCTACGAGGATGTCACTGTGTGTATATATGTACGTATGTGTGTGCGTGCGTGTATGTAAACCTCTCAAAACGTTTGAACAGCTTGACCGATTTTAACGAACTTGGTGGCGTTCGAAAGGGTTTCACGAAACTTATATTTTCAATACCGTTTCAACCGATTTGGACCGGTAAATTTTAAGAAATCTCAAAAATAAAATTTTCAAAAAAATGTTTTTTTGGTATATACTATAAACAGATGTAATGATCAATTTTAAAATCTAATCAGCTCTTAAACATGAAAAACGACGTCGATGGCTGCGAACTACTTCAAATTCGATTAATGCGTTAAAGAGAAATCGATTTAGAAAAAATAGTCTAATACACAGAAATAGTAATTACGATTTCAGTGGTCTAATCGTTTTTTTTTGTATAATAGATTTTATTATTGTTCTTGAAACACCTCGTCGATTGCGACCAATCACATCTAAATCGGTTGATCTATTCGAAAGTTATCGTTTTCCAAAAATTACAAAAAAATAACTTCGAAATTTCTGTACGGATCGTTTTTGATGTAATTCTTTTCCAGTGTGTAAGACCGACGGCTCTATAGTGTATTGGCACGTTGGCTCGAATCTCACACGCAATAACTACTTGTATGGCCAATAAATAATTGCCTTCCAAGACTGAGAGTTAATACACATGCAATTTATGTAAAATAAAACCATGATAAGAGAAATCCTATAGTTTATTAATTTACTCACGTTTTAAGCTCGTTGAGGGTAATCTCTCGGTTGGCAGTGCATTGCGCCGCCTTCTGACAAAACGAAAGGTGCTCGCTGATTTCGTCGAATAGACTGGAATAAATATGAGGTAGTTTTAAAGAGCCGCTATGATTTTGAAATCAAATGATAACAAAAGTATTTACTATGTGGTGGCGGTGAATGAAAATTCACCACCAATACCGTTCTTACGCCGTTGTAATATAGACTGAAAGAGATAGCACGGGAGTTTCATACAAGCGTCTCGCAACCCACAGACACAGAGTAGGTAAACCTCTAAGGTAGCAGACAGAGATAACAACGTGACATTTAGTTCAGTGCTACATACTGAAGTGATCATCGCGTTATTTTCTGTCTTCCTTCCGTTTTCGCAAAATCTTCTGCAGTCTCGTTCATTCCAGTAATAAACCACAATATACGAAGTTTGTTTATGAGTTGCACAGTGCATGCTTCAGTAGCTCTGACCTAGGTTTGCTCGATCGGAAGACCAACATATCTGGACAAATTTTGAAAAGGTCAGGATTTTGGGAGTTTTGACGGGAGAAATAAACATAAAAAATAAGAAGTTTATTTTTTTTGAGAGCAGATTACAAAAAGTTCTTTAAACAAAAATAATTTAAGTAGGTACACATAATACTATACGTGGTAGAGCCGTGCTGCAGTTATGTTAGTAGTATAGTTGTAACACGAATGGGTCGGCTCGACTAGAGCAGACTATGCGACGAGGCATTCCATCTTAGTCCTCACGGGTGACAACATAAGTTGCCAGATGTATTTGGCACTGGGCTTGACTGGCCACCAATTTGGATACTTTAGTTGTATCCATAAAATATTTAAAATTCAAACAATTAATATTGCAGTTCCAATTACCAACTCAGCTTTTATTAAATCAAAGGCCATACGTTAACTTTTCGAGCAGCTGTTTGTCTGGAGATTTTGAATTTTGTCGGGAGTCTGGAGATCATTTAAAATGTTGGGAGAATTCAGACTAATCCCGACCATCTGGCAACACTACTCCGACCACGTCGATAAGATTTCTTTTCGAATGATTTTTCACATGATTTAGGTAGGTGAGTTACTTACTTAACTATACAATATGTAACGTAATTAACGCACACCCTCAGACACCCCAATTAGTATATTATGTTATAATAATAATACGTACACTGAATTTTTAGTTAAACATTTTGATGCACTGATTATTTCAATCAAATATATCAAATTAGTTATACTAATTCCGGAAGAATGTTGTGGTCACAGTACAAATCCACGAACGCAAAGACTTTATCGTGCTTGAAATAAAGTTCATTTTTCTTTATTTTTATTGAATGACAGAATTAGTAATAATACAAATCAAACTGCACTCTTAAGTCTTATGGCCTTAAGTTACGGTCCATTTCAGTTTGTTTTGACTGTACAGATTTAGTGTGACTGTGATTTACCTAGTTTTAATTATTTTTGGGATATAAAATTTCCTATATTAAAAACGATAGAAATCGATTCAGTAAACGATTCTGAATAAACTACTTTCTCAAAGTGCGTTAATTACGTTACGTGTTGTATATAAGCGTTGACGTGATGCTATAAGTGTTAACTATTATTATTATATTATATAATATTTCATTCATATATTCACCTAGTGGGCACGCCGCAGCTGCCCGCGGGCAGCTCGTTCTCGGCGATGAGCGTGTCGAGCAGCGCGCCGAGCCGCTCGGCGAGCGCGGCGCGTATACTTTCCGCGTACTCCTCGTCACCGTTTACTGGACGACCGCGAACACTCGCGCGGATTATGTTGCGTTCGCTCAGGTGCGACTGGGGAGTAAAAAAATATTCAATATGAAGGGTATCTTCAGTATAAGCGTTATTTTAATCCTATTCTTATTAACTTCTTGAAATTATTGGATCGGACATTTTTTTGTATTTCAACATGCTCTGAAGTCCTTAGAATCTAGTGTTACCATTTTAGAATGGTGAGATACCGTATGTGGAGGGATACGTAGGCACAAATTGGTGCGTTTATTTAGAAACGCTTGTGAAATTTAAAAAAAAATGTCTGTCTAATAACATAACTGTCTCAACCGTCTGTCTAAACTGTCTATCAAATTCTGCAAATGCCTGTCGTATGTAAATCCTACTAGAATCTGATGTCACTATTTCTATGAACTCTATGGTAACTTCTTCTGAAACATCAGTGTGGTTGGCAAGATATTGTGACCAGAATTAAGAAAAGAATGCTTAGGTGGTTTGAACACGTAGAGAAAATGAATGAGAAATGAGTGACAAAGTAAATTTATGCTGCAGATATGAGGGAATCGGCAAGGTTCGTCTCAACCGGAAGTTCTTAAATTTATTAATATTTATTAAGTCGATTAAATTGGCGATATAGGTTTTGAAGATGGGCTAAATTAGGAGCATCTTTAAATGACGAGCATACGTGTGTAGATAAACGGATGTGAAAGAGTGGAAAGAAAGAAATGTAAGTCTATTGTCTGCTTACCCTCTGCGTGAGGTCTACGCAAAATGTGCGACGCCATTTTTATAGATTTAGCTCATCCTTTATTTAGTTCCTAGGGCTTGTTTTTCCCAGAAAATATTAGAATTACAGACACGTCTTTTCTACATATTTATTATATTATGTATAAATTATATGCATAGACTAGTTGTTTCCTATGACTAAACTATACCTACGTGGAATTTATTACGATTGAATTTCATGTTTTTTTTAAATAAAAGTAGTCCAAGCTACTCCTTACAAAGTCAGCCAGTATCTGTCAGAGAAAGTCCCGTGAAAAACGGACCTGCAGATCAGATAGACATGCAGGCAGACGAAAATTTTAGAAACTGTTTTTTTTTTCTTCTTCTTCTTATGAGTACCGTATATGCATTTAGTCAATAGCCGTTATTTTAACATTAAAAACAGACGCATCAATTTTATTTATTTGTATAGATTTAGTTTATTATTTGACTACCTAATACGTTTGTGGCCGTAGAAGGAAAAGGGGAGATCTCCCGCCGGGCAAGGTGTTCTGCCCGGGGAGCGGCCGACACTCCGAGTGATATAGTTCGGAGATGTTCTATGTATACTGTTTATGATTCGGAATATTGATAGCGTGATTTAGGCTTCGGTGTGTTTCGCTTGCGGCGCGAATAGTTTAATATTTTTTTAAATATAATAAATCATTACTCAATACGTGTATATCGGGCTTAACGTGTAACTGTAACGTTGCGGCAGCTTACGGTGTGTAAAAATGGAAGGAGACGAAGACTTTTCCTATATTACTTTTATTTTCTAACTTACCAGCTAACTTAATTACTGTGACAATGTGAGTACTCACGAATACGTGACTACCTAACTTACAAACTAACTTAATTACTACTGGCCTGTCGTAACAATTATACATTGGTTTTAAAAGTATTGAATATTCTTACATCTATATCTACGCATACATACGTTAAGGGTACTTCTAACGTGGCCCATTTTCAAAATATCGCCAATTTGGTCGATAAACTTTTTTCTAGGGCGTCCCTTCCCAACTCGGCCGTTCACATCTGCCATATAAATTTGCTTTGTCACTCTTTCCTCATTCATTCTTTCTAAGTAACCAAACCACCGAAGCATTCCTTTCTTAATCCTGGTCACAACATCATCTTGCATACCACATTTATCTCTTATCACACAATATCTCACCCTGTCATTCAGATTCAACCCTAGCATACTCCTTAAAGACCGCATTCCTACAGCATTTATTCTACTTTCGTGCTTCTTCTGCCACACCCAGCTTTCACTACCATACATTAAAGTAGGGACTAACACAGCATTATGAATTACCATACGTGCCTTTTTTGATATATTCTGGTTCTTCACAATAGAGTGTAGTGCCCCATTTACTCTATTCCCTGTATTTACTCGTCGTTCTATATCCCTATCATATCTACCATCCCTGCTAAATACACATCCCAAATACACAAACTCATCCACTTGCTCAATTAACTCTCCTTCTATTCTTATTTCACATACCGTTTTGCTTTCCTCTCTTTCAAAAACCATCACTTTCGTCTTACTTGCGTTCACTTTCATTCCCCTTTCTTTTAATGCCCAGTTCATTAATGTAACCATCATTTGCAATTCAGCAAAAGAGGTGTATCAGGATCGTGTCAAATGGAAGTCCGTAGTCTCTGCCTACCCCTCTGGGTGACAGGAGTGAGTGTTTATGTTATGTTATATGAATATTCTTACGTCACGTAAATAAATTGAGTCACATCTTTAAAGACGTGCTGGTTTTGATTAGCAGGTGGTAGGTGACTTCCTGATGGCACTGTGTTGAATATCCTTAAGTCACGTTCTTGAATAGGTTTTATTCGTTCAGTTGTTATTTGCTCAACAGACGTTGCTGTATGGTAGGCGACTTCCTGATTGCTTGCAAGGTTTCGGTAGGCATATGTAACTAGCGTGCATGCGTGCGTGTGTATGTATGTGTGCATGTGTGAGCGTGTGTACCGAGCGGTACCTTGAGGTCCTTCTGCAGGTTGGCGAGGCGGCGCTGCAGCTCGGCGCCGTGCGCAGGGTCAGCAGCGTCCGCGTCGGGCTCGGGCGGCGCGGCGCCGCGGCACACCCACACGCAGCGCCGTGCCGCCTCGCTGCTCATCAGCACCGAGTGCTGCACCTCCTGTGCGCAAGCAACCAATTATACAGCTATCAATTATACAGGCTTATTTTTCAAAGACTACACAAATTTTATATTTCATTTCTAATATATAAATAACGATACACCGTTATTGCAGTTTTTAAAAATACGAGTAAATATGGCTTCTACTTTTATTTGAAATTGTCCCGAATTGAATGTGATTTATGGACCACAACTACGCTCCTCTATGTGCGATTCAAGTCACAACATTTTTGACTGACCGAGCGACCCTTACAAATGTAATAAATTAGTAGGCTTTAAATATTAATGACTGACAATCAGTTAAAATAATGCATACTACGCATTCTGAATTTTAAAGGATAAAAAAGACTGAATATTTTTTTCTCCACCATTCGATTATATTACTTATTTTGAACTTTCTCTGCAAATTTATGAATATAATGCAAAATAACCCTTATATAAATTATAAACAAACCAAGTAGGTTCTCCAACTGCATCAATAAAAGTATTTTTTAAATAAAATAAGAGTCCTCCTAGTAAACACAATCCTCTCTAAAATTCTATGAATTATTGACAAAGCAAGTTGAATCCTTGCCGGCACTAATGAAAGTATTATTTTTTATAGAATGATAGTGAGCAACGAGTATACAGTATTTTTAATGGTAAATGTATACTGTGGCCCGTAGACATCTATATCTTTTTTATAGCATTGGGTGACAAACGAGCACACAGTTTACCCAATGGTAAGTGGATGCTGTGGCCCATAGACATCCACATTTATCCTTAATTAAGAATCAAAATGCAAATGCGTTGTCACCTCTGAGGACGAAGGTAGAATGCCTCGATTTCAGTAAAAAGGATTTCCGGTACTCTACACTCACCATACAAAACACAGCAGCATTAAGCCGCTATTTTACGCTGGTATTCTGCGAGAGCGTTGTCCTGCCCCGGTCGAGCCGACCCATTCGTGCTACAACTATAATATAGCTACAGCGTGGGTCTACCACATAATAAAAGTTTATTTTCTATCCTCGTTTAATATCTATCCTCGATTAAGAATGAAAATGCAGATGCGTTGTTTCAGTTTCATGTGTCCAGATTCAAAGGATCAAAAACTATTTCTAAAATTAAATCAAACGTTAATAAAATGGGCGATTGGGGAAAATGATCTTATGGCTTTCGATAGATGGCAGCATAACCATTTCGTTTCCTATTACAGCCTTACAATCAGACATTATAATGGCTTTCTAAGACCATAAAACCGGCCGGAAGACAGTAGTGCAATCTACCTAGAGCCTAGACTAACTTCAAGGCAGAACAACAATCCTCGCACTCGTAGTAGTTGTTTCATTACCTTTTCAGAAATGAGAGAAGAGCATTGGCAAGCCAAAGCCAAGTTTGACGACTCCGTGGCGCAGTGGCTTAGCAATGAGTGGCTGCGCTGGGGGTCGCGGGTTTGAATCCCGCACGGAACAAGTGTTTGTATAGCCTACAAATAATTGTTCTGGATCTGGATTTTTGTCCTTGTGCAACTTATGTTTGTAAACTGCCCCCACGATACAGAAGAAAATCATAGTCTAGGGGTAACGTTTAAAAAAAAGCCGTGGGACGTCATAAGGCTATATGCTGGTAAGTTGTGGAGGAAGAGACCTGTTCTACGACGGTGGTGAGGTACGCGTCGCAGGCCTCCTGTGGCAGCGTGCGCACCAGCACGCTCAGCGCGCGCGCCATCTCGCGTCGCCAGCGAGCTGGTGCGCCTCGCGCCAGCCGGTAACACGGCGGCGTGCTGCTGTTGTCGAGACTGTACCTGTTGCACGCGTTTAGAATAATATATATATATATATATATATATATATATATATATATATATATATATATATATATATATATATATAATTCAAGTATAATTGTTAAAATATGGTGCAAAAAGTTGTTAGTTTCATACATTATTCCTTCGTGGGTCAAAAGTATACTCTTAACCGAAGAGCATGTATGTGTGAAAAAGGCAAGAGAGAGCGAAAATGGTAGTTCGTAGTCTCCGCCTACCCCTTTGGGTGATAGGTGTGAGTGCTTATGTAGGATGATAAATGAAACAAATAATATGTTTTAATGAAACTGAAGTTACTACCGAATGTTCTACATTTACACCTATAACCAGTAAGAGATCCTTACCCATCCACCATTATTGGCTCTGCTAATATTGCCAACATCTGTTTTATATAACTTATGAGTTCCCCGATCTGGGCAATTCCTGACAATAACCGTCAGCAGGAACTACATTAACGGTCACCAATGGCAACTAAACTGTTACCATAAGCTTCTTTTGGTTAATCTTACGTTACGACCACGTTCTGGTTTCGACAACTGGATATAGCCACAGTGATTACAATTTGTGAAGGTCGTATAGGATCCACTTCCCATACCAGATAACAATTCGACTCAAAATTTCCTCCTTTCTATGCTTCTTCAGCTATATGATACAGGCTTCGACGCGGGCCTCTTGCTGTGCGTCTTTCAGTTTGAGAACTACTTTTTTTAAGCTTTTTACCCATTTGTCAAGCTTCTTTATGTTATCGCAAATGATCTCAGTAATATTATTTTGATACATCAAAAGACGACGCCAGCTTAGTCGTAGTTTAGATTCGCTTCCATTATCGCCTTCAGTTCGTCATAATCGTAATCAACTTTACTTTCGGGCAGACACGAGGTTGAACACGAAAATGAGAACACCATCAATCTATTAGAAGTCAATTAAATACGCATTATTAAGGATAACTCAAAAACTACTGGTCAGATCTTGATCAAATTTATATGGGACCATACAACAAGCACCAGGTTTCACCAATCAAGAATCATGAAAATCGGTTCACCCAGAAAAAAGTTCTGAGGTAAAACACATAAAAAACATACAGTCGAATTGATTACCACCCCCTTTTTGAAGTCGGTTAAAAAGATATTGAACCAAAAACGCATAGCTTGTTTATTGGTAGTTTAGTACTAATTCCGTTATGTTATTGATATCGTGTGCCGTTTGAGACGTTTCACGTTTACTGTTTCCGCGTCGGAACTAATATTTAAAAAATAAACAACACGAGTTCAAGACTTCATGGTTGGTTATATTATAGCAATATTGCAGAAAACCAAAACCAAAACCGGATTTTATGGCCGCAATTTTAAAAATGACGTTTCGCTATTAGCTATTATTTATTCTGTGCTGTCGGGTGAGTGCGTTGTTTGATTTCATTGTGACACGTGTGTTTTCTTTTCACAATGAAATCAAACAATTTCACTGTGAAAGGTGCAAATATAAATATATATATGTTGTAAGTGTAAGCTCTCCACTAGCGACATTGTCAATTGATCACTAAAGTTGGTGGCACTGTACCTTAAGGTGATGTGGGCGCCAAAAACGTATTTTTCACGCTTTAAAAGTGCAATTTTTTGTCATTAAATATATATTATATTATATTTTATTATATTATATTATATTATATTATATTATATTATATTATATTATATTATATTATATTATATTATATTATATTATATTATATTATATTATATTATATTATATTATATTATATTATATTATATTATATTATATTATATTATATTATATTATATTATATATAATTATATATAATATAAGATTTTGTTAGTGAATTATGGTGGCCAAAACACGATTGATACATTTTGGCTTGATAGAAAAGTTTGTTTGATAAAAAAGTTTTCTCAAAATCTACAACTTTAGGTACATCCACTAAGTGAAAAAGCAGTTTCATTCGAATGTAATAAAATCAATTTAAATTAAATTCAGGCTATGTGATCACCAGTAAATACGTGAGTGAATTACGGGTTTATTTTACAATAAAAGAATATATATCATTTTAAAAAGAAATATCAAATAAATAATGTGCGATTAAATAGCGCGCGGCTGACCAAACAGTCCATATAAAGCGTGAAGTCTACTTTTGGCGCCCACTTCACCTTAAATGTGACATTTGTTTGAATTTAGAATTAAGTTAAAAGTGGCCAGTTCAACCGTCAGTAATGAGAGTAATTATTAAGCCGTACCATTTATTCAGCAACGTCTTGTCGTTCTCGTCTTCTGCGGCTTCCAGCGCGGCCTTGAAATCCGCGCACTCCAGCGTGTGCGGCAGCAGGGGTGTGCCGAGTCCCGAGTTGAGAAACAGTACTGGTACCACTGCGCCAAGCTCGGATTGACCTGGAATATAAGACATAGATACTTAAAAGCGGATTTAAAATGTCCCAATTTAGGTTGTTGTTGTGTTTATTTGGAACTAAGGATTAATTAGCTACTCAGCGAGCAAACGCAGCCAGCGTTCTGGGCACTATACCGCGGGGAGCAGGACTTTTTGAGTATTTAAATTTTTAGTGTTAGTTTTTCTATATTACAGTTTATTTTTTATATTGTGTATAACTAAGGATGATAGTAGTATATGAAAGTGTTTACCCGTTTGAAAAATACCGTTGTATAACGATTTCTTATATTTACGCAAACACTACCTATTTAAATAAAACTAGTTTTTACGGATTTTATCGCGCCTGAGATTGCAGAATGCAGACTTCTGTCAGTCTGTAGTCTGTGAACACGTACAGGATCGCCCCGTCACCTACATAGGATTTTATAGACTACAAATCGTCGCTAAAGAACACCGATTCCTTCCAAGGAGGATTTGCGAGGCTACTGAAATCATCATCATCATCATCATCATCATTACAGCCCTTTACAAGTCCACTGCTGAACATAGGCCTCCCCCAAGGTATGCCACAAAGCACGGTCCTGAGCCACCTGCATCCATCGACTTCCTGCATGTCTTACCAGGTCGTCACTCCATCTAGTGGGGGATCGCCCTACACTTCGTCTACCGGTACGAGGCTATCACTCGAGAAGCTTTTTTCCCCAACGGTTGTCGGTTCTTCGAGCTATATGGCCGGCCCATTGCCACTTCAGCTTACTAATCCGTTGGGCTATGTCGGTCACTCTGGTTCTACTGCGGATATCCTCATTTCTAAGTTTATCACGCAGAGAAACTCCGAGCATAGCCCTCTCCATAGCTCGCTGAGCGACTTTGAGCGTCCTCATACGGCCAGCAGTGAAGGACCACGTCTCAGTTCCATATGTCATCACTGGCGACAAGCACTGGTTGTACAACTTAGTTTTCAGGTTTTGAGGTATACCTGACGAGAAGATGTGTCGTAATTTCCCGAACGCTGCCCAGCCGAGTTGAATCCGTCGATTGACCTCTCGGTCGAATTTGGACTTACTTAGCCGGAATATTTGTCCCAGGTAAACGTACTCGTCAACAACTTCGAGCTTAGTGCTCCCAACAACTACCGGCATAGGTATGACATGAACATTAAACATGATCTTTGTTTTGTCCATGTTCATCTTAAGACCTATCCGTTGGGAGGCACTATTGAGGTCATTGAGCATAGTGCTTAAGTCCTCCAGCGATTCTGCCATAAGGACTATATCGTCGGCAAATCGAAGGTGAGTGATGTACTCGCCATTGATGTTAATACCGTATCCTTTCCAGTCCAGTAGCTTGAAAACATCTTCCAATGCAGCGGTGAAGAGTTTCGGGGATATAACGTCACCCTGTCGTACACCTCTCAGCAGTTGGATAGGTTTCGTACTCAGGTTCTGTACTCGGATAGCCATCGTAGCCCTACTGTACAAACCCTTCAGCACTTCGATATACCGACAGTCAACTTGGCACCGCTGAAGAGACTATAGCACCGCCCAAATTTCGACGGAATCAAAGGCTTTCTCATAGCCCACATACACCAGGCAAAGTGGCAGATTGTACTCTTTGGACTTCTGTACAATTTGCCGAAGGGTATGTATGTGGTCTATGGTACTAAAGCATTTTCGGAAACCAGCTTGTTTGGGAGGCTGGAAGTCGTCGAGTCTGCGTGCGAGACGATTCGTAATGACTCTCGAAAACAGCACGTAGACGCGGCTCAGAAGGGATATCGGTCCGTAGTTCTTCAAGAGGGCGTTGTCACCTTTCTTGAAGAACAGGACCACCGCACTTCTGCTCCACGCCTCCGGAGTAGTGCCACCATGGAGGACGGAATTGAAGAGCTTCTGAAAGACTTCAAGTACCGGTGCTCCACCCGCTTTCAGAAGCTCCGCTGTCATACCTTGTCGGCCTTGCCGTTTTCAAGGTGCTGGAGAGCCATTCTAATCTCGCTCAAACTGACGTCCGGGATATCATCGAAATAGTGTCGGATAAGACCAGCTCTTGGATCGTTACTCACACTTGCGTGTGGCTCCAACGATGATGTGTACAGCTGCCCATAGAACCTCTCAATCTCACTCAAAATCTCAGGTGTCCCGGAAACGATGCTGCCACACTCAGTCTTCAGCTTTGACAGTTGGCTCTTTCTGGCAGACAGATCTCTGGCAAAGACTTTGGAGCCCTGGTTCCACTCAATCGCTTCTTCAATACGAGCAGTATTAAATTTGCGTAAGTCTCGCCGCATACATTCAGAGATCTGTCTGTTCAGTTGCCTGTATGCTGTCAAATCTGTTGACGATTGCAGCCTCATCCCCGTCTAACAGCCATGAGATTAAGAGTGTGATCGGAGAGCTTTTGTGTTCTTCTGCGGCCGGTCTTGCAGAACTTAGCTCCGACCGCATGGACAGTTTCCACAAGCTTGTCATTCATATCGTCCACTGCATTGCAATCTTCTAGGCACTGAAAGCGGTTACGTAACTCGAGCTGGAAGGTTTCGGGATTCTTGATTAGAGCACGAGGGGGACGGAGCGTTGACTTCATTAGACGAGACCTCTCCAACTTAACGTTTAGGTTCAGTGTGCCTCTAACCATTCAGTGATCGCTGCCAGTTTTCACCCTTGCGATCACTGAGACATCACTGAACAGTTGGCGTCTGGTCGTCATAATGAAGTCAATTTCATTTTTTGTCGAACCGTTGGGGCTCGACCAGGTCCACTTCCTGTGGGGCCGCTTCTGGAAGAAAGAGTTCATCATAAAGAGTCCGTCTTTCTCCATGAAGTCAGCCAGCTGCTGGCCCCTACGGTTCCGTTGCCCTACTCCAAATTTCCCTAACTTCAGCTCACCGCTTTCTCTTGTGCCTAGTTTTGCGTTGAAGTCTCCCATCAACACCGTGTAGTGGGTTTTGGAGGAATGCATGGCTCTAGAAATATCCTCATACATTTCCTCCACCTCCTCATCGGGATGTGCCGAGGTTGGTGCGTAAACCTGTATGACCTTCAGCGAATACCGTTTGGTGATTCTGAGTATCAGGTACGCGACCCTCGTCAACACACTCCCAATCTTTACAACGTTGTTGACGAGAGACTTGTGGACGATAAATCCGACACCTCCTTGGGACAGATGGTCGCCCTCCCGGTGATAGAACAAGTTGCCGGACTCGAGGATTACCGTGTCCTCCCCCTCTCTTCGGACTTGGATAACCCAATAATATGCCAGCGTAACTTGTCTACCTCTTCTTCCAACTCCAGTATCTTCTCGTCAGTCCTCAGGGTACGTGCGTTATATGTTGCCAGGTCGAGTCGTCTTAGGTGGCAACCGAACCTCCACCGGAGATTCTTAGCACCCCCTGCCCCGCCGTTACCATGGTCGCCACCGTAGCCAGGAATAGCGGGGCCGCCGGGGACTGGGGGCCGTTTGTTTGCGTCGTTACTCATGGGGGGATATTTGCCATAGTTGCCACGCTTGGCGAGCGGGTTAGCAACCGCAGTTTTTTATTATATCATTGCTGTTATCAGGAAGATGCTGCTGTCCATCTCCTTTCTGTGTCCCTCTGTCGCCTCTTACGACACCCACGGGAAGATATGGGATAGTGGATATTCTCAACCGCCACTACACGGCAATCATAAAACATCTTAATTTCAATCGAGAAGATGGCTTGGTGCCACCATCTGCTTGGGATCCTATAATAAATAAATTTAAATCCCAGCCCAAGCATAGCATAGCAAGACTTCAAGATACTATAGTTCACACTGCGTAGATCGGAATAAAAATAAGTAATTCAGTCGGTAACCGCTGTAAATTATGGCATCGGGACGTCGAAAACCTGTCCCCCCCCTGACCACGGGTGCTGTAAAGTACACGAAACTTCGGAAATATAAAAAAAGTAAATACGAGATAAAATCCGTAAAAACTAGTTTTATTTAAAAGTACCGTTATAGCTCACAAGATATGCGTTTACCTTGAATCTTTCGCCGGCACCAAGGAGATGGTTAGTTGGAATTTATAATTTATTTAATTATTTAATCACTAGCGATCCAGCCCGGCTTCGCTCGGGTGATTTCTGGATGTCGACAACAGCGCCACCTACCGGGCCCAATTATGAATCTACAACATCAAAAGAGCCACTCACACAAAAAAAATTTCATCGAAATCGGAGTTTTAACGAGATTAATGGACTGCAATTGATTTTTATACTGGATGACCTTTTTTAAGGTCTGAAAAAAAATAGGGTGTAACATGTGAACGAAGTAGAAGCCTATGGCACTGATATATTACGAAAAAAAATTTTTATTGAATAAATAATCAATTAAAATGTATCGAAATTCGCCGTATAGATAAAAATAAAAAATCATCAAAAATGGTTTACATTTGACGAAGATTTCGTCTAACATACTCACACCTCTCACTCTCTTGATCGACACAAGTGGTAAAAATAAAAAAAATTGTACCTACAACAGACTTCAATATAAATAAAATGAGAACATCATCAATGTAGTCGAAGTCAATTCTCAAAATATCGACTATAAACTATAATACATAGCTCAAAAACCACTGGTCAAAGATCTTGATCAAATTTATATGGGACCACATGAGAAGCTCCAGCTTTAGCCAATTAAAAATAGAATCATCAAAATCGGTTCACCTAGAAAAAAAGTTCTAAAATTTAAAAATACATTCGAATTGAGAACTTCCTACTTTTTTTGAAATCGGTTTAAAATAACAATATACAATCGAATTGTGAACCGCCTTTTTTAAAGTTGGCTGAAAATATATTAAGCGACTATGAAACCAATCTGCGGAATTTAGCAATTAACTGTACTAACGAGAAAACATCACAAAAAACGTTCTTTCCCCAGGAGACTGACAGAATAATACTTGTGTCGATGACTTGCTCATAAAAAGTTGTTGGTTTTATTATTGATTGCGGTTAAATAGGAGTTTTTGTTTGATTTTATCATTACATAAATATCATTTCATTTCTTTATAGAATAAGGGTGACTAACGAGCACACAATCCACTTTATAGTAAGTATTTACTGTGGTTGAGAAATATCTACATCTATCCTCGATTAAGAATCAAAATGCGGATGAGTTTTCACCGCTGGGGACTATGATGCATTGTCTCATTTCCAGTAAAAAGGGTCACAGCAGCATTGAGCTGCCATTTCTAGCGTGAGCCTTGCCGCAGCTATAATATGGTTGTAGAACGAATGGTTCGGCTCGACCGGGTATTGACCACATTTTATTTATTTATGCTTTATTTGCACACCAAGTACAAAAAGGCGGACATTACGCAACAAGGCATTCTCTACCAATCTGCTACCAGGCTAAGCTGAGAAGAAATTGTGGGTGCAAAGTGCAACTGAGTTAATATATATACATATATATATATATATATATATATATATATATATATATATATATATATATATGAGTAGTCGTACACACTACAAATTACGATACATATTATAAACATAATTACACATATATTATATAGTTATACATACAAAACATTTTCACAGAATACCAGCGTAAAATAGCAGCTTGAAGTTGCTGTGTTTCTTATGGTGAGTGTGAGAATCTCTTCTACTGGAGTCGAGCCATTCATCTTAGTCCTCAAGGATGACGCAACTGTATTTTAATTCTTAATCGAGGATAAATGTTGATGTGTATGAGCTATAACATCTACTTTCAATCAGGTGGAATGTGCGCTAGTTTCTCCTTTATTATATTTAAAAATTAATACTATCCCAAACCTGTTAAAAGGACCTTATATAAAAATCCAAGGTAAGTTTGATCCAATCGTCGACCCCAGAGTTAAAAAAACGTTTTGTTATGTAAATTACATTAATTTACAATTACTTTTTGTTAAACCACTTACGCCCTATTCACAATCCACCATGGAGTGAACAATCGACGCTACAGTGACGTCGAATTTTGATAAATGACGTAAATTTAGTTAACCAAATTTAAATGTCAATTTATAATATTATTTCCCCGTCCAGAGTTCAATCGGATTATACATTTCATAACAGAATAAACGTTTGTTATTAAATTTAAACCAAATAAAATCATTAAAGGCCTTTCCTGTCTTTGCCTGGACAGGAGTTAATTTCTTACGAAAACACTTTTAGTATACTCAAGTAATTTATTAATGGTTGTGCCAACCACTCAGTTTAAAGTAGACTGACACTTTTGACTAAGTATTGACTTTTTGATTAGATCACTATTGTCTTAAAACTTGTTCGTTTACAGTTTAGAGCTTTAGAGTCAAATTAATTTTTTTATTATTTAAAATTATTCAAACAACAATTATTTAAACTACTTATTTTTACTTTTATCATGACATCAAAATAATTGTAGGAGAATAGCTATTCGCCTACAATTATTTTTATTTTTTCTGACAGCTCTCATAAAACCTTTTCAAATTATTAAATGTTAACTGGTCCCCAAAGGTGACAATGCATCTTTATTTATTTAAAAACTTCGTTATATAAAGATGGTTGAAGGTGTCCATGGACTACACCAGCCACTTACCAGCAGATGAAGAGTAAGTTTGTCACATCAGCATTAAAAAAACTACCTTATCAGCATATAATAAAATTTAACGTTTTTCGGTACAAAATTTATCAAACTTTCTTTCTTTCTTTGTAGTACCTAATTTTTTTTGGATTGATTGTTTTTTTTTAAATTGTGTATTGTGTATTGTTTATTTTTGGCTATTATGTAAAGGCTTGTAGAAAATGCAGTTCAAATCACTGTCTTAGAATTAAGTATATGTATTAGTGTAACATTTATTGGTGAACCAAATAAATCCTATACCTTTAAACGAGCAATTCTTGTATATCTTGGATATCGGAATCTCGGAAACGGCTCCAACGATTTTCATAAAATTTAGTGTTGGCGACGCGCCTATAAGAATGTTTCAGTTTATTAAGTCAACCGATGACGCATAGTTATAAAAAGCAAATTATCGAGCCACGACGCTCTGATAAGAAAATGCTTAGTTAAATCTTAAAGAAATGTCGAATTAATGATAAGAAGGTCTTGGGTTCGACTCCCAGGCCAGACTAGTTTGTTCGTTTTCCTAAGTAATATCGCTTAATAAATTCATAAGGAATTTTATGTTATAAATTATATTACCGGATTTGTTCCCCGGTTGAAATCATCTTTCCAATGATGTAAATTCAAAGGAATATTAAAGTGAAGTTAGGGATCGGATTGGTTCCCCGGTCGAGATGATCACAGAGTGATCATAAACAGAATTAACGGAAATTAATTGCATAAGTATTGTCGTGTATAAGTATGATATGTTTGTACGAAAACAAATGCCTATTTGTTATGATTGATTAATGAAAACATTCACTTGTATTGTTATCTGATAAGAAGCATGATAACGAATAAGAGTCTTATCAGAAATAGTTTCCTACTGTTTGAAAATTATGTAGAAGCACTCGTTTATTTAATATTGTTAAAATTAAGTGTATTTCAGACTTTCATTTTTCTGATAGTCGAGAGCCGTGCAAAGTTAGTTGTTCAAATAGTGTGAGTTCACGGAAGCACGCTGGCCACGCCCTTAGGAGGCCGAATATGTAAAAATGTAAAATGTTTGTAATTTCAGCAATTTATGTAAAAATGACTTGTAAAACATTTCAGGTTGATTGTACGTGCTAAAAAGGTGAATTCTGTGTTATTTTTATGTGAAAATTCCTGTGCATAAGTGAAATAATGACAGTTTTGTATAAGAAATTTAAAAGTGTTTTAAATAGTGAAATAAATAGAGAAAATGTAAATTAAACTATTGTATTAGTTAACATATGTATAAATTCAAGTGGGAAACATTGTTTTAACTTTCTGTGTTAAATATTTAAGAAGTTTGGATTTGGATTTGTGAGTAAAGTAGGCATATTTTGTTTTATAAATTAAAGGATTTTTGTAATACGGAAAAATAATGTATATCATGGTGTAGATATTGTTTTGTGCTATCTAAATAGATAACTTGTATTTATGTGTGATTTATGTGAATAAAGAAATTAAGTGAAACGTGAGAGAGTAATAGTACAAATTCATGTTGTTAAGTTGCGCAGGCACGCGAATGGCGCGGCTCACTTTCGCGTATAGTTCTGGGGGTAGCTTAGTGAACGGGTTTTATTGCAATTCGTTGGGGGAAGAAAATAGTTCGGGGTAATAGTTCGGAAAAACAAGAAAATCCTTCGGGAAAAGTAAAAAACCAGCAGTCAAGAAGAAAAGTATAGGGAAAAGTGATTACTCTCTCACGGAACGGTTTGAAGATAATTGCTGTTTCATTCCCAAGATCCCTTAAGTTATACAGTCCACATCGAAGAATTAAGGCGTCGGGACCGGGACGACTTCGGAAGACCCGTAATCCCCGTCTGAACCTACTTGCTGAAAAGGAACGAGGTTATCGCCCTAGTGTGTTACTCCGTTGCGGAGATCACATACGTTGTTCCCGAACCCAACGTAGGCGTTATAGGAGGCCGGATCGAGAGAAGCCTCGATTCCTCCCTTCTGTTTCTTAATCGAAAGTCGAGTTCCGTTTGGTTCTTTTTCAATTGGACCTTCGGAGCCGGATTAAAGACCACCCGAACCCCGCCAGCTGGATCAAGGAACCAGCTGTGGACTGCTGGTTGTGGAAAAAAGAAGACCTTCGGAGCCAAGTGAAGATCAGCAACCGAAGGAAGCCGGAGGTTTGAGCTGAAGCAATAGGACCAAAGGCCAGAAGACCAGGACGTCAGCGCTGAAGGACGGGACCTGGAACTACCGGAAGAAAGAAAACCGGGATTGCGGCCGGGGGCGTGTGCTCGCATGGGGCACGTATCGCAGCCGGGCGCAGGTGTCTTGTGAAGGAACTCATCGTGGCCAAGCAGGGCTTGGCATTTTTCCTGTCGGACGACCGTGTCTGGCATTTTCCTGTCGGGCAAGCGTGCTCGGCATTTCCTGTCGGACGACCGTGTCCGGCATTTTCCTGTCGGATCATCAGGGTGCTGGACGAAGCATCCACCGTTGCTGCTGCCGGGCGAGGGTGCGCGTGGGCACCTGACTGCATCGCGGCCGGAGGAGGGCGCTTGGACGAGGCGTCACCGGCAACTGGGCGGCGAGCACAGCATACATCCCGACCACCTAACGGTGCCAAACGGTTGGGCTCTGGCACAACACCTTCGGGTGGAGCAGTTCTCTCGAGCGAGACTGCGCTTGCACTACCGCTCGACTGTTTCGTCATATTCCTTGGCGGGACAGTTCCTAAACCTTTCCTCCATTCCATTCCTGCACGACTCCATCCCTGGACGGCTCACCTCGGTAGGCCCCGTCCAGGATTGATAGGGCTGATAGGGCTGTTAGGGTGGTAGTAGGGTTGTAGGTTGGGAGATAAAGGGGGGGAAGGGGTAGTGGTGTTAGGTTGGGGTGTAGAAGGGTTGTAGGTAAGGGGTTGTAGGGACCGTAGGGACAGTTAGGGACCGTAGGCCAACAATCACCTTCCTGCAAGATGAAGAAGGCACAAGACCAGACAGGGAGAAGCGAAGGGAGCAGGACAAGGACAGGGGACAGAAAAGCTAAAGAAGCGGAACCATCTGGAGCGACCACAGCTACTGCGTCAAATGGAGCAACTCCTTCAAGTGGAGCCACCACCGACACGTCCACATGCACGTGGGACACAGGGACGTCCGTGACAACGACAAGCAACAGGACGGACACCAGTGGTACGCAGGCCAGTACCGCACAACAATCCGTTATATCCAGGAGTGAAACGGTGGTCGAAAAAGTAGGTCAAAGGACCGAAGAAGCGGCATCGTCAAGGACAGTAATCGGGCACACTAGTGATAAAGGGTCACAAAGAGGTAGTAGGTCATCGCGATCGGCGAGGCTGAAAGCCGAATTAGAGGCGCGGATTAAATTCGAACGCTCAGAGCTCGAACGAGCACAGGCAGCTGCTGCCTTGGCCAAGTCTCAATTGGAGTTGGCACGACTCAACCGAGAAGAGGAGATCGACTCGAGTGAGGATGATGAAGAGCGGAATACTCAGGTGGAACCTTTCGTAAGGAGTTGGGTTCAGCAGACCATAATGAGCGCGCCGGTTAGTGTAGCACAACCCGATGTTACTGATAAGGAAGCGTGTAAAGGATCACGCCGCAAAGGGGCGGAGATCGAGCGCAACCAAGGAAATGCACAGAAAACACACGCGAGTGAGGTGTCAGAATTGACCGAAGCGATTGTGAGTGCAATAAAAATAGCTGGTAAAGATAAGTCTTCCCAGCTTCATTTCCTCCAGGAATTACCGGTGTTCGATGGAGACCCGGGTGAATGGATAATTTTCAAAACGGTGTTTGAAGACACGAAAAGCCAATTTTCAGGGGTGCAAAATGTTGCACGCCTTAGGAGGGCATTAAAGGGCACCGCTAAAGAGGCGTTAAAGTCGCTGTTATTTACTTTGTGTGAACCGGAAGAAATAATGAACGCTCTCGAAAGAAGATTCGGTAGGGTTGAGATGCTCATTCGATTTCGGCTAGAAATCGAGAATGTAAAGCGTATGCCAAGATTGGCAGAAGATTGCCGGAATATAGGATCTTTTGCAAGTCGTATTACGAACGTGGTTGCCACGATACAAGCGTTGAATCAACCACAGTATTTGTACTCACCGGAGTTAGTGAGCCGCATAGTGGAGAAGCTCGGAACTATGATTAAATTTAAATGGTTTGAATATCGAGCTCAGTATCCTTTGGAGCCAGAGTTACAGAAGATGGCCAAGTTTTTAAATTCATTGAGTGAACAATTTGGAGCGTCCTTAAACAATGAAAATGCGCCTGAAAAAAGGAAGCGTCCTGAATTCAGGAAGCAAACTGTACACACTGCAAAGGGAGGTGTACGCAGATGTGCCGTGAGCGAGCGCTATATGCGCCGAAGTAAGTCGAGCGAGCGTCTAGAACGCCGAAATAGTAAAGGGCACAACCGACAAGTGGTTATGACAACCCAGGATAAGCCTGTGAGTCGGGTAACACATAAGTGTGTTATATGCAACAAGGAGCACTCTATAGTGAGATGTTACAAGTTTAAGGACATGAATATTCACGAGAAATGGGAAGCGGTCAAAAAGGCGAAAGTATGTTTCCAATGTTTGTCACCTAACCATAGGAGGTTAGAGTGCAAAGCGAAAAAATGTGGTGTAGAGGGATGTAGAATGTCACATCATCGAATGCTACACCGATACCCCAAAGAAAAAACCTCGCCACAAGGGGACGAGGGGGGTAAGGATGCTCAGATTACAACTGTTAGTACAGTGAATGCACTGGCATGTGCATACTTAAAGATTATACCGGTCGAGTTGTATGGACCTAGAGGAAAGGTCAAGACAACAGCTCTTCTGGATGAGGGATCGACCATGACACTCATAGAGGAGTGTATGGCTCAGAAATTAGCGCCTCGCGGACGTAAAGAGGGATTACGTATCGAAGCCGTGGGAGGTAAGCGAATTAACGACGACAGTTCGTATCGCTTAAACATTAAGATAAAAGGCATTTACTCGAGCGACTTAGAAGAGATAAGTGTACAAACAATTAAGTCACTTAACCTTTCTCCGCAGTCGGTAAGCCGAGAATTATTGCAACGGTGTTCTCATTTGACACCGATTAAGGATGAGTTGATGTATGAGAGGTCCAAACCTACCATATTAATTGGTCAGGACAATTGGCATCTCATAGTTACTCGTGAATTAATTTCAGGAGGTAAGAACCTACCTGTAGCATCGCTCACCAAACTTGGATGGGTTTTACATGGTCACATATCGGGTGGTATTAAACCGATCAAGATCGTTAACCACATTTCCACCAAGAAGGAGGAAGATATGGATAAATTGATCAAGGAATATTTTAGTTTGGAATCTCTGGGAGTGTCGGCTAGAAAGCCCGTGAACGACCCAGAAGAACGAGCTTTAAGTATTTTGAACAAAACGGTACGTCGTATACCTAATAATAGGTACGAGACTGCTTTGTTATGGCGCACAGACAATGAGTGCATGCCGTCGAATAGAGCGCAGGTTGAAAGTCGCCTGTTGAATATTGAAAAAGAGCTCGACAAAAATAGCGAGTTGAAAAAGGAATATGAGAAGCAAGAATTCCTCAGGAAGAGTCCAGATTTATGGCCCAAACATGTGGACGCCATAAAAAGCTTAGAAACAGGTGAAGAAAAATCGCCAAAGGGCGTAAATGCATTAAGAAAGCAAGAACCGTTAAGTCTACCCGACTACGGACGATTTAGCAGCTTTAAGAAATTCCTTGGGGCAACTACACGCACCTTACAAGCGGTAGAAAAATTCAAGAGTTTAAGAAAGTCGGTTAAAGGACCCGACGACGCAGCCGAAAAGTCGGTTATGTGTTCCAACAAAGTTTTAGCAAAGTCGGTTAAAGGACCCGATGGCGCGTTGGACATAGCGCTCTTGAAAAAAGCGGAATTATTAATTTGGAAGTTCGTTCAAGACGAGTGTTTTTATTCTGAAATAAAGTGCTTGAAAGCAGGCAAAAGTGTTGAAAGAAGTTCACGCTTAAGTAAATTATCTATGGAAATAGGAGAAGATAACTTACTCCGTTTAAATGGACGTTTACCTTTCAAGTCTAATTTGACCGAGGAAAGTAGAAAACCTGTCATATTGGACGGTAAACACGAAATCGTTAAAATGATGATTAGAGAAGTTCATCATCATTTTGGACATGCCAATCACCAGACGGTGATGAATGAGGTGAACCAGAAATTTTATGTCTTGAACTTACGTAATGTAGTACGTAGTGTGTCACATCATTGCCAGTGGTGCAGGACATACAGATCCAAACCGCAGAACGTGCCACAAGGAAATATTCCTCTGGAGAGAATAGCTCATCATGAACCACCTTTTACATGCTCAGCTGTGGATTATTTCGGTCCTATGAGTGTAACTATAGGAAGGCGACACGAAAAACGTTGGGGTGTTTTATTCACGTGTCTGACTACCAGAGCAGTACATCTGGAATTAGCAGCCTCATTGACACCAGCGTCAATGATAATGGCGTTGCGGCGATTTATCGCCAGAAGAGGAAAACCGGCCGTTATGTACAGCGATAACGGGACAAATTTCAAAGCTGCGAATAAGGAATTATTGAAAGCATGCGAAGAATGCCATGAGGGCATGAAAAATGAGTCATTTAAGAAATATATTAAATGGAAATTTATACCTCCGGGAGCACCGCACATGGGTGGCGCCTGGGAGAGGTTAGTAAGGTCGATTAAAATTGCGTTGACCGCTACGCTCAGAGAAAAGAGCCCACGAGAGGAGGTTCTACATACGTTACTTTTAGAAGCAGAGCACACAGTGAATTCCAGGCCTCTGGTAACATTCAGTATGGATAGTCCTGAAGAGGGTTTGACACCCAATCATTTTCTTCTGGGACGCTCATGTGGTGATCGACCACCTGGATTATTTCTAGAGCGGCATCTGACGGGTCAACTCAATTGGAAAGCTGCACAGAGGTTAGCCGACCATTTTTGGACAAGGTGGCTGAAGGAATACATGCCTACCTTAATACCGCGAACAGGTAATAACGGAAAGTTCATGGAACCTAAAGAAGGCGATATTGTTTTGATAATAGATCATTCGTTGCCACGAAATACGAGGCCGAAAGGCAAAATTAGTAGAACGTTACCGGGACCAGACGGTCACACCAGAGTGGTTGACGTCATTACTAGCACAGGTATCTTGAGGAGACCTACATCCAGAATAATAGTCCTGGTACCCGCGACGCCTCCCAAATGATGGTGCTAACGCACGGGGGGGGAGATTGTTGGCGACGCGCCTATAAGAATGTTTCAGTTTATTAAGTCAACCGATGACGCATAGTTATAAAAAGCAAATTATCGAGCCACGACGCTCTGATAAGAAAATGCTTAGTTAAATCTTAAAGAAATGTCGAATTAATGATAAGAAGGTCTTGGGTTCGACTCCCAGGCCAGACTAGTTTGTTCGTTTTCCTAAGTAATATCGCTTAATAAATTCATAAGGAATTTTATGTTATAAATTATATTACCGGATTTGTTCCCCGGTTGAAATCATCTTTCCAATGATGTAAATTCAAAGGAATATTAAAGTGAAGTTAGGGATCGGATTGGTTCCCCGGTCGAGATGATCACAGAGTGATCATAAACAGAATTAACGGAAATTAATTGCATAAGTATTGTCGTGTATAAGTATGATATGTTTGTACGAAAACAAATGCCTATTTGTTATGATTGATTAATGAAAACATTCACTTGTATTGTTATCTGATAAGAAGCATGATAACGAATAAGTCTTATCAGAAATAGTTAATCAAAGTTAGTTGTTCAAATAGTGTGAGTTCACGGAAGCACGCTGGCCACGCCCTTAGGAGGCCGAATATGTAAAAATGTAAAATGTTTGTAATTTCAGCAATTTATGTAAAAATGACTTGTAAAACATTTCAGGTTGATTGTACGTGCTAAAAAGGTGAATTCTGTGTTATTTTTATGTGAAAATTCCTGTGCATAAGTGAAATAATGACAGTTTTGTATAAGAAATTTAAAAGTGTTTTAAATAGTGAAATAAATAGAGAAAATGTAAATTAAACTATTGTATTAGTTAACATATGTATAAATTCAAGTGGGAAACATTGTTTTAACTTTCTGTGTTAAATATTTAAGAAGTTTGGATTTGGATTTGTGAGTAAAGTAGGCATATTTTGTTTTATAAATTAAAGGATTTTTGTAATACGGAAAAATAATGTATATCATGGTGTAGATATTGTTTTGTGCTATCTAAATAGATAACTTGTATTTATGTGTGATTTATGTGAATAAAGAAATTAAGTGAAACGTGAGAGAGTAATAGTACAAATTCATGTTGTTAAGTTGCGCAGGCACGCGAATGGCGCGGCTCACTTTCGCGTATAGTTCTGGGGGTAGCTTAGTGAACGGGTTTTATTGCAATTCGTTGGGGGAAGAAAATAGTTCGGGGTAATAGTTCGGAAAAACAAGAAAATCCTTCGGGAAAAGTAAAAAACCAGCAGTCAAGAAGAAAAGTATAGGGAAAAGTGATTACTCTCTCACGGAACGGTTTGAAGATAATTGCTGTTTCATTCCCAAGATCCCTTAAGTTATACAGTCCACATCGAAGAATTAAGGCGTCGGGACCGGGACGACTTCGGAAGACCCGTAATCCCCGTCTGAACCTACTTGCTGAAAAGGAACGAGGTTATCGCCCTAGTGTGTTACTCCGTTGCGGAGATCACATACGTTGTTCCCGAACCCAACGTAGGCGTTATAGGAGGCCGGATCGAGAGAAGCCTCGATTCCTCCCTTCTGTTTCTTAATCGAAAGTCGAGTTCCGTTTGGTTCTTTTTCATTTAGTGTCCAGAGAGTTTCGGGGGCAATAAATCGATCTAGCTAGGATTTATTTTTAGAAAATGTCCCTTTGTCCGTGTTTTCAGTTAATAAAAAAACTGCTACAATATAAGGAGGTAAATTTTGACAGGTAACTAACGATCGTAATAGCTCAGATGGGATGTTGTTCGGGCGTGATGTCGGTGTTCCGTGGTTCGCGTCCCGTCTTGAGTCAGCCTTTTTTTCCATTTTTTTTCAAGTTCCGTTTTTTGTGAGAAAATCTATTATTTCGAGACCTTTTTTTAGTATTTTTTAAAAATACGAAAATTTTAATTGATCTAATTGCAATCATGATTTTTTATTCAAATAACCAGTTCAGTTTTTTCTACAAGGTGGCCCATAAGTCGTTAGAAATGTAAATTTCGAATAAAATACAAAAGGCGCGCATGAGTGGCGCGCGCAGTGCGGGGGGAGTACCGACGGTTTCTGGGAATTCAGTTGCCACGGAGCGTTTCACCGGTGCGGACCGTGCATTTTGTGTGCGCGAGTTTTATCGAAACAATGATTCGGCTACCATTGCGCGGCGTAAATTTCGAGAATATCAGAATTTACGCAACTTTAAAGACATTCCAAGTGTTCAAACGATTAAGAACTGGGTTATTAAGTTCGAAGAGAGTGGTTCGACGTTGGATAAACAACGGTCAGGTCGACCAAGGACATCACGGACGGAAGAAAATATCGATGTAGTGAAACACTCAATTCGTGAAAATCCTACCCAGTCTACTCGTAAGCGTTCCAGTGCATTAAACTTACCCAGAACATCGTTACTGCGAATTTTAAAGAAAGATTTACATCTTCACCCGTACAAGATTCAGATAGTACAGGAATTAAAAGATACTGACACTATCCACAGACTAAATTTCGCAAATGAAATGTTGAACCGCTTTACTTCGTTTAATAACGTGTTATTCTCTGATGAGGCTCACTTTCACATCAACGGCCTTGTCAATAAGCAAAATTGTCGTTACTGGAGTTGCGATAATCCAAATCGCAAACATCAAAAGCCCTTACAAGCCCTAAAGTGACAGTTTGGGCGGCTATGTCAGCGCATGGCATTATAGGCCCTTACTTTTTTGAGGACGGCAGAGGCCGCGCGCTTACTGTTACTTCACAACGGTATGTAGCTATGATCCAGGACTTTTTTACACCAGAGTTGCAGAATTTTCCAGGCTTCAATACGCGGACCTGGTTTCAACAAGATGGAGCAACTGCCCATACCTCTAACGTCGCTATGCCGGTCGTCCGTCAACTTTTCCCTAATAAAGTGATCTCTCGAAGAGGAGATATTCCTTGGCCACCACGTAGTCCAGATCTGACCCCAATGGAATTTTTCTTATGGGGTTATCTTAAGACTAAAGTGTACGAAACCAACCCGTGGACAATTGACGTCCTGAAAGAAAATATCCAAAGAGAAATGGCAAACATTACAGAGCTTACTTGCCGCGCAGTGATGGATAATTTTAAACGTCGCTTACAGGAGTGCCGCGATCGTAACGGATTACATTTAGATGATGTAATTTTCAAAAAATAATTCCCATTTTATAAGGATTATGACAAAATAAAAACCTTTTTTCATAATGTCATTAGTTTTTTTTATTTTTTTTTTACATTTCAAGGGACTTATGGCCCACCCGGTATTATGTCATGAGATCAAAAACTATTATTCATGTAATTTGTATATAAATGTAACTTAAAAAAACCGAGCACCGGTCATCCGGGTACTATGTATTAGTGTAATATTTATTGGTGAACCAAATAAATAAATAATAAATAAATATAAGCACTCACGCGTCAGCTCAGCGATGCAAAGAACTGGAAAGCGATGGTCCCTCTGTTGTTCGAGGGGCGAGCGCCAGTGGAGGTCAGAAACGTGCACTCGCCACCCACTTTTCCTTGCCCGTATCCTTAACTTCGCTGCCACATTGCATTGTAGAATACCTTTTTCTGCACAACAATCTGGAAAATTAAGATTTCATATAACATGCCGCTAGATGAATTGACTAAGGGGGTGAATGAGCGTGTATCGGTTCGACCCGGGGAGGTGGAAAGGATTTTAAACTTTTTTACGTGGTAGAGCCATGCTGCAGCTCTATTGTATCAAGCTTTTTTTATTAGATAGGATGACTAAGGAACACACACTCTACCTGATGGTAAGTGGTTGCTGTGGCTCATAGACATCTACATAATAGTATGTAGCTGTCTGAGCAGAGTTATGTGATGGCAGTGTCGTCGCACCACCAGCAAAGGCAAAGCCTAAATCACGTTATGGAAGATTCGAATTTACTCCGGTATATGTAGAATAGATTCATACCATCATACGGAGAGTTGTCCATTCCCCGGCCCGGCCACCTTGCCCGGTGGGAGAGCTCCCCTTTTCTTTCGTCTACCAAAGGAGTTAATCGTACTGTAGATTAATCTGTTTTCAAAAAGAGCCAAAAAAGAAATCATTATACTTCACTTAACACTAGTCGCACGTCTCTCGAGTGAAGAGATTGTCGAAATGTCAATGTATTTAGCTTCTCACATAATGTACTCACCTATTTCGCAATCTCGTTATTGCTGACTTGACTTGCTATCTAAACCTTTTAGGGACTGGCTTAACAGTCTAACTAAAGATCTCTAAGCCGTATACGAACGCGATCCTCCTTGGCAGAAAGGAGGGCGCAGGCCTGTGCCCAGCAGTGGGACGTATATAGGCTGTAACTTTACTTTAATTTATTATTACGCCGTTGTCACACGGCGATGTTTTTGTATAGCGTTCAATAAATATCAATCATCTTGATAAGTGTACTTGAAGGCCCTCAAGTCAGAAGAAGAGCTCGCCATATAATAACAATTTACAGGAACATTGGGGTATAAATCCTCGAACTAAGATGGAAAATGCCTCGTTTCCAGTAAAAAAGGTCTCCGGTTCTCTACACTCACCATAAGAAACAGAACAGCATTAAGCTACTATTTTACGCGCTTATTATGTGAAAGTGTGGTCCTTCCCCGGTCGAGTCGACCCATTCATGCTACAACCGTACTACTAATATAACTGCAGGATGGCTCTACCAAGTACAAATCTCTCACAGAATACTAGCGTAAAATGTTACTATCCGTTCGCGTCCACTGAAAACCAGCGCAGTTATACTCATACAACATGAGGCACGTTTTTTTTTGTACTATAAGCTACAAGTATACTCACTTTTATTTTGGTTTTATTTATTATTATTATTTATTTTATTTTGTTATACTATGTTTAATCGATGCGTGTACAACAATTGTTAAAATTTAAGTACATAATGATGTTTGTGGCGTGTTGCAATTAATGTTTCTATCTTTTTTTCCTCAAAATAGCAGCTGTGTTTCATATGGTGAGTGTAGAGAACCGGAGACCCACTTTACTGCAGACGAGGCATTCCATCGTAGTCCTCAGAGGACATCGCATCTGCATTTTGATTCTTAATCGAAGATTAAAAGTAAAAGTAAAGTTACAGCCTCTATATACGTCCCACTGCTGGGCACAGGCCTCCCCTCATTTCTGAGAGGGTTTTAGGGCAAGGAATTGTCCGCCGCGCTGCCCCAATGCGTGTTGGCGAACTTCACATGTCTTCGAAATATTTTTTTTCATATTTCTCAGGTCATCGCAGGTTTCCTCACGATGTTTTCCTTCACCGCCGAGCGCGTGGTAAATCAGCACTTAAAATTGCAATTAACAATTTCATTGGTGCCGGCGGGGATCGAACCCGGTTTGCTCTCGTATTGTGAAATATATACAGCGAGCGCTAACCATGTGAGCTACCACGGCTCATATCGAGGATTAATGTAGATGTATATGGGCATCCGCTTACCATCAGGTGTATTGTGACTTTTTGTAAAAATATATTGCTGCTAAAGTGAGCGAAGAGAACTGGAGATTTTTGATATTTTTAAGGCATTTCATCTTATTACTTTTTTGTGGAATCGGCTAATAACCAGCAATATTACCGGACGGACACGAAAGAGTTTTTTAAAGGCCGGAAAAACACCCGCAATACCATCAAGTAAGCCGCATGTACGTTTGCCCCGACTTCTATAAAAAAGTCATCAGGGTTGCCAATGCATCTGTATTTTGATTATTAATTGAGATGTATTTACTTATGTAAGTGAGAATTCTCTAACTATCCTCCTGGGACTGCGTGCCCTTACTTGGCTTGGAACCCTTACTTGTATTAATAATAAATTAGGCGGAATGTTTGCTATTAGCTTTTTACCGAAAAACACACATCAGTCTAACACATCACATTCAGTCTAAAATAGAATAGAATGGAATAATTTTTATTCAATATAGATTATTACAAAATACTTGAAAAATGTACTAATACTAAAAATATGTTGTGTCCTGGGAAAAACTAGCTAACAACCCAGAGGGTATATATACCTAGATATTATTTATTTAAACTTCACAATTACTTTGTGCAATTTTATTAGGTCATATGAAATAATTTTCATTGACGATAGCACACGTTTACAATGATAGCTCAATATAATTATAGGCTGCGAGGGACTTCAATTTAGCCCTCAGGAATATAACACATCTTTTGAAGTATTTTAGTTTGCAGTGGGTTGCGTGCGTTCACAAGATTAGATACTATCGAGTAGACAGTTAATTTTGTTGTAAATTTAATGACGAACTCATTGTTATTTGAAAATTATTAAGTTTTCAATATTCATAGAAATGTCGGTTATTAAACCCTAACTCATAGTGAGTTGTGGTTTAATTTACATTTACGTTTAGGTCAAACATTATATTAAAGCCTAAATATCGAAAATTGAAGTACATTTTCAGTAAACATTCATATAAAAGAAATGGAATAAAACGTGACGGAAGGCCAACACGATGAGCCAATTGTGTGGGAAATAACAGGATAGCGTTAATTATTAAAAATGGTAATAGTGTGAGAGCTGATGTTCAACTTGCTCCCTTGCTTGCGCAATTTATCATATCAATAATAGGACGGCGTAACGCTCTATAGATTCAGCATAGAGTAATTACAGTTTGACCATATCGCAGTATGTCTCCATCACAATTACACACCAGTGCAATGTGAAGGACACAACTACATGATAACACCAAATTATGCCAACCAACGGCAACCTTACCCATCTCAACGTAACACAGCACAGCCTCTCAGCAACACCAGCCTCCTTGCCTGCACCAGAAGAATCACCACGATGGACAGAACAGAACTTTATACTGCACAAACGAGTGGGAGGGTTTTTCGATATACCCTCAATTTCAACTAGTCAATAGGTCCAACTAGTATTTTATAAATGCGCCTACAAACTTGATATTATTTCGAAGGTACTGTACCATAGTGCTATAAAAATCAAGTTTATATTACCATGAAGGAAAGGTAATACAAAATGACCAAATGAATACACATGATCTTCCTATACAAAACGATTTAAACAATTAATCGATCAGATTTTGACCAGACGCGATACTAGTATAAACAAATTGTATGCACGTCCTGTTACCGGGAGTGAAAGAGATGTTTTGTAAGAAATTACAAGCAAACTTTCTGTTTTAAATTGGTTTCTAACTTGACTAATTTGCCCTTGCTTGCTTTGATAGCTGATATCAAAATTACTTTCGTAAAAAAGCGAATATAAATCCGAAGCATACCTAAGTTTTACGAAAGTTTGCAAACAAAAATATAAGTTAATAAAACTGTGAAAAATTTTCTTGCGGAGCTTCTTCTTCTTCTTTCTTCAGCCAAGCGAAATAATATTAGATTTACAAAGGTAAGCCCTGATTTTTCAATCATCAAATAAAAGTAATTTATAAGGTAAAATGCAACATAAAAAAGTAAGAAAATACAGTTTTATATGAAATTGGCGTTTTGTCGAGCTGGCCACTTTGATCTCAAATATCTGGCGTCCAAATTCAAATTAGTTTTAAATGTAAGTAGGCTTATTTATTCGTTTTTCGTATTTAATGATTCATTAGTTTTCGCGCCATTTGATTTTTCTTCTGTTCATAATATGGAAAACTTTACTTATTATCACTTCATATATATATATATATATATATATATATATATATATATATATATATATATATATATATATATATATATATACTTCAATATCACGTTATTTACGAATACGAGTTCCACCGTGGCACCAGCACTGCAGGAAAAGTTCAAAAGATTAATAATGTGTATGGGGAAGATACTGTAAAAGAAAATACACTAGATATTTTTGATTCCAAAAATTTCGTTCTGGAAATTTTGATCTATAGAACAAACCCCATGGACGACCGGAGACCCTAGTTGACAATGAAGAATCAAAAGTAATCATGGAAGCAGATCCATTCACAAAAAGCAGGTAAAAGTTAGCGGCACGTTTTGGCGTGAGTGATAAAATAATTTCAATTTACTTGAAACAAATCGAAAGAGCGAAAAATGGGTACCACATTTGAGTGAAGCACACGAACAAACACGCGTCGAGTGCTACGTCATATTACTCAACCGTCACAAGAATGAGGGGATTTAATATATTTCATATCGGGGATATTCGAAAATGCTCATCACAATGATTGAACCCAGGAGAAAGGGCCTAATCCTGCCCCAAGCGAAAGTTGACTCGGAAAAGTGTACTGTTTGGTGGATCAGTGCTGGTGTCATCCACTGCGGTTTTCTAAGATCTGGCTAAACGATTATGGCATATATATTGTAGTAGTATATCTGTATAGACTAGTAGTTGTAGTAGTGCGACTGCTGTTCGTGAGGTCCCAAGTTCAAATCCTGGGTCGGGTCAAAAAAATTATTTTTAGAATTTTTCCATCAAGAAATTCTCAGTAGCAGCCCGAAGTCAGGAAGTTGGCGATGTCTCACCCCCGTACCTCGGAAAGCACGTAAAGCCGCTAGTCCTGCGCCTGATCTCTCTCCGGTCGTGTCGGCTTACCGTGCCATCGGACTATATTTATAAGGGAATAAAGAGTGCACCTGTGCTTGCGCGAACACTTAGGCACTATAGTACTGTACTTCGCCATTGACTAATCTCTGTTGAGGCTGGCCGCCGTGACTGAAATTCGGTCTGGAGGACAGTATCTGTACAGTCAACAATTGCCAAACCATGATGGAAAAGCTAGCCGTGAGACTGGTCAATTGCTCTACCCCACTGCTGCTTCAGGACAACGCTAGACTGCACAACAGACGGTTGCTAAATTAGAGGAGCTGCGATTGGAACGTCTCCGACACCCAGAGAAAGGAACCAGGTGTACACAGATCCCAAAAAGTTTTCCTATAGTTAAAACATGTTTTATGAGGTGCCGCAGTAGATGAGTTTACGTGGTCGTTGCAAACTATATTGTTCCCTTAATTTTTTTTCATATTTATGTTTTTGGTGTACTAGCTTGCCAGGCAGACGTTGTTCTGCCGTGTTCAACGGTACCTTTGTCATGTCCTATTAAAAATCCTTGAATTCGCAAAAAAAATTGTGGGCCACTCATGGGCAAAAAAACTATCCTATCTCTCAAGTTGGACCAAACTGCACACTGTGTGCAAATTTGATTAAAATCGGTTAAGTAGTTTAGGAGACCATCGCGGACAAACAACGTGACACGTAATATATTAAGATTATAAAATATTGCCTAATATCTATTTAAACTATTATACACACCATTGGGAGTCCTGTTATCTCGTCCATTAATCTAATATTTTAAAAAATTATATAATTATTGTATATATTATAATAGATAATATATACAACTATGGCTATGAAAGTGGATGGATATAAGAATAGAGAGAGGCCTGAGAAGAGATGAATGAACTATGTCAGGAATGATACGCGTAAGAAAGCAATTAGTGAGGACATGACGGCTTATAGAGGGTAAGGAAAGAGAAAGATATGCTATGCCGAAACAAGTAACTAACTAGAATAAACAGGAAGAAGAAGAAAATACCACTAATAGGTTTCTAGAATACATATCTCTAAGGGTTTGTATAAAATTTTGTATTTACGAGTACATTATAATGCAGTTATATTAGTAGTATAGTTGTAGCACGAATGGGTCGGCTCGACCAGAGAAGAACCACGCTCTCACAGAAGACCAGCGTAAAATAGTAGCTTAATGCTGCTGTGTTTCGTGTGGTGAGTGTAGAGAACCGGATACCCTTTTTACTGGAAACGAGACATTCCGTCTTAGTCCTCACGGGTGACAACGCATCTGCATTTTGATTTGTAATCGAGGATAGATGTAGATGTCTATGGACAGCAGCAACTACTTACCATGTCATTTGTCACCATATCCTATAAAAAAACTGTTTCACTTTCAAAGTTTATCTAGCCATCAGGTAAAAGGTCTTTACCTCATATTTATAGCACAAACAGGTTAGTATTCTTTCCCGGCATTTACTTTAGTTCTTTTGACATACATGGAATGAGACTCTGAGAAATACCAGGTGTAACCTTAATAATATTATCATTTACGATATGGCGATTTTTGAACTCAAACAAACTGTAAGGAGCTACATAAGTCGACAAACTACGATATATGCGTGTTTACTTACCCTGTGAATCAGCTGCGCATACGTAAATGAGCATAGCCCGGCGTCTTCTTGTTCTGGTGGGTGGAATCCTTCCTAGCAGGTAGTTTCGAAGCTCCTCGGGCAGGGCTGCGACGTTAGGTGGAACAGGAGGACCCACCACCTCCTCGCGAGGTGAGGCGCATGCCACCGGAGACGACAGCGAGATGGAATCTAAAGGTAAAATGTGCTTTTATTATAAGCGTAGAAATATATATATATATATATATATATATATATATATATATATATGTATATATATATATATATATATATATATATATATATATATATATATATATATATATATATATATATGGCGACATACCTGTCTTTTATTCAGTTTCTATTTATAAATTTTATATATAATTAAATTTTGTCTGCTTGTCTGTATGTCAGCTGTAGCACGAATTGGTCAGCTCGACCGGGAGAGGACCACACTCTCACCGAATACCAGCGTAAAATAGTAGCTTAATGCTGCTGTGTTTCGTGTGGTGAGTGTAGAGAACCGGAGACCCTTTTTACTGGAAACGAGGCATTTTATCTTAGTCCTCACGGGTGACAACGCATCTACCATGATGTCCGATGACAGATGTCCATGGGCCACAGCAACCACTTACCATCAGGTGGACTGTTTGCTCGTTTGTGAATGCCTTCTGCTCTGCGATTTTGTGTCAGATAAAGGTAAGATGCCACCCTCTTCCACCACTTTCTACGCAGACGGGACTCCGTCTAGGCAGAAAATAAGTCCTTGACTAGGTAGAAGGACTACGTTTACGTTAACCCCTATTGAATTCAGCAAACCACCTAAGTATTGTTGCGCGTGATAGAGCTGAATCCCCTAATGCTGATTTAACCGTTGTAAACTTAATTGTTCGGTTAAACCAAATTTAAAATCATAATAGATCATAGCGTGCAAATGTTAATGGTTAATTTCCAAAGTATGCTGAACATAGGCCTCCTCCAAGGGATGCTACAAATCACGGTCTTGAGCAACCTGCATCCATCGACTTATATAGCCGTATAGCTCGAAGAATCGACAACCATAAGGAAAAAAGAGTTCTAAAGTGGCGTCTTACCAACAGACAGTGGGGTTTTCTTCTAAATAGCTAAAGCACTTGTGATGAAACTTCATGAACAGATTAAAAATAATAGCAGGAATGATATAGGCTATATTTTTATCCGGAAAGTTTTTTTCAATTGAAACTAATGGTCGCTGATGGTTAACTTAAATCCTGATATTTCAGTTTTCCAAAACAAAAACACAACACTTTACTTTACGACGTACTCGTAATCTCGTACCGTTGGTCGTGGTGCTCGAGTCTCAAACAGTTTTTTATTCTCGCTTAACTTCTTACCTGATACACTTGAACAACCGGCGGGGCGTGGGCCTTTGAACTGGGGCTTCTTGTCTCGCAGCGTGGGCGCGGGCTCGAGTAACTCCTGTGTTGGGGGTTCCGCTTGCGTTTCTGTCTCGACTGCGGGCTTGCTCGTGCGGTATGACGGAGACCTGCGTGCGCAGCAGTTTGGTCTACGATATGTTATTATGCAATTTGTCGAGATCATACGAATTATATTATATATGGTCATTTGACCTTAGAACTGGATAAGTGGCTCGATTTGACCCAGACCCATGCTAAGCTTTGAACTGCTGCAGGCTAATGATGCTGCAGCTGATGGCCATATGGACGATAATAACTGCCGCCTTTCATCCTGTAGGTGTCGTAATGGTTGAGCCGTCTTTTAAACACGCTTCTATTAGCAATTTATATATCTATATCTATGTAACGGAATCTTTTAATATAGTTTTCACCAACTTGTAGATGGCTGATTGAGTTTAAAGTTTGTATCATTGTTTTTTTTTAAATATTATTAGGATCACAAACGAGCACATAGTCCAACTGATGGTAAGTGGATGCTGTGACCCATAGACATTTAACCTCGATTACGAATCAAAATGCATATGCGTTGTCACCCGTGAGGACTAAGATAAAATGCCTCGTTTCCAGTAAAAAGGGTCTCCGGTTCTCTACACTCACCATACGAAACACAACAGCATCAAGCTGCTATTTTACGTTGGTATTCTGTGAGATCGTGGTCCTTTCATGCTACGTAACAACCATAATATAGCTGCAGCGCGGCTCTACCACGGATAAAATTTGTCTTGTTTTTGTGTCAAGAACAGATAACATTACAAAAATGTATTAACTTTATCCTAATATATTGATCAGGATCATCAGGATAAAATAAAATAATTATTAGGATCATCACAGCTGATGATCAATGAGAGTTATTCAAGTTTTTTTTTAAAACTCTTGTGTAATTAATAGACGGTTTTAATTAAAATAAATCTTGTGAAAACATAATAAGTACTATTATTTCAAAGATTTTTATCTATAAAATATATAATTCATATTTGTTACATAACAATAGAATACTAAAACAAAATAAATGGCCTACATAATGCAAACAGAGTTATTTGCATAAGGAATATTTTAAGTTTGGCGCTCACGTAGCCGGTTGCTACGTGTTGTAGCTCGTAGCATCTGCCATACGGGCGTCATGTTACTGTTGTGATTAATTATTTTCTGATGCCCGTAAAATTATGTTGATACGTTGTTTAATGAGCGTTTTGTATGCTGAATAATAATTAATTAGCGTTTGCATTTACAAGCACAAATGTCGCCGTCGATTATAATCTGTGGGAAATGTTGAGGCCGATATTCTGAGACGATGTCGTGCTAAACAAGTTTGAAGCTTAAACACATTTTTCATAATGCCGAAAGTTGAGTCTGGATTATATTTAATCAGATTTTAATGCCTCGTTGGTCTAGTGGTTGTTAATGCGACTGTTGATCATACCGTCCCGGGTTCTAAACCCTAAAATCAGTTATTGAATTTTCCTGTCAAGAAATTCTCAGCAACAGTCTGGAGTCAGGAAATTAGCGGTATTTCAACGAGAGTGATTTGTCGCCATTGGTCCTGCGCGTAATCTCTCTTTGTTCGAGTACAATTGCTGCTCCATGGGTCTATGGAGAATGAGGTAATAGACAGTACAGCTGTGCACTCGGACACCATATTCCTCTCCTACGTAGATAACTAGTTTCCGTTGAGACTGGCCGCCATGAACGAAATTCGGTCTTGAGAACTTCATATTATATTTAAAAATCAAACTTCTCAGGATTTCAGGCCAAGACCATATTTGACATTGTAAAGTTTTAGTTTAAACTCGAGATTGCCTCTTAATGTGGTCTAAGTATATAGCTTTTTATATGATTAGGTGACAAACGAGCACACAGTCCATCTGATGGTAAGTGGTTGCTGTGGCCCATAGACATCTACATCTAACCTCAATTACGAATCAAAATGCAGATGCGTTGTCACCCGTGAGGGCTAAGATGGAATGCCTCGTCTTCAGTAAAAATGGTCTCCGGTTCTCTACGCTCACCATTAGAAACACAGCAGTATTAAGCTAATATTTTACGCCGGTATTCTGTGAGAGCGTGGTTCTTCCCCGGTCGAGCCAACCCATTCGTGCTACGACTATACCACCAATACAACTGCAGCATGGCTTTACAACGTTGTAATGTAAATTAAATAGTAATTATATTTTGTACGTGGTAGAGAGAACGGGTCGGCTCAATGCACGAAACACCAGCGTGTGTTTTAACTGGTAATTAATACAACGTATAATATTGATTGAGCTGTATTGATTGTATAAACTATGGTATAAATAAACGAAAACGGTAACATAAAATGTGTTTTTCTGGAGGTTTCAAACCAGGGATAGGCCTTCTCTCGTTTCTGAGAGAGTGATATGTGAGAAGTTATAAGCTTGCTGGAGCGTTTTTTGCGTGGTAGAGCCATTCTGCAGCTATATTACTGGTATAGTTGTAGCACGAATGGGTCGGCTTGGCCGGGTAAGGATAACGCTATCCCAGAATACCAACGTAAAATAGTTTAATGCTGTTGTGTTTCGTACGGTGAGTGTAGGGAACCGGAGACTCTTTTAACTGGAAAGGATGCACTCCACCTTAGTCCTGACGGGTGACAACGCATCTGCATTTTGATTCGTAATCGAGGATAGATGTAGATGTCTATGGGTCACAGCAACCACTTACCATCAGAAACAAAAACAGAAACAGAAACTTTTTTTATTCAATATAGATTATAACAAATACTTATTGAAAGTCACTTTTTTCATTTACCACTGGTTCGCAAAAAAAACCTCTGTCCTGGGAAGAACCAGCAAGAAACCCAGCGGGACTATTTTTTTTTCCAATAATAGCTTACAATCATGTTTACAATTAGCAACACAAGACAAATTAGAAATAGCTTGGTAGCGATCACCCTTCCCAGGGGTTATTATCATCCATAAATTCCTTAATCAGGTGGATTGTATGCTTGTTTGTCACACTTTTTCTATAAAAAAAAATAAAACATGCGTATTGATGGATTACACATATCTTCGATTTTTGTTAATTTTATTTTTTAATTTCTTTCTGTTTTCCTTCACCAACGGACATGTGGTAAATCAGCATTTAATATTGCAATTTCATTGGTACCAGCTATCGACACGTAACCCTGTCTTACACCCCTCTGCAATTGAATTGATTTAGTACTCTGGTTCTGTTCTCGGATAGCCATCGTAGCCCTATAGTACAAACATTGAGCACTTCGATACACCGACAGTCAACTTGGCACGCCTGAAGGGGCTATAGAACCGTCCTAATTTTGACGTAATCAAAGCATTTCTTATTGCCTACATACGCAAGATAAAGTAGCAGATTGTACTTTTCGATCTATGTACAATTTGCACAAGGGTATGTATGTGGAAATCGTGTTATCCGAACTCGTATTTTATTCTTTATTCTTTATTCTTTATTGTACACACAATAAGTTGGTAACAATTATTAAATATTTAAATAAATGTACAAAGGCGAGCTTAACCCTAATAAGAGTTCTCTTCCAGCAAACCTATTGGGAGAGAAATAGTTTTATATATAAAGCAAGTAGGTAGCAGCGTGCGTACTTAATAATTAACATAACGCTACTTAATAGAAATTGGCTATAAGTTACAGTTAACAATTATCATATAAGTGTATAACATATAAGTATAATTTATTTTCTTATTTATTTTATTCTTATTTCTATTGATTTACATACATATATACCAATAAAGACAATAAATATATACATATATACACATATACACACACATATACATGTATACCCATATCTATATATATATACATATATATATATATATATACATATACATATACATATATACATATATATACATACACATACATACATATATATATATATACACATACATACATACATACACATACATATATATACAATTATACATATAAATACATAAAATATGTAAATATTTATAATTCTAAGTTGACAGATAATATTTCTTTACTCTGCTCCGAAATATATCAAGAGAAGAGCTAGCACGTATGTCATGTGGGAGTGAGTTCCATAGCTTGACCGCCCTTACTGTAAAGGATCCACCACATCGGCTTGTGAAATGAGAAGGAGTTTTGAGAAGTAGTTGTTTAGTGGTCCGGCACTGAGTTTCACGGGGTATAAGATTTTTCGTGTGCTATGAAATTTATAGCGAGCATTTATTGCCTGAGCTACCATGAATCTGCTGGGTGGTGAATATTGTAGTCAGCCTAGCATGCGCTCAAAATAATTTCCCAGGATTTACCATAGATGGCGGTGGTGTGAGTAAAAACTGTCATTTCACTTCACCTTCCAAAAAAACTCATTTCTTCACTAACTCGCGCTCACGGCTGCACCGAATTGTGCTTTTGCCTCATTATTAATTTAAATAGTTTTAATAGTTTATAATCGCTAGTGGTTTGCAGCTATACACTATCACAAACATAGTAACACCTACAACATTACGTACCACAATATTTATAAATTAATTCTGATAAGTGATAGTGAGTACGAGCTTTTCTGTAATAAATTTAATTCCTCTAACCTACGCAAGCAAGTATTTAACGGCCACAAGATGATATAATGTATCTCGTACCTGGTTTCATTATATTGAAATGCATAGGTTATTAATTTAAGCAATATTTATTATATCATTTTAATAGAAAACATTCACACTTGTAATATTTATGTCACTCACTCAAGTAAACTAAACTTACTGTATTAGAAGTGGTTTACGACGATAAAGGAATGGCGGCTTCCAGCTAAGGACTTTGCGATCGGTAACCTTAACCACCAAAAACCAACCGACGTCAACTATCGCTTACAGGCAATTGTCCGCACTCTAAAATGGCAACATGAAATGAAGTCAATTGGCCACATCGCGCTTAGTCACGCACCAACCTGTCGCGCGACGCTATGTTTGTTTTTAATTTATTATATCGTGATTCGTGTGTGTAAACCTGTGCAAAACATAAAGAAAACATGCCGTCGTGTGTTTTCAGACGATGTACAAATTATACCCCAAAAGTTAAAGACAAAAATATGTCATTTCATGCGTAAGTTCACAAAACTACCTATTTTCATTTCATTTTATTCGACGACGCCGTCTAATGGCGGCCGGCGCATCTAGCAAGCAAGCAAGCAACAGGCAAACAGGCATCCCGTCGTACGGTGTCATATTTTCTTTCTCGTTCTTCACGCGTATAAGTAGTTCTAGTATTTTCGCCGTTTTTAAGCGCCGCGATGTTCGTTCATGACGTGTCTATATACATATGTATATACATGTATAATACGTCATTGCTTACAGGTAGGTAAGTGAAAGAAGAGACAGTACCCTAGCGCGTGATACTTACCCACGTGATACTTCTGTTAATCGCTACGGTATTTGGGTTCTTTCTAGCGTTGTCTAATTTGAATTAATATTAAATTCCATACAAGTAAATTCAAGGACGGAAGGTATATTAATTAAACTAACTTTTTCTGACTCATGAGTCATATATGTTTACACAAATGGGTCAGAGAAAGTTAGTTTTTTCGATTATTTAATCATTGTGTCTATGTCATGGACAGGTAAATTGTTAAAAAATAATTACCTCATATGAATTAATTTACTGCTTTTTGGTGCAATCTTCATATAAGATTGATTAATAATCGAATAGGAAAATAAACGACTATGAACATCAGTACTTTGATTATGCAAATAAATAATTATATACCACAATTTGATATTTAACGCCATCAATCGATCGTCAGAATCCCGTCAGCCAATTAGTCAATTTAACGATTGGTGACTTTAGAATGGCTCATAAAATTGTGTTATTATTATTTTTAGTCCTTTGAAGTCGGCTTTTAATTTTTAATAAAAGCTTAATTTTTCTGTCCTATAATAAAAAATATTTTCGATTTTTATATCGTTCAATGAGCAAAGACTACTTAGAAAATACTACCACAAAAACCTGTAATTTTAGGTTTTAAATAATGTGTTTGCCTAGGTATTGTAGGTACACAAAGATTCTGATGAAGTGCGCTACGTGACCAGCTACGATTCTACGCCGTAGCTGTTCGTTCCACAAACAGACAATAGATAATAAATATCTCTTTTATTGTTTTATAATGACATCTGTCTGTGTGTCTGTGTGTATCTGTGATATTATAATGACAATACTGTAACTGAACGCGAATAACCCGGGTTCGATCCCCGCCGGCACCAATGAAATTGTTAATTGCTATTTTAATTGCTCGGCGGTAGGAAATCATCGTGAGGAAACCTACATGTCTGAGAGGAATAAGGTAAATAAATATTTCGAAGACGTGAAGTTCGTGAACACGCATTGGGGCAGCGCGGCGGACACTTCCTTGCCCTAAAACCCTCTCAGAAATGAGGTGAGGCCCGTTCCCAGCGCTGGGACGTATAGGCTGTAACTTTACTTTTACTTTAATACTGTAACTTAATCATAAAAGTTGAAATGAATATAAATTAGTTCGGCGGTAGAGCGGTAAACCAGATCCGATGCTGGGGCCGATAGCCTAGCGCTTCCGAGCTATGTTCTTCTGACCCCGTTGCTTACGCATAACGGACTGTTTGCATAAGTAGAGATCTAGGCCGTGTGGGAAGGCACGCATGTTGTTATACGTACTTTATCTGAGGTGTAGTACGGGGGATGAAGATTTTTCACCCGAGCAGGCAGGAGTGGATAGAGGCGATGGGCGCTGATGGGGCCTATATGCGGCAAAGGAGAAACATAATGAGGTCGATGGGGACTTGGAATTGGTTCGAGTCTGACATAAGCCGAACGTGGTAGAGCCACGCTGCAGTTATATATGGTTATAGCACAAATAGGGTCGGCTCGACCAGGGAAAGACCACGCTCTCACAGAATACCAGCGTAAAATAGCAGCTTAATACTGCTGTGTTTCGTACGGTGAGTGTAGAGATCCGGAGACCCTTATTTACTGGAAACGAGGCATTCCATCTAAGTCCTCAGGGGTGACAACGCATCTGCGTTTTGATTGTTAGTCGTGGATAAATGTAGATGTCTATGAGCCACAGCATCCACTTACCATTAGGTGGTCTATGTGCTCGTTTGTCGCCCTTATTCTATTTTTAAAAAATGAGGTGATTATAACCAAGCTATTCCTTATATGGACATAATACATGTTACTAAACTGTTTTTTATTTTTAAAAAATGGTCCGCTGGGTTTCTCACTAGCTTTTCCGAGGACAGCGGAATTTTCTGAACCATACCATCTGAACCATGTGAAAAATTTAAAGTAAAAATGACTTTCGATAAGTATTATTAATAGTTATCTACAAACAATGTACATTGCATAAAAACTAATTCTATTACATGCGTGTGCACTCGTTTAAAAAGGACCATTATATTTGGCAAACGTATAAGTTTAAGCTATTATTTAAACTGAAAAGGGAAAATATGGATGATAAGTACCTCGCAGCAGAAAGTTAACGAAGAAAACTACGTGAAATTGACGCACTATCGAAGAGGCTGAAAAGAGACCCGCTAAGCTTCTTGCTGGTTCTTCCCAGAGTATTTTTGGAATCAGTGGTAAAAGCATAATAGACTTTCAATAATTATTCATGTAATCTAAATCGAATAAATTTTTTCTATTCTGTTGCGATCGGTGCTTTTTTTATAGAATAAAGGTGACAAATAAGCACACAGTCCACCTGATGATAAGAGGATGCTGTGGCTCATAGACATCTACATCTATCCTCTATTAAGTTACAAAACGCAGATGCGTTTTCGCCCCTGAGTACTAAAACGGAATGCAACGTTTCCAGTAAAAAAGGGTCTTCAGATAGAGATTCGGATACCCTTTTTTACAGTAAAAGAGTGTAGAGACAGACACTCACTATACGAAACACATTATTAAGCTGCTATTTTACGCTGGTATTCTGTGAGAGCGTGGTCGTTCCCCGGTCAAGCACACCCATTGACAGCTATACTACTAATAAAGCTGCAGCATGGCTCTACCACGTATGTATAAAAGTGTATGTCTTATTTCTGTCTTTCTGTATAGGTTACTTCATGTTAGTAGTACACACATACACGTTTAATTTGGTCCTTATCTTCATGCGATGATTCAATGCTTGAATTTTGTGCATATGAAGAAGGGTTATTTTAACTAGACCACACGACAGTGTATCGACCACGATTGAGAAAAGAAAAGCGCGTCGCAGTGTAGCATTTTGAGTCACCCGACCCCCGACCCCCTGACTCAAAAATTATTACACCTACACACTTAAAATTTTGCATACCTGATAACGATCTCATGAATACTTAGAATTTTAAATTACATGAATTAACTACTATAGTTCTTGAATAATTGACGCATGGAAAATTCCAGCACCAGCGTGGATTAAATAAGGTGCTTATTTAGGAAAAAATGTGAAACTATAAATTATCCACGTTGAGTGTCCACAGGTGTTGGTTAAGTTCTTATTAAATTAATCACGCTAATAGTTTTGTTGACGTTTAATTCTCATATTTAGCTTACGTCAAAAACAGAAAACAGTGAAATATAAACTCAAGGAAAACCGTTGAATATCATGTTAAAGATAGGAATAATAATTTTTTTTCAAAACTTAATGATAACCTACCAAAAACGTAAATGTGAAAACGGGGTCATGTTCATTTTACAAACGACGTTCGGGGTTTTCGGCAACGCTGATAAATGAGTGGGCGGCAGTCTCCTTTTTACATTCATTTGCGTGAGTGTGTGTGTGAATCCCAAAAACACACTCACATACTATTAAAAATTTTCCAAAAAAAATATTAAAATTAGTAAAACATATATATGAATCTTAGTTTTAAACTTTTTTATTTATTTATCCAATTATGGGAGTGCGGATTCTCCTACTACAGTTACTATAGGGTTAAAAGAAGACTCCAGCAATAAATTAGTATAAGTTTATATTAATTAATATAATAATATTAACTAATTAATATTCTTTTCTAACTTTAAAAACGTCTGAATTACAAAATAAACACACATAATCTAGTATTCGAGGATTTTTTATTCCCAAAAATAATCTAAATTATTATGTGGCATATAGTATTTATATCATATAAACTCGAGATATATTGAAACAAGTTGACTGACCTTCTTACATATGACGTAATATAGAAGGCATGGTTCAGTCGGTCGTAAGTATCTTGTCCGCATGGATCAAAAAGTTTTAGAGAGCCCGACAAACGCTTAGATGCTGGCTCCTGTTTTAAATAACATGCTGAAATTGTCGAATACGTAATGCATTGAACAAAAGGATAATAGGTACGAATTCTTTAAAAGATAATAGAGTATTTTCGCAGCTACAGTGATTTTTTAAAGTTTTTAATTTTAAAATATAAACAGTGGTTTTACTTGTAAGAATACACTTTGCTTATAATTTGAGTTCTAATCTCGATACATATGTGCTCTAAAAAACCGAAAATTTTTCGTATCGGAAGGAAAGCAGTAGCTTTATGGCATTGTTTTAATGAATTTCCTAGTCCAAGTTTTGATATAGTCGGTCTATGGTTTTCAAGAGATATCTGTGTATACATGTGTTGTTGCGCACCGTAATTAATGCCTGGTACATGGCACTAGCGCCATCTAGTACTGAGTAGCAGAACTAATCCTTCTAGAGAATTCCATACTAGAACTTTCTACACGTAGTCAGTCGGGACCAGTATATACTCGAATATTCTGAATGTTTCAGTAGAATAGGGCCTATATAAGGCCAGTAGTACCGCAACCGAGTCAGTATTGAACAAGCGAATATTTTGAAGCGATATAACTGCGAATTGTTTTATTATTTATGTGTTTTAAGTTGTAATTGGTGTTCGGTAATTAAAGTGTTAATTTTGGTAATTTAATCGGCAGTTTTTATTGTCACGAACTCGTAACAGTAGTTATGTATGCAGACAGTGCCGGATTAACCGCGTAGAAATATTGGCCATTGCTACGGGCCCCGCGCGAAAGGGGGCCTCGCAAATCCAAGCCCGCCCATCACCACCTAAGCTTAACGTTTTGAGTAAAACTTATTAAGACGTGATATATTGAATTAACTTGATGTCACAAAAACGTGAAATGTTAAACCTTTTTTGACCAAGATAATCCACGTCAGACAATTGGTAACCGATTATTTCGTTGGCGAAAATTAAACACGGAATTTCACGATAAACGCACAAATTGCAACGCCAAATGGCTCGGTTCTCATACTACTAATCATAAGGAAAGATCTGTTTACGATTTTGCCTTGGTATATGGTCTGACACAATTAGTCACATTGCCCACACGGATTTCAGACGTGTAAGATTATAAACTTTTAGATCATTTCAGTTAAAACTTCTGTTCACTTCTCATTTGGACGGATCAGGTTTCCGTTGATAAAGTCTCGTCTTGGCTCTTCGGATCATTTACTGATCAAGAGTATAGTGCCCATCACTTTCTCATTGCGGGCACGATCCCGCTTGCTCGCGCAGCTTGCTCCGTATTTAGCACTATAAGTTAGTGGATTTTTTTGCATCCTACCCATGGATTAGCTTCTCGCTAGACGATCTCAAAAAATTCGTTACTGAGTCTGTCGCCGATGTGGCACTTTAGGGGATGGAGCTTTTCGCTAGTCATCTGTAGTGCCTATCAGCGGCATATCCTGGCCTTGGTTTAGACGCTTCTGCAAAATTGCATCGCGAAAAAAGCAGGTGTGTGTTACAAGGCCCAGGCTGACGCATCGGCTTCCCGGTTCGTTTGTCCACCACTAGCGCACTCAAAAGTCTTATAAATCTGTCTCCACGTCCTTCAAATAAGTTATCGCTAGAGCAAAATCGGAGCACATTGGGAGAATTGGTGGGAAACTAGTTCATCTTCCTTCGGGAACTCGTGCCTTCTTATCCCTCGCCAAGGCTGCCCAAAAGAATTTCAGTAAGCCATCATTACCATCTTTGCGCAAGGAGGATGACTCGCTTGGCATGTGGTAAATGAGAAAGCCGCACATTAAGGATCTCTTTTTGCATTTCGACGACGGGGGAACATACCGCCGACCATGCCGCAATCCATACCGGATGTGCTGTTTACACAGCGCTCGGTGCGCATAGCGTCCTTGGAGTTGAACAAGTCGAATTTGCCTGATCGAATCTCCCAATGCTGTGCTGTCACTGTGCTGAAGACGTGTGCTCCAAAGTTGGCAAGACCGTTCGGACCCGTCCAACTACTGGCCTATCGCTATCACCCCCATATTCTCCAAAATAATGGAATCCATTATTAGCTGCAATCTCATGCAGTACTTTGAAGAGTTGAACCTTGAAGTTTACCTTGAAGAGAGAGCTGATTAGTGATCGTTAATACCGTTTTCGTGGAGGTCGCTCGGCTGGTATTCTTTTGGTCCATCTGGATCACCGATGGGCTGAGGCAGTTGAGACCAAGGGTAAGCCATAGCGGTTAGTTACCTAACCTGTTTCAACAACAAAACTTGTGTCTGATGTAGAGTCTTTATTAAGCAGTCTCGGATTTGGGGCGACTATATTTAACCCTCAAAAGACACAGGTTTGCGCGTTTACTGAAAAATAGAAAACATTGTCGTATCTCCTCGATTTCAGGGCACTCCTCTCGTTACCTCAGCCAGCATCGGAATCCCTGGCATTGACATTTCGAAGGACGTACAGTTTCGTAGTCACTTGCAAGGGCTAAACTGGCATCAAAAACCTTGGAGTGCTCAGTAGATCGGTACTTCATGCCGGAATACCACTTGCAGTTTTACAAAGCGCAGATTCGGCCTCATATGAAAAACTGTTTTCATTTCTGGGTTGGGGCATCCCAGTATCAGCTCGTTCCACTTGACCGTATTCAACTGAGAGCGGCCCGAATCGATGACGATTTACTTCTTTCCGATTGGCTTGATCCACAGGCTTCGTGGAGAGACGTTGCATCTCTATGCATCTTCTAATCCATTTACCATCGGGAGTGCTCTAAAGAATTGTTCGGATTAATTCAGCTGCTGAATTCTACTATCTTACCCTGCAACAGAAATTCTATTTTCATCATCACGATGACTGGCTGTATACTACTGTGCGATTTACGCGGAATATTCTGCTTCGCACGACCTAACTGTGAAATTTAATGTCACCAGCAGTTTTTCCGGACCCGTACGACAAACTTATGGCCCATAAAAGAAAAGGACAGCCGTCATATTTATCTAAAACGACATGCGATTAATTCATCAAATTAAATACGTCAAGCAGGCAATATACCTTAATAAGGGATACAGCATTTATAAATCATTATATGGATATGTCCGAACTATGCGATTAATATTTTCAGATATTTATGCAAAAGCCAGAGATCTGACAGGCTGTCATCAATATCAGCAAAAGACTTCAAGACGACGCAAGCGAAACACAAAGTAAGACCATTTTAGTGGTTCTAGTACACTTGACGAATTTGATGAAAAAGAAACACCTGGCAAACAGTTTGAAATTAAGGTGTTTGTTGTCATTATCGATAACTTACTATCTGCTTTATATGAACGCATGAAAGCATGCCAAAGTCTAACTAGTGTTTTTGGAATATTTTGAGAGTTAAAATCTATTACAGGAGAAGAGATTTTGAAAGAAACTCTAATTATGGTCAGTGCTTATGCAAATTGTTTAGAGGACGGCATAGACGGAGAATTATTACAGGTGGCCGAGTTGTTCAAAACGGATGTGGCTATTGCACTTGACAGTACGAAAACCGAATCCCGAAAGTCTGGAAATTCAATATTATGAATTCCTAATGAATAACTCATTAATATCATAATGATTTCTTATATTTACGCGAAAACTACACTTTGATTAAAACTACTTTACGGATTTTATCGCGTTCAGTTTATTTTATTTTAATACCCGACGTTTCGACGTAACAGTAGCCGTAAAAGTAGTTTTAATCAATCATTAACATTTTGTTTCCCTAAATTAGAAACTGGTTTGCGCATTTGTCTCTGTCTCTCATGATCAATAACTGCAGTGGGTGAACGTTCATTTTCGACATTGAACCGTATAAAAAATTAATTTAGGGAACATTATAAGTCAAGAATGCCCGAATTATTTCTCTGATGAATATAGAATATGATTTGCTTAGAGAAATTGGTACGGATAGTTATTACCTATTTCTAAATCTACCCATATTATGAAATCTTGAAAAGTTACTTTGTAAAACGTTTAGAAATTATTAAAAGAAACAAATAAATAAATATAATATACATAATTTTAAGTACACTATTGATAAATATGATATTAGCTATTCTTAAAAATATAATATACTTTGTAATAAATAAAAACTTTGAAATATTAACTAAAAAGGTTTACAATTATTTGCGTATTATCGTCAGTTTTAAATTGTTAATTACTTATCAAAATCATTCCTAATTGCCAGGATAATCTCACCTCTTGCTTTTTGTACTTGTCAGAGCCTAATAGGGTCTATAGTAGTCTACTGTACGACTAAAAAGCAACAAAATTGTGACCTATAGATGGCAGTTAAACGTACTGATTATTAAATCGTTTTTTACAACTTTTAAGAACCCATGGCAGATCAAGGGTCCCTCTATATAATTTGCTACAGGCCCCGCGCTTGCTTAAGCACTGTATGCACATGTGTATCAATAAAACAATAATAATTTTAAGTAATAAGCCATACAAAATTAATAGAAATACATTTAGGTAATTATTTAATTTGTACTGTCTGAAAATTGTATATAATATGTGACACATTATTATACAGAACGTTACTTCCGTCTGAAAAAAGATCTAAGATAACCTTTAGTAATCTCTAAAGAAAGTTTAAACTTCGAAATTTTATTGAGTAATTAAGTTTTTTTTTTTGAAAAGGCTTAACAGTTCGTAATGAAATTTCACCAAAAGATAGAGCGCAATCCTAGGTGTAATCTAGGATGTATTATCAGAAAACTTGGATTTTTTTTTAAATAGAAAAATTGATAAAATATTTTTAATGATTTTTCTTTTCTTTAATGATGATCTTAAATTTACATAAAGCCACATTAATAACACCTACCCAGGCCAGGTAAATGGGGCTCTAGTCATAAATATATAGTTTACACGGTTTTCATACCCCAGTGAAAGTAGTTATCTTATTATTCATTTAGATAGAATTATCCAGCAATAATAATAAAAAAATTGTCATGTCTGGTTTAAGAAACATTTATTAATTTAACTAGAACATATAATATTAGTATTAATACTAAAAAAATTATAAATGACTAATTTTTGCCTTTTTTTATAGCTATTTGAATTAGTTTATCTTATAATGGACCAGCAGTAATTCTCTAACATGTTTTCATCCCAAAAACCTTGATGTGGTTCTTCAAAAACCTTTAAATCTTGGTGAAACCGTTCCCCTTACTTGCTAAGTTTTCAGGGATAGAACTCAGATGCGAATGCAGAAAATGAATATTTAATGACATGTTTACTCCCACCCATATTTTGAAAATTTTCCAATAAATTGGTAATAATTTCTTTGTTGTTTTCACTTTTTTTATTTCCCAAAAAAATTCCACAACCATTTGGAATGATTTCCAAGGAGATTTTTAATAAACAGATAAAAGGCTTTCAAACTGAGAATCTTTCATAATTTTACGGACTTGTGGGCCAACAAATATACCCTCTTTCAGTTTTCTCTCTGCAATTTTTGGAAATATTTTTGTAAATATTGGAAGCCATCACTGTTTTTGTCAAGCGCCTTCACAAAATTTATCATGAGCCCCAATTTGATGTGTAAAGGGGGTAGAGTGATGTTATTGGGATCTACCGACAGCTCGTGTTTAATGTTCATTTTGCCCGAAATATACTCATTCCGAATAGGCCATTCTTTTCTTATATAATTATATTGTTTCGCTGTATGGTCCCAACAAACAAAGAAAACAACAGTATTTTGTGTAACCACCCTGCAGTCCCAATAACACACCATATCATAGGTGAACCAAATGGAAGGTGTACATTTTCTTCTGATGACTACTTGAATAAGACGATTATACAGCTTTCGTAAAACACATGAGGTACCCAATTTTTATCTTGATTTGCAACAGGAAATCCAAAATAATGCATATCTTAAGCACTTTTTACGAATCTACAATGGGTCTTCTCTTTTTTGGAAATATAAACTGTGCAGAAACATAACAAAAACGATCAGAACTTTGTTTGGGTTGGATTTAGAATCGTTTGGCAGGAATTTGGGGGAGTAAAGTGTTTTATTTGGTAGAGGTTTGTTCCCCGATTATAATTATACCACTCACATTAAAAGGTAATGCACCGTTATCGAAAAAATCAGGCCTGGTCAGCTCTGTATGGACAGAATAAAATACCTACGGGGGCTGAATTTTATTATTGCCATTTGTCCGATAAATGTCTTGTTTCATAATTAGTAAGATTTTGCTAAAGATAAATTACACTCAAAAATTTTGAATACAGAAATAATAATCCATAGGAAGATAACTATGCCTGTCGTATTTTTCTACATTATTATATTAGCATATCCTTGACAGTAAAAGAAAAATAAATTTTTTCTTTTTGTTTTGATTTTCAATTAGTAGAAAATTATATTTTTTACTGGTAGCACCAAAATACCTTAATGAGTATATCTGGCCTAAAGGTCTAGATACCAGGCCATAAACTCCAAAAAAAAATGAGTATATAATTCTCATTTCTCATAATATGGCGCCGCCGTATAAATTATTGTGTTCATGATTGGTTGTTATGTTTGTTTTGCTTGTGTCTTTTTCTAAGATTTTGCAAGTTTAGGATGTTGAGTTGAGACTTGAGATTAATGTCCTTCGTTTATATGATGTGCAATGTGATAGTCAATGATTCGTAGTGAAATACGAAATAGTGACTTAAAAACTACGCTGCAATGGCGGATAAAGAAAATAGAAAAAGTGTTCTAAGTGCAACAGCATACCAACCATTGACAACATTAAATTATTTAGGTTTCCGAAATTCGCAGTAAAGTATATTTTGCGGTACGTATACAATATACATATGCACTATTTAATAAGTTCTAACCTTAAAGTAAATCTCTTGTCCAACTTATTGTTTCTCTTTTACCATTTAAAACAAATTATTGGTTTGTAAACCATTGGACCTATTTTGATAATATTTGTATTTAATAATTATATCTTTTGTTTTCAGCTGCAAATTATGGGCGAAATATTATATTCCTTCCCAAGAGCAGTATACTACTTTAGCTTTCCAGACAAAGCTACATAATAAGCCCAGAATGCTGTGTGAAAAACATTTTCATGATGGTTAATTTAATGATGCAATCAAGAAAAAGCTCTTAAGAACTGCAGTCCCATGTGATGTAAGTAAATTGTATAATGTACACTCACCGGCACGGAAACTTGGCCACTCGTGAATTTGCTGATTATTTGCACTGAAACGTTTTTTTAACAGTAAATTAAGGGTAGATGCATTCAATAAGTGTCTCTAATGGTTTTAGAACATAGAAATTTAATGTTTACTTCACCGAAATTTTTCTTTTCAAGATAACATGTTTTCACTAAAATTAACATCTTTCCATTGTCACTTTAAAAACACTACAAAGTTAAAAATTAAGTCTGTTTCTTTATTGTCTATCAGTTTTAATATCGGGTGTTTCCTCCTCTAGCCCTGATAACCGCTTGCATTCGATCTGGCATGCTTTGAATGATGTTTCTGACATCAACTTGCGGTATGCTGTCCCAAGCGGCCAGCGCTGCATTTCGGAGCTCATTTAGAGTTTGTGGCGGTTTGGAGCTGGACTTTATCTTTCTTTTGAGCATACCCCATACATGCTCAATTGGATTTAAGTCCGGGCTACGAGCTGGCCACTGTAATTTTTGTATTCCAACCTCTTCCAGATATTCCTCTACACAATGTGCGACGTGCGGGCGTGCATTATCGTGCATGAGGAGGAATTGGTCGTGTCCAATGAATCCCGAATAAGGCATTACGTGCTCCTGAAGAACTTCCTCGATGTATCGAGTAGCTGTAAGCCGATTATCGACGATGACCAACTCTGTACGTGCGTCGGAACTTACACCTCCCCATACCATTATTGAGCCTCCATGGAAACTCACAGTTTGGGTGGTGGTAATGGGTAGAAACAAACCTCTCTCCTCTTTTTCTCCACACTCGTTCTCGACTGTCTGGAGCACGTAAAGCTATTCGACACTCATCTGTGAACAACACTCTAGCCCATTGCTCGTGGGTCCAATTGACATGTTCTCTTGCGAACTGAAGTCGGGCTACTCGGTGCTGTCTGAGAAGTTCTGGACCTCGTGCTGGTCTACGAGCTTTTAAATTCACTTCCTCCATTCGTCTTCTCACCGTACGCTCACTAACATTAACGCCTCTTGCGATTTGGAGCCGCTGGCGTATCTCAACAGCGGTCAGGTAGCGGTTTCTCAAAATCTCCATAACAATAAAACGATCGTCCCGGGCCGATGTGCACCTTACGCCCCCACTGCCTGGCCTGCGGGTGTAGCGGCCTGTCTCCTGGTATCGTTTCAGTGAATACTGCATTGAGGACCGTGGTACGTTAAGCACAATAGCAACTTCACGCTGTGTCAGCCCTTGGTCAATTAATGCTACTGCTTGTGCAACTTGTGCTGGTGTTAATGGCATTTTTATTGGCTTTAAAGCACCTTTAGTTATTTAATTAAGACACAAGATCACAATAATTGAATAACCTTACAGTAAACTTTTCACAACACACAAATTTAAAATGTGAACTTTGTCGCTCAAATGACCCGATTCAACTAAAAATTAAAGAATTCGTCATGGTGCACTTAAACATAATGAATTACCCTCTTGAACTTGAGGGTAAACATTTTTTGACATACTTGCATAACAAACATTCATCAGAAACACTTAAAGCTTTTGCTATCGCGAGATAACCGCTTGGCCAAGTTTCCGTGCCGGTGAGGTATATGGTAATACCGTATGTATATAGTTTTCTTTAAGGATTACTCAGATATTTTATATGGGGATTACTATATTCAGGAGTGGACTTTAATAGACTGTAATGAAGATGATGATGATTATTCATATGACCATCATCTGGATCTAACAGGGATGGACGACCACATACAGTAGTTTGAATCCTGTTAATTCTTTCAACTAATTTATGATAATTGGATTGGACAAAGCATCCAAAGGATTAAAGTCTATAAAGTTAGCACAAGCCTTTCCTTACATTATTAAAAGTGGAACACACTGCATATTATTTTTAACAATCAAATTTTATTTTAAAACAACAACAAACCTTAAGAAGTTCTGGCATAACAATATATGAATAATTACATTTGGTCCTAAACCTATCAAATTTAAAGGCACAACTTGTACTACACGGTAGAAATACATGCATCAAATGGTTCTCAAACAATAGATAAACACCAGATTTCTTTTCATATAGTTATTGCATTTACTATCTTATTTTGTTATATTAATTGTAACAGAGGGTGTATTATAGAGCAAGTTGGATGAACAAGATCCATTCATTTATTTTTGTATTGGTAGAAGGGTAATGTAATGCCATGAGTAGGGACTGGTTTACTATGAAAGTAATGTCAATGAATATAATGTTAATTTAATTTTATATAATAATTTTATGATACTATAATTTATTTCAGTTTTTATTTATTTCCGGACTAACAAAGTGTATTCCCATTTTATTTTGTGGAATCACGAGCTGGTCCCTCGCAAATTATTGCTGCAAAACCACACAAGCAGGATCTTCAAAAAGGACAACATTATATCCACTGAAGAACAACCACAAACATCAAAGCATAACACATAATGTTGAACCTGAAAAAGAAAGTACTCTATATGAAAATGTTTAAAATGAAATAAGGAATATTTTTGTAATCTAATATTTAATATGTTTTATAATTTTGAATTAAAATTATTCTATTTATAAGCTGCATTCAATACTTAATACATTGCATATAATATAGAGACAAAATTTTTAGTGTCAATTCAGGGAAATAGATAGACAACCAAATATTATCAAAACAAAATTATTATTTGTGAATGTTGCACTTTGCACTTGTGTGTAGGAGCTCATTTATTAACTTGTTTTTGATTAAATATTGATATTTTGGTTATTGTAGACATTCTGTGATTTGTGATTGTGCATATTATCAATTTGTCCATGATTGTAAATCTTATTTAAATTGCTTATCATCGTTGACTTAAGTAATTGAAATGTTGTAATCAATATTGATTTTCTTTTCATGTTTAAACCCATCAAATGTCTTTATTGTAAGAACTAAGCTGCTGGAGAAATTTTGTTTCTTAAGTTATGTATGTTTTTTATTTTAATTTGTATTTTTATTTTGAATAAATAAATTGAAATTTTGTAATTTTTGTTCTTTTATTTAGCTAAAAAAAACTAAAAAGACCACATTCAAATTTTCCCGCCACACGAGAAGTGCAGGAGGCTGACGATAGATGGAGCTAGTAGTATATCTCATTTCTTAGATTTTGTATGAAGTTGTCGTTCTTCTCCGATAGGAGTAATAGTGTTCTGTGGAAAAAATAAATAAAAACTATTATAACCTAAAATGCATAAAGTATGAAAAATTATACATTTTTTATTATTTAACTGACTTTATGGCTCTGGGTTCTAGCCCTTCTGAGATAAAATTATAAGATATTACTGTGAAAGCTGGATAGCGATTGTAAAAAAAAAAATAAAAAAAAATAAACCTGTGCACGCATTTGGATTTCGATTGCTTGCTTACACGACCATTACCTGCTTTCCTACACCGGACGTTACGCGTGTAATATTGAAAATGTCTGATTCGGAGGAATCTCAACCATTTACGAGTCGCGGTTTTGACAGTGACGAACAGCCAGTGAAACGCCATTTATATGTCGAGGAGATAAAAGCAATGTGGAATTTAGTTACTGTGTACCGAAAACTTGGCACCCGGGAACAAGCTATTGCTTTTGCTGAGGAAAAAAGCATGATCCCAGCAACAAAAATATGTAGCTACCATAAAAAGAGTATGTGTGTAGAATACTCCACTAATAGAACGGTGGGCTCATTTGTCTGCAACCGAGGCCCATGCAGATCTAAATCAAAAGTTAGCCGTGGCAAAGGCACTTGGTTCGAGAATGTTAAATTAACAGTGCCTCTATGATCTATGATATATCTATATGCAAATAAGTGGAGTTATGACATGACTTTAAAAGAAAATTATTTTGAAAGGGAAAATTGTTTAATTAGAGCAACTGTTAATGATTGGTTCAACTAATGTCGGGAAGCTGTAGTCATTTATGAAATAGAGAAACAAAGTTTCCTGGGGAAAATTGGCGGTCCAGGAAAAATTGTCCAAATAGATGAAAGTAAATTTTGAAAAAAGAAATATAATAAAGGTGAGTTATGGCTAAATGCATGCATATAGTTAACGACCTGGAGATGAAATAGGCTAATTTTTATCAATAAAATTAATGCTTAATCTTGTTTTAGGTCGGTACATTGAAGGTCATTGGGTGCTGGGAATGATCGAAAATGATAGTGAAGATTTAAGATTAGAAGTTTACCCCCAAAATGTGCGATCTTCTGAAGTTTTGATGCCCTTGATTAAAAAACATGTGGCTGAAGGCACTCTGATTTTTGGCGTGCTTATGATGGATTAGAAAATTATTACCTTACCTTATACATACACAAAAAAGTAAATCATAGTGACCCTGAAAACCCTTTTGTGGCAGCAGACGGCACCCACACTCAAAGAATTGAGTCTCAATGGCGTATCTATATACGATCGGCGATAGAGAAATTTTTACCGACTTAATATATGAATATTTATGGAGAAGAGAAATTGTAAAAAATAAAGGAGATCCTTTTGAGTAATTAATAAAAATAATAAATTATGTTTATAAACAATAAAGAAATGATTATAATATACTGTGTTTTATTTCTAAATTGTTTAGAACGGTCTGGGCAGTTAATTAATTTAATACTTAAACACCCAGTAATACGTTCAGTTGCAATAGGTTAGATGGTTGTGGCGGGAGCAAAGACAACCTAACTTTATAGATATCTGATCTGTACTAAAATTAAATCAGCACGCTCCGAATCCACGTAGTCTTGTCTGCCCTACCACTAGTGTTTTTGTAAAGCCGTAGGCACGGAAGGAGACCAGTCCCCGCCCGTCGTAGCAAATCGCAGGCATCTGTGCGAGCCGTAGTGTGCTTATTATTATATTGTATATTATGTTTATAATTAACAGCTAATATTTTGGTGTTTTGTTGAGTGCAAGAGCGAGCGAAGCGAGCTCGGGACTTAGTGCATCCCGACTCGGACAGGTTAGGTTAGAAGGGGATGGCGGGTTCGTGTGAGCGAGTGAAGCGAGTGAATAGACCCCACCATCCTCTTCGTGGTTATTTTTTTGTAAACCACTCAGAAGTAGGAGCCCCTCAAAGCGAGGCTCCGTCGACCGGGCTTCCCTCGACTGCGCTACGTGGTGCTTTCCTCCCCCAACTCTCTCCCCCCATAAATCAGGTTTATAGTCAAAAACATTACAAAAACATAACCTCAAAATGAGATTTTTAAACATTTATAAAAAAACTAAGCACGTCCGGTAGGAGGTGGAAGTGGGGAGCGACTCTACAACTACCCCGCCTTCTTCCCCACCACCTCCCACCCCCGAAATTCGTTTTGAGTAATCATTTTGAGGTTAATTCTATGGGATTTTCTTTTTGGTTTTTCTCAAGAACGGTGCATTACCTTTTAATGTGAGTGGTATTATTATAATCGGGGACCAAGCTTCTACCAAATAAAATACCTTACTCCCCTAAATTCCTGCCAAACGATTCTAAATTTCAACACTTTGTTTACATTTTCTACTTGACATTTTAAATCAATCTGGAACAAGATAATTGTCGTTTGAAGCGAACGAATAAACAATAAACGGTCGTCACCACGTTAGGTGGTTAAAAAAACATTTGACTGCAGGAAGAAATTACGACGTGATAAAATATTTCTGCTAACACTTTTAGGTTTAAGGAAGGTAGATTAACATATATAAAAAAGTTCGATTTTGTAAACTTGATAATTAATATTAAACTTTTATTCAATTTATTAAACATGGCAATAACAAATATAACATGATTTAACAATCTAAAAAATATGTAGATATCTTATTTACTATGAAAGTGCAAAATACACAAAGGACGCCCCTAAAAGGTAGCTACGAGGTACTCCATCACAGCTCCATTCAATCTAGAAGGGTATTGAAGTCAAATATTTACACTCCTGTTCGAAGAATCGTATATCAATAGTGGCGAATATGTTGCACTATTACCCGCAGTTTACCACGGTTTTAGGGTAATTGTTTGCACAGATAAAATGCCAAAAGTCGTAGTAAATATAAACACTTGATTTTCATAGATTAGTAGTGATCCACCCCGGTTTTGCACGGGCGATTTTTATCTATCTACTGGGTCTAACTGTGAATCTAAATCTTCCAGAACTTCACTCAAACAAAATCAAAAAAATCATCAAAATTGGTCGAACCATTTTTCAGTGAGACAAAGGGACAGCAATTTATTTGTATATATAGAGATGAGCCATAAACAAGCTTACAGTGCTGATAATAACCCGATGGCAAATATATGCCGTGGAACGTAGACGCATACATCAGTCCCTAATTAAGAATCTTGTTACAGCTTCGGTGTCACCCTTGTGGACTAAAATGGACCACCTCGTTGCCCATAAAAAGGGTGTTAGGTTCTCACAATCACCATACTAATTAATTTTGCGTGGATATAAATATCTTTCATTTATTATAAACATAAACACTCACGCCTGTCACCCAGAGGGGTAGGCAGAGACTACAGACTTCCATTTAGCACAATCCTGACATACCTCTCCCGCCTCTTCCACATTCATATACCTACGCATCCCTCAAAGAATGCCACAAAGCACGGTTCTGAGCCAGCTACATCCAATGACTCCCTGCATATCTTTTTAATTGGGCGACGCCCTATACTTCGCCTACCGGTACGAGGTTGCCACTCGAGAACATTTTTACCAAATCGGTTATCGGTTCTTCGAGCTATATGGCCGGCCCATTGCCACTTCAGCTTACTAATCCATTGGACTATGTCGGTCACTCTGGTTCTATTGCTTATATTCTCATTCCTAAGTTTATCACGCAGAAACATTTCGATCATAACCCCTTTCATAACTCTGAGCGACCTTGAGCTTTCTCATACAGCCAGCAGTAACGGACCACGTCCCAGATCCATAAGTCAACACACACTGGTTGCACAAGGTTGTTGTTTTCAAGTTTTAAGGATCCCCTTGTTAATTCCGTATGGTGGGGGTGTTAGAACATCCACTACCCCATATCTTATCGTGGGGGTCGTAAGAGGCGACAGAAGGAAGCTTAGGCGGGAGATGAGCAGCAGATAAATCTGATAACAGCAAAATTACAATAAAAAAACTGCGGTTGGGCAACCCGTTTGCCGAGCATGGCAACTATGACGAAAATGAAAAACGACCCAAATAATCGGTCCCCAGTCCCCGGCGGCCCCGCTATTCCTGGCTACGATGGCGACCATGGTAACGGCGGGGCAGGGGGTGCTAAGATTCTCCGTTGGGTTCCGTTGCGAGTTGCGACCTATCATGATTATCTCTTTTCACTAAATGACAATAGAAAGAGACAGATATAGGGATTTTTAATACTTAATTTATGTAACCGATAATCAACGATTTTAAGTAGTCGTAAACTTAGGAACTAATCACAAGCTTATAATATTAGAGATTTAGTTATGTATGGGAGACGAATTGTGAAGAAATTGTCCAAACTAACAGGCAAGGAAAAATGTAAAAAAAACATAACCATTAAATTTTAAGCCTTAACATATTTTTATGTGTACATATTTATCTTTATATTTGCTATATTTTTATACTTCTGCAACATTATGTGACGTTTGTAGAAGTAAAATGATGTGGACGTTACGTAATGTATATCGATGGCCGGTGTTGTACATCTGTACACATAAATATTATTAAAGTGACTGTTTGTAATGGGCGGGCCACTTGGAACGAATGCGGGATTCTAGGGCCGTGAAAATCATGACCAAGTGGACTCCCCAGCAAAAGAGACCAAAAGGCAGACCAATAAATCGTTTGGTTAGAAAATGTGGAAGAGAAGAATGGGTAAATACACCAACTGGCGCAGGGAGTCGAAGGATCGCGACAAGTGGAGGAGTATTGTGGAGGAGGCCAGGGCCCACAAAGGGCTGTAGCGTCACAGGGTAGATAGATTGTAATAACGAAATAACTGACCTTTTAACAAGAATAGAGGATTATATGCATACTATTAATACATGAGTCAACATTTCTTCATCTGTACGCGTTTATCTTGGAAAAGACGACTGATAATTGTAGTGATACTTCAAGAACAGATACAGTGATGTCAGGAGTGATTTAATGCTATATTTTATCCGAAAAGCTTTGAGAATATTTTTGGAGAAGTTGCAAATTGACAAAATAAAAGGTCATTGTTGATTATCATAAATGTAAACATTATTTATATTATAAACTCTTAAAAAGTTAAAACTTTATATATTGTTCATATTGAGAAAGCATGCGAATGTGTTTCTGTGGATAGAACCGGAAGTTATCTAAGCCGGAACAATTCCGATGTAAGTGGAGCGGATGGCACCCCTTAGAGCAGTGTTCCATGTTCCTGTTTTAACGGAGAAGGGAAATAACGTTGTCATTATGTTGAAAATATTTACCTATGTTTTCATATAATAAGATGAAATGATTATTAAACGGTATTCTGTGAGAGCGTGGTCCTTCCCAAGTCGAGCCGACCCATTCGTGCTACAACCATAATATGGCCGCAGCCTGGCTCTACATAAAACTCCACATGTAACTGAAACAGGATATGGGCAGCAGCGTCCTCTATATAGAATATATATATATACACATATATAAATGTATACATATATAAAATTATGCAAATTGCGGTTGCCAACAAGACTGAAACAGAATTTCAGTCTTGACGGAGATTAGACATTTGCTCAGGACAGAAATATAGTGCACGAGGTTGTGTAGAAAAACAGCATTTCTGTTCTCTCACTCTCATAGTCCAATGCGACGGAAATCCAGGTCAGACCATTCACATCATCATCATCACCATCATTACAGCCCTTCACAAGTCCACTGATGAACATAGGCCTCCCCCAACTAAAGCCACAAAGCACGGTACTGAGCCACCTGCATCCATCGACTTCCTGCATGTCTTACCAGGTCGTCACTCCATCTAGTGGGGGGTCGCCCTACACTACGCCTACCGGTACGAGGCTGCCACTCGAAAACCTTTCTTCCCCATCGGTTATCGGGAATTCTTCGAGCTATACGGCCGGCCCATTGCCACTTCAGCTTACTAATCCGTTGGGCTATGTCGGTTACTCTGGTTCTATTGCGGATATGCTCATTTCTGAGTTTATCACGCAGAGAAACTCCGAGCATACCCCTCTCCATAGCTCGCTGAGCGATCTTGAGCGTACTCATACGGCCAGCACTGAAGTACCACGTCTCAGATCCGTAAGTCATCACTGGCAACACGCACTGGTTGTACATACAGACCATTTACACCTAACTGGAAATTTCAACAATCACGTATGTCATGCTTATCGGAGATCTCCGTAGGTTCAGCCGTATAAAGCAGCGTAAGTGGATGGGGATACGTACCCCTTGGTAGTGGATTATCTCATAGTTAATTTCATTGGCGTACTTTACGGCGAGGGCTTAGCCCCTGAGCTACCACATTATACGTGGCAGAGCCATGATACAGTTATATTAGTACATGCTACAGTTAGTATAGTTGTAGCATCATTCGGTAGCTTAATGCTGCTAAGTTTCGTATGGTGAGTATAGAGAACCGGAGATGCGGTTGGTTACATACATATACGTATACATACAGTATATATATATATATATATATATATATATATATATATATATATATATATATATATATATATATATATATATATATATATATATACTAGCTCGCCAGGCAGACGTTGTTCTGCCCTTTTCGACGACCTTTTGTCATGTCTTAATAAAAATCCTTAAATTCGCAAAAAAAAATATTTGGGTCAATCATGGGCAAAAAATCCTATCTCTCAAGTTGGACCAAACTGCACACGGTGTGCAAATTTGATTAAAATCGGTTAAGACGACACATCGAAAACGCTATCGCCGTACTGATCCGAGTGAATACATAATTTCTATAAAAACTTAAAGAAACGCCGTCATAAGCTCTAAAATTGCGTAGCGCCCGCGGCGATTAAAAGCGCTTAGAAATTGTTAGAATCTTAAAATATATTTTTTAAAAATTATTGATTTGAGTAATCAAAATAATGAAGAAGTAAATTATGAATATTGAAGTTATGAACATATTTGAGTGATTCCCAAGCATATAGATTAATTAATTTCGTTATAATTTCAACTATATCTATAGTTTTTAGAGGTGTTTTCCCAAATAATTATGATCGAGTCAAAATTATACAATCGTGTTTTTGAGCAATCAAATTCAAGATAAAGACATGAATTTACCTATATCAAAATCCCACTTTCGTTAGTGGTGTCATAGTCCTATACTATTCGATGAAAGGAGGTGCATACGCGCAGGACGCGTAATTTATATATACTAAGATATATATATATATATATATATATATATATATATATATATATATATATATATATATATACATATATATATATATATTATGTATACGTATATGTATGTGACTTGTATAGTATAGTTACTCATTTTGTAATCTAGACGTTCACTAGTAACGGATTTTATGATAATCCCTTTCTAGGTTCCGCAATTAAATATTATCGTGCGAATATGAGAATGAGCGGGTATCAGCTGGTTATTTATAAAATCTAACAATCGAAAGCTCTTCAACGAAAAATTCCCGCAGTTAAATAATCAACGCAATATATTATGTATTTATATTACTAAGGCGTGGTCGGAGGAGGGGCACTGACGTCACAGCGCTGTGACGTCAGCACAACTCTCCCCTCAGGGAACGTGACGCGTGACCTGCCCGACCTACTTACGGGCTGTGTGATCTGGTTGAAGCATTATTTTGTACTAATATTTATATTTTTTTTTATTGCCTTGGCAGACTGAGCTGTGCTCTTATCTGCGGCGTTGGTTTTTTTTTAATTTTATAGTCTTAAAAGGATATCTGTGATTGAGCCGGGGTAGGCACTCTATTTTACGCGCTTTATATTATCTTGCTTTTTAGACACGCGGTCCGAACGCCGTCAACGTTCTGGTGTCGAGTTGCTACAGATAATTTATTGACAAAAATATTCACTAACTGATAATTTTGGGCCGGAATTCGAATCCGGGCTCTCATGACCAGCAACCGCGTTTATAACTTATAATTTAGAATAACAAGGCAGTCCTTTGTATTTCGCAAAGCATTTAACGCCGTTGGTCTGGTTGGTGACTATGAGAGTGAGGGAACAGAGAGTGCGCTGTGCTTGCACAAACTCGGTCACTACAGCGCAATTGGCTACCCTCCGTTGAGACTGGTCGCCGTGACCGATTTTCAGACTAGAGGATATTATTATGTTAGCTTGACCTGTATATTATATCTGGGCAATGGATTTACGTAATTTAGTTTTCATCCACTTCAAGACGTCTGAATAGTTTGAAATTTTGCAAACACTTTAACGATAACGATACAATAATTTCGTGACAATAATCTGGTACCGTCACGTCACTAGCATCATCTCAGCGGCTAATCAATGTGAGATGTTTAAGTTGTATTTTAAATCAAATATTACTTACAGATTTTGCGAGTATCGCAGGATCTTTCAATCCTGCCATATCGCAGGATGCGATATGGCAGGATTGAAAGATGACCTTATCACAAAAATTGATAGGGGCGTACTCCAATGGTTTGGGCACGTTGAACGAATGAGTGAAGACCGAATGGTGAAGAAAATATATAGAGCGAAAGTAAATATTAAAAGGTGTCGAGGTAGACCGAGACTAACTTTCGAAGACCACGTGAGCAAATTGCTCGAAGAGGGGAGGGTCAAGAGTACTCGGATACCTAGACGTGCATGTATGAAGAAGATAATGAACCTGAAAGAAGCGAAAGAGGTATGTAAGGATCGTGACACTTGGCGATCTGTTCTCTCTGGCTACCCCGTTAGGGATTGTGCATGAAGATAAGTAAGTAAGTAAGTAAGTAAGCGAGTATCGCATAGTGTAGGCATAGTAACGATTATTTCTTTTAATTTATTGAGAAATGAACTCATAGTCCACCTGGTGGTAAATAGCTACTGTTATCCATGGATACTTGAAGTCAACTTTAAACAAAGAATGCTACAAATGCGTGGTCACCTCCGAGGGCTAAGATAGAATCCATCACAGCTCCTAAGAAATTCAAGGTGAATTCTTCCGCCGGTAAGATCATGGGTTCTGTTTTCCGTGATAGTAAAGAGGTAATAATGGTTGAATATCTCAGATCTTGGAACAACTGTTACGGCACTTTGTAATTTGTTTGCATAAATATAGTATCGATATTCCACGCATTGGAACAAAACGGTTTGGTTCAGCATTCGTAATGCGTACAGCAAAAGAGTGGAATAACTTGCCTATATTTTTAAGCTTGCCGGCGTGTAGTTTTGCTACCGAATACAATCTTAGGCGTCTTCAGGGCAAAAGGAATAGGCTTCTTTTACGCTAAGACAGCGCGATTTACCATCTTCATTACCACTTACCACAACCAGGTAGGATTGTAACCAAGAACTGGCTTGTAACAAATAAAAACAGAGAACAAGAAACGGAGAGGCGCACTCGTAAATAATGTTTTTTTTTTCACCAAGATAGAGCCCCAGCTCACAAGTCCGCAATAGAGATGACCGCAACTCAAGATGCTGGTATTGGACCCACACTTTGTGATTTTTATCTATTTCCAAAACTGAACGAGTATCTGAGAGGACAGATATTAGAAGATGGAAAAACAATAGTCGTGGCAGTACAAGAAATTTTAGATGCTCAGAATAAAGAGTTCCTTAGAAATGGAATTTTATGTTGAGAAGAATGTCAGTCCAAGTGCATTACAATAAATGATGATGTATGTCGGAGAACAAAATAACATTTTATAAAAGTTACCTTTTTATAGATTAAGGGTGACAAACAAGCACACACTTCTGGAGTGGATGCTGTGGCGCATAGACATACATTTATCCTCAGTAAGGAAACAAAATGTAGACGCGTTGCCATCTCTGAGGAGATGGAATGCCTCGTTTCCAGTAAAAAGAGTCTCCGGTTCTCTACACTCACCATACGAAACACACCAGCATAAAGCTGCTATTTCACACTGGTATTCTGTGAGAGCGTGATCCTTCCCTGGTCGAGTCGATCCATTCGTGCTACAACAATAACACAGCGGCAGCGTGGCTCTATAACGTATAAACTATAAACATGTTCTAACTTATTGAATGCTCATAGTATATCGATGTAGTAACTTATGTGTGGCAATGGAAAAGTAAAAAAAATATAAATAGTAATAATTTGTTGACACGTCTGTCAAGCAATTAGTCACAGCACTTGACCATTTATTATTTTGTACGTCGTCGTCTATATGCGTTGACTTACGCTACAATGGCGAACGTGATAATGACAGGTGGCATGTCGTCGCTCGGTTGGAGGGAAAACAAATAAGTACGCGTAAATACTTATCTAACATATTGCAGTTGAAGATTGTATAATTCTTGGACAAAAAAAATAATTTATCTAGACATTTATAGAATCAAGAGCAGTGGTAGCTTATGGGCTAAACGCTCGCTGCAATTGCACAGTATGCGAACAACCTGGGTTCGATCCCAGCCGGCACCAATAAAATTGTTAATTGGGTTTTTAAATACTGGCCTAACATGTCTTTGGCGGTAAAGAAATATATCGCGAGGAAGCCCACATATCTGAGGTATAAGTATTTCTAGGACAGGTAAATTTCGCTAAGACGCATCGGACTACACGCACAGATTACTAAATAATTTACCTACAAGTAGTAACGGCTCAGAAATGAGAGGAGACCCGTTACCATCAGCGAGATAATTTCAGTTTTTATGATATAAGCGTTACACTATATCTCATTATCGAATTAAAGGGGTTTAACTTTTGCTGATCATGTGGTCCCGAGTTCGAGTCCCGGGTCGCGTCAAAATCATGTACTGGGATTTCCTGTGAAGAAGTTCTCGCTGAAGTGTTTCACCCCCGCGCTGAGCGTAGCACATAAAGCCATCTTGCGTCTGATTAATCAGTTCATGTTGGATTGCCCCATCGGACTATGATAGTAAGAGAATAGAGAGTGCACTTTTGCTTGCACATTCTTCGTTGAGACATGCCGCCGTGCACAAAATTCGGTCTGGCGGACGCTTTTAAGAGTGACACTGCTGGAATTTTCTTAAAGTCTACCAGTCCGTATCAGAGGTATCCAGCAATAGACTTAAAAAGAATGAATAAAAGAAATATAAAGGAGATATTCATAATCTTCAACATTATGGACCATAAGGCCGACATTAAAAATACTTTGTCATAAGATCTGTCAAAAACTTTTTATAAAATTTATGATACACTTTTTGTTAATTATAAAAAAATTATATATCAAATTAACGGTAATTTAATTTTATTTACATTAATCAAAATGCCCTCCCATATTTTGAATACATGCCCTTAATCGATGCGACGCGGCTAATCATTAACCACAGCACGCACCACACTCATATTTATTTATGCCGCTGCTTTAGTCAAAGATCGCAAATTCTGATGAGGTTTAGCGCAGACTTTCTCCTCCAAATGTTGCCATACCGTGTAATCGAGTATAATCCAGGCTTAAATCTGGACTAGAAGAGGGCCAGTCTTCGTGTCCATTTTCCACACAGTTTTTGAACATTGTTTGAGAAAGAGGTTCCACTATGTTGTTAGGACGGTATTTTCGTACACCTCGACACTGCTTTTTGCACTTTTTTCACAGAAAAACACCTCAGTTAAGCCTGAACATAAGACTCCAAGCCAAACCATGAGTGACGAAGGATAATATGCTCGTTGGACCCTCGGAATACGCGTGCTGCCTTCTTCACTGCTATGCCCATACACCTTATCGTTTTGTTTATTATAACTTTCTTCGATGAAAAAAATTTTATCATCCGAAAACGAGATTCGCAAAATTTTATTATATTTTTTTCCCCGCGTAAGCGCGGCATCTATCCAGTCTAATTTTTTCAAACGCTCTTTCAAAAAATGTCCGGTCTTCTTACGATAAGCTCGTAGTCCTAGGTAAGCTAAAAGCTAAGATTTTTTGTTTGCAAACAGGATTTCATTGGATACGTTTATAATCGTTGTATAGTGCGATAAACAAATCGTAGGGTTATCTTCAATTTTTGTAGAATATTGGAAATCTCTTTTGACGCGTAACCACAGCGGTGCAATGCGATAACCGCTCTTCTTCTTTTTTCGACCACTCCATATTTGAAAACGAATGAAAATTAATGCCTTTTTTATTTTCAACAACCGCGAATGTTATATTTTTTTTAAATTAGTGGAGTTCATCTAGCCAGGATTCAAAAATTTTAAATAAAAAGGTTTTGACAGAACTTATAAACCGACTAAGTAGTTTTGAACATTGACTGTTCTGTACACGTGCCCTCGTCTAATACCCTGACTCTATCTAGATAGATCGATAAGTAATACTTTATTGCACATCAAAAGCAAAAGATATATGTACAAGAGAAACATTGGAATAAAGGAGAATAAGAAAGAAGAAAAAGAAAAGCGGTGCTTGATTTTATCGCTAAGAGCATTTTCTTTCAGAAAGCCTTTGGAAAAACAGGATTGCAAGAGAGCAAAAAATGGGGTTGTTTTACCAATACGGAAACAGGAGAGTTTTCTCCAACTAATAGTACGTGTGTCTAGGTATATTTTTATCTTACAAATTTGAGCATAAAATATTTTATTATGGCAAAATATCGACTTGCCGCACCCGACTCAGTGGAGCGCAGAGCCAAGAGGCCTATCGACAAAAAGCTGGTGGAAACTAAGCTTCACATCTTAGCTCACCGTCGCCAAATTACTTTTTGTCGGTCTTCTACAGATTGTACTTCGGAGAGTGTGGCCATGAGCTTCATAAGCTCATGCCGCCATCTCCATTCGCCTATCAGAATACCAGACGTACTGGAGGTTACCATCCATAGTTGGTTGATATTCCAAACCTTTGCACTAGTGCGCTATGAGTCGTCTTTAATAGTAGGCACAGCCAAGGAGTGGAATGCTCTGCCGGCGTTTGTTTTTCCGAGTATCTATGACCTGGACCTCTTCATGGTGCTTGTTAACAGGCTTCTCCTGGTCAAACACGCTCTATCGTAGACTTCATATCCTGGAGGTCAAGAGTGAGCCCATTTTTAATAAAAAATGACTTTATACATCTCTGCTGGTAACTGTCGTCAAAATTATTTTCAGTCATGAATGTTTCCTCACAATGTTTTTCTTCGCCAAGTACGTAGCCAGCGCGTAAAATTGTATTAAGTTACGCATGTATTTTAATAATACATGTGTATGATTGAATAAATAAAAAAATATATTTGTAAACATGTTTATATAACATGTTTTTTTGAAATCTTCAATTCTTTTTTCCGGCACGTACTGAATGACATCTGTCAACCGTGTTAGTCAAAATGTGCCGTATCAACTAGTTCCATAAAATCGCATTCTAAAACAAATGATTTCATTGGATTTTATTCAACTCTTTGGTATGCGTAGATCGTCTAATTTAAAACTGCACGCGTTAAAATTTTATTTTTGGTTGATTTCGTCAATTTTATCATGATAAATATAGCAAAAATCTATGGTAAAAATGTTAAAGTCTACTATAACATAATTGAAAGAGCGCAGATCTAGATTTAATGATACCAAAGGAAAATTATATATCGTGAAGGGCTCTATTGATGGTGATCGTGTATCATAATACGTGATATAAAATTTCGTAAAACAGCAACAAGTGGCAGCCTCAAAGATGATAAAAGTGGTTTTTTCTACCTATTATAAGCAAGTACGTTTTTTTACGTGGTAGAGCTACGCTGCAGCTATATTATAGCCACTATTATAGAATACCAGCGTAAAATAGCAGCTCAATGCTGCTGTGTTTTGTATGATAAGTGTGCAGAACCGGAGACCCTTTTTACTGGAAACGAGGCTTTTTGATGATAAATGTGGATATCTATGGGCCACAGCACCCACTTACCGTCAGGTGGGCTGTGTTCATTTGTCACTAATGGTATAAAAAAATTGCTTGACTATATTCCCACCCGATTTTATGTACATTTTAGCGTAACAAAAACATCTTCATTCTTACTTTTAAGACGCCTATAAGATATATACAATACCGGCAAATTATTTCACACCTTTGCTCTTTACGCAATACGAAAGACAAAACAAACCGCTTCGCCAATATTAGCTATCTAATTTGTTTATTTTATTATAACGAATAACGAATTCTCGCAAAGAAATAACTGATTAAAAATAAAACATGCTTGCTGTCTTATTTTCAAACTTTCGAGTGTAATAACAGATCGCCTTTGATAATTCCAAACAAAAGTCGATGATTTTGCTGTTAGTAGGAACTTATAGAGGTCGAGTTATTGATTATATTTGTCGAGATATCCCACTCAGTCGCCTTGACGACATCGACGGAATGTCAGGGAATATCCTTTCTTTGAAACTGGCGCGAAGAGACAGTAAATATTTACTTTTGATTAAAAGTAAAATCCGATATCCAATAATTAAAATATTTAAAAAAATATACATTTAAGTCGGTGCGTAGGTTTACTTTTTGAGGTATTACTATATTACGTTAGTAATATAGTTCAATGTAGGCCTAGTTTAAAATAATCAAAATTCAAAGCTCCGACTTTAAATATTTTTCCAAGACATGTAAAGGCTTTCTTACGATACTTTCCTTCATCGCCGAGCACGTGGTAAATCTTATATATACGGTGCGGGTGGAATCGAACCTGGGTTGCTCAACTACTGTAGAAAGAGAGGGTACTTATGATAAAGAGCGCAGACCGATAATTTGAAGTCTGAGTCCACCATCCTACTGTCATGGACTATCACTAACACAAGTATTTTAAGGAAATCGCGTTAATGGAGTATTAGTGGTGTTAACGATATAATTAATTAAAAATAAAGGTAAAAGTTAATTAAAATAAAAGTATTATAAGTTAGTATTAATAAAAATAAAAAAGTATAAATTTATATTCTTAATTTCTTCAAACTGTCAACGTTTTAAAGTTTTAATATGTTAAAATGAATGTTTACTTAAAAACCAAGTCATGACAAATAGATACGAGTATGAGGTTAGAACAAAGATGATGTTTCAATGGTATACTTGTATTGGATTGTCCAAACCTTTTCGTATTGGTAGACAAGGTGTACCTGAATAAAAAGAATTGAACTTTGAATAAATGTAAAAAACAAATTAAATAGTAATTATATCTTGTGCGTGGGAAAGAATAGGTCGGCTCGATGTACGGAACACCAGCGTCAATTAGCAGCATACTGATGTATTTCGTATGGTAAGCGAGGAAAATCGGAAACCCTTTTAACTGGTAATGAGGCTTCTCTTCTTACCCTTCAGGATTGACTTCAGGGGTATGTATCTTCATTTTGGTTCTTAATTGAGGATAGATGTAGGTGATTATGGAAAATAGATTTCACTTACGAGGGTATAGACATACGTGGTAGAGCCATGCTGCAGCAATATTATAGTTGTAACAAGAATGGGTCGGCTCGACCGGGGTAGGACCACGCTCTCACAGAATACCAGCGTAAAATAGCAGCGTAGAATACTGCTGTGTTTCGTATGGTGAGTATAGAGATCCGGAGACTTTTTTTACTGGAAACGAGGCATCCATCTTATTTTACAGGGGTGACAACGCATCTGCGTTTTGATTCTTAATTAAGGATAAATTAATGTAGATGTCTATGGGCCTCAATATCCCCTCACCATCAGGTGGACTGTGTGCTTTTCACCCCTATTCTATAGAAAAAAAAACATAGTTCATCACTGTGGTGAAAAAATACAATCAGGTGGATTTCGTGCTCGTTTGTCATATTCACTTCTATCGATATCGATATTCGTTATTTCTATCATAATTTCATAGTCGTCTCTTATAATACTCGCTGGACGTAACGGAATGATGGGTTCTTTGCCATTAAAACATGGCCAGTTTCCGTATCCCTGAGACATTTAGGTGGTACGACTTCTTTTCTGCCTGGGTGCCGGTCGGGGTATGTACAACCCTCTTACCTACTTCTGACTCCAAGTGGCAGTGCTGTGTTCCGATGTGAAGAGTATAGAGATTCACTGGCTGTGAGGATTCCATCTTAGTACTTAGAGGTGACAATATATCTGTAGACTTCTTTGTATAAAGTTGGGTGCAAGTGTCTATGAACTGCAGTAGCTACTTACCATCAGTGGCTACTTACCATTCGTTTGTTATTTCTAACACATTAAAAAAATAAAAATAAAATTAGAATTTTAATGTATATTATATTGAGATTTATTGCAATAGTTTGGAGTTTAAGAGCTCGTCGTATATTAATATACAGGGTTACTGGTTAAGTCTAAGTCGACCAGATCCTTTAGGTGGTTGTAGTTTCCATCTTCAATGTGTTTTTTATTGTTATTTACACTTTAGAAATCTTATCTTCGATCTTCACATGCAACGCTCACTTCATGTCTAGGTATCAGCGAATTGTAATGAAACCAAGACGGGAAGCCAGGAAACCCACAGCACAGGGTAACCTTGTTTAGGCTCCTGTCTCCCACAACGACTTAAAACTCTTAAACTATTATTGAAAGAAATGTACTCGTAACTGTGTAAAAAGTAGAAAAAAAATATTATTACTATTAAAAAAATTATTATTATCTATACGACGAGCAACAACGGTTCAATCTCCGCCGGCAACAAAAACAAATAGTTAATTGCAGCTTTAAGTGTCGATTTGCCACGTGTACGACGGAGAGGGAAATATCGTGGGGAAACCTGCATGCCTGAGAAAGTAAATAAAATATTCGAAGACAATCGTATCATGTCTGTGTGAGTATACTTCCACTTCACACTTGTGAAGGGCTGTGACGATGATATATCGTATCCTGTCACACCTCTACGTATTCGCAGTCTACCACTTAACTCAATCTCGATGACACATTTATCAAAGATTCTAAACGCTAAATTTTGTGCTATGTTATCTTATAAAATCAGGTGTAATACAAAACCAATTTTTTAAACTCGGCAAAAAAGTTTTATAACATTTGAAATTTAAATGTTTGTAGCGTTGGTCATTCACTGTAATGTAAGTAATAAATAATGATTAAAAACTCTTGCCAATGCTTGGCAAGAATTGAAATGTTTCTGTCAGCAGTAATCCACTACGTACATTTAAAATTATTAGAGTAATTTTTTACATTATTTTATTAGCTTGACCTGTATGTAAGCATGTCAGTACATATTTAGTATGAAGATTTCATTCAAACGTTTACGAAATATGTGTAAAATCTTACTTACATACTTCTAGAGTTATAGACGTCTGGTTAGTGTAAAATTATGTAGACTTTTCGTATATCGATGGTACTGACAATAAAGAATCGATGGCATTTGAAAACTACTTATATTTCTAACAAATAAATTTGTAAACGTAAGTTTTTACATAGTAGAAAATCTCTGAAACTACTGATCCCACTCTGAATTTTTTCCCTTTTTCTATAGAATAAGAGTTACAAGCGGGCATACAGTACAGAGTGGTGAATGAAAACTGTGGCCCAGAGACATCTAAATTTATCCTCGATTGAAAATCAAAATGCAGATGCGTTGTCACCCTTGAGGATTAGGATGGAATGCTTTCGTTTTCAGTAAAAAAGGGTCTCAGGTTCTCTACACTCACCTAGCGAAATACAGCAACATTAAGCTGCTATTTTACGATGGTATTCTGTGAGAGCGTGGTCCTTCCTCGGTCGAGCCGACCCATTCGTGCTACAACTAATGTAGCTACAGCGTGGCTCTAGCAGGTATAAAAATGTTCTTAGAGTATATATATATATATATATATATATATATATATATATATATATATATATATATATATATATATATATATATATATATATATACTTTTTTGTGAATTAATATTAGTAGTATTTATAAGCAAGCTGTGCTTATTAATACTGTAAGGTTATGAAGCTACACTTTTTTCTTGTAATATGGGCTATGTTTTATTTTGATAAAATTTATTTATAATATTAAATCAGTATGTTTGTAGAATATTATTTACACAACTAAATATCTATCTATGAATCGTTTGTGTACTCGTAAATCAAGTTAACGACGCAAAATACCAATCAATTTCCGGCAGCGTCGTTAACGACGACGCAAGGTGACGTCACCGATATTGTACATAGTCGTGATTGATGACTGGCGTTTGGTCGTGCATAGCCGTGTTTACTTTAAACGGCTTAAGTAGTGCTTTGCATAAACAAATTGTAATTTTTTTTATGTGGAAATACCCCATTATAGGGTGTGGGCGGTTGCGTAAAAAAATTCATGAGTCTATTTCTTCCGCCAATTTGTAAGAAGTGACAGTGGGAACAAACCGGTTTCTGAAAACTTTAGCAGCATAGTTGATTTTTTTTATTGAATAAGAGTGACAAACTAGCATACAGTCCACCTGATGGTAAGTGGATGCTGTGACCTGTGACCCATAGAGATCTACTTGTATCCTCAATTATGGATGCAATTGGCTGAGGATCATGTTTTCGGCGTTCTTTGAGGAGGCCTATGCTCAGGAGTGGAGGCCTTTGTTCACCAGTGAACATGAAAAGGGCTGTAATGACTATGATGATGATGTAACAATCAATGTGAAGTCTCTGCATAAGTTATAACTTCTTTACCTAATAACTACCTCAACGCCTCCTATCAGGGTCAGTTCTTGCGATTTTCTTTTCTGGCACTAGGCCACCAAATACTGTGAATTTGTGAATTTTGGTTTATAAATCGTTAATGTTTAGTTTTCAATGTTAAACTGGATTTTAAGTACCGAGAAATACGTAAAGTACCTGCTTTATGCGCAGTCTACCATAAAAAACAACATTAGCTTACGCTTAAAACTAAACCTATATTTAGCCGGCTAATCTTAAGTTCGTTATTTACACTAGCATTAGCCCTAACCTTAATCCAAAGGAGTCACTTAAACAAATGTTTAATTAACCTCTCGAAGATTTAATGTATGTATATACAAAAAGCAAAAGAGTTTTATTAAAAATAATGATAAGCATTATGTAAAATATTAGGAATTTATTAACCTTATATATTTTTAATATGATTTTTTTAATTCACAAAAAAAATCATTTTCACCATGAAGACACGCCGTCTCACACCTTTGCCATGACCAAAATGCCACGAATTAAAGTTTGAACTGCTTGACCATCCACCTTACTCACCAGATCTAGCTCTAAGCTACTTGTTTTGTTCCCTTATCTAAAAATTGCGCTCGGGGGACAGAGATTTTCGTCAAATCTCGGCAATCACCTGCGTGAACAATTATTTTGCGGAGAAAACGCCGAATAATATTTGAACAGGTCATAGAGATGGGAGCATCGCTGGGAGAAGTGTGTAGAGTTGCAAGGAGACTATGTAGAAAAAAAAATTAATATATCTTTGTTAGGTCGGAAACTTTCCAGACCACTCAAGCATAACAAACAAATTTTACAAATCATAATTTTTAAAAATTCAGCTAATAACAGTTATCCACTAACTTTATTTTATAAGGATATGTGATAACAAAAACGTTTAAATCAAATTATAATTGCATTAGAGCTTTCTCACTAAATATGCATCAAAAATTACGTCAATCAATATAAATATATAGCAGAAACAACATTATAAGTACATACAAACTATAATAATATCTAAAAATATGAAGGAATATAAAATTATTCCTTGAAAAGTGTAATACGTATAGGTATATTATAATAAATTAAAACTTTAGCATTTGAAGTTGTCACTCGTGCCACAGTCTGCGAAATTTGACATTTATGGTCAAATTACATAGTTCACATTTTAGTTCGCCTATCTTACGGAACTTCATTATTGAAACATACTCTAGTCTAAACCTGAGACCTATAAACTGCTCGTAGTTTTTGTAGGCAATAAATAAAGCTGTTTGGATTGTGCTCATTGTTGGAAAACCAAATAAATAAAATAAAATATAATATTTATTTATTAAAGAAATCAATGAGATCTATACGTGGTAGAGCCATGCTACAGCTATATCGTGTTTGTAGCACGAATAGATTAGGGACCGGATGGACCGGAAAAGGACCACGCTCTCACGGAACACTAATGTAAAAAACCTAATACTGATGTGTTTCCTATATTGAGTATAGAGAACCAAAGACTAGTCCTCAAGGGTAACAAAACATCTGTATTTTGATTATTAATCAAGGATAAATTCAGATGTCTATGGGCCTCAGCATCCACTTACCATCGGATGGACTGTGTGCTCGTTTGTCACCCTTATACTATAAAAATGTATTGGATATCGAGGATTATCGCACCGTTTGAAATGCAATGCAATCCCTGCCAAGCGGCGATTGCATAACAGCCAACAGCGTTCATTCATTCACGTCGTAATAGTTTGAATGGGGTACACATTAATCATACTCACTAAAATGTAGGGGAAACTACAAACGTGACTATTACACAGTGTTCATACCTAGCATTCTATACTGTGACTACCCAAGTCAGAGACGGCGTAATTTTTTTAACCGGCTTCAAATTGAGGAAGTTATAATTCGTGAACACCGAATAATCACTAGTCGATTATTCGTCACAACGACTATTCGCGGCATTTGTAGTTTAATCTCGATTAAAGTATCCATATACCATGACCATCGACAATTTCACGTGGTAGAGCCATGCTGCAGGTATATTAGTAGTAGGTATAGTTACACGAATGGATCGGCTCGACTGGGGAAGGACCACGCTCTCAGAGAATACCGGCGTAAAATAGAAACTAAACACTGCTGTGTTTCCGGAGATACGTTTTACTGAAAACGAGGCATCCCATGTTAGTCCCCACGGGTGACAACGCATCTGCATTTTGATTTGTGATCGAGGTATAGATGTAGATGTTTATGAGCCACAACAACCACTTACATCAGGTGGACTGTGTGCTCGTTTGTCACCTTTATCTATTAAAAAAAAGATTTATAACTTTTCTGTTAAAGTAAGTGCTGGATAACATGAAAGTAATGTATTAAATGTATTAATTATTAATAACTATTATTGTATTAAGAGCCGTGGTAGCTCAGTGGTTAACGCTCGCTGTAAATATAACAGAACGCGAGTAACCCGGGTTCGATCCCCGCCGGCACCAATGAAATTGTTAATTGCAATTTTAAGTGCTGATTTACCACGTGCTCGGCGGTGACGGAAAACATCGTGAGGAAACCTGCATGTCTGAGGAATAAGAAAAAAAAATATTTCGAAGACATGTGAAGTTCGTCAACACGCATTTGGGCAGCGCGGCGGACACTTCCTTGCCCTAAACCCTCTCAGAAATGAGGGGAAACCTGAGCCCAGCAGTGGATGTAACTTTACTTTACTTTTTTATTATTGTATTAACTGTTATTGAATAAATTGACAATATATTTTAGAAAGAATAAACAAAATTTATTATAAAAGAAAAAAATATACTTAAAATATTTTTTTGTTAACAGCAGAGGTTTTTAAACCAAAATAAATGGCCTGCGTAACATTACAGGAATAAGTACTAAAATGCCAGCTAAAAAATGAGAGACTACATATTTTTATATAATAAGGGTGTTAAACGAGCACTAAGTCTACCTAACGGTAATTAGATGCTGTGCCCATAGACACCTGTAACTATCCTCAGTTAAAAATCAAAACGCATTTGCGTCGTCACATAAATATAAATATTAAAAACCCTCTTACGTTTCGGTGTTAGGTAAATTTGGGTATTTTACGCACCGAGTGGGCGGCGAATTACGCAATCGATACTTTTTTTCATATCTATTCACTCGCTCGCATTATGAGTACTGTGAGTATAGCGACTAAACGATCTTGATCTTCTATAATACAAATTTTCTTAGGATGGAGTTCAGTGGATGGAAATTTTTTGGTGTGTCATTTTTATATTATCTAATTTATTTATTATAATCTATTTTGATATATTTTTCATTATTTATGAAACTTAGTGTTGAAATAAGTACAAAAAAATATTTTAATTATTATGCAGTAATCGATTGCTAAGCGATGTTGTTTAGTAATCGATTATATCTACTAACGGTAGCATAGTGGTATAAATAAATAAATAGTACGGTTGCAACCTGTTTTCATAAATAACACAACCAAATGTAACTAATATTTTTTTAAATCGGGATTTACAGTCAATTTTTTATTATAAAAATATTTGCTGCAATGACATTGACCAAGGTTATCTCGAGTCAATGGTTTCAGGCAGTACACACTTTTCATAAAACGCTTGTAACCTGGGTAACATACTCAAAATCCAAAATTGGTCATCTTTGTAGATTTTATGTATAAAAGTACTTAAAATCTACAAAGATGACTGTATAATCTGGGCCAGTCCATATGGCAAGTATGCAGACATTTTTATTCTCCATTATTATTTTTGCAGAGATAGGATATTTCTTTTTTTACCTTTGATGATGCATTGATACTTGTATTTATTTTTCTCCATTCCAACTGGCAAAAAAGCTCAACTTCAATCAAAATAACTATATTAAGTTAACTATCTGATATAATAATAAAAACAAATCCAAAAAAATAATCATTGAGTTTTTCAGTCAAGAAATTCTTAGTAGTTGCCCGAAGTCAGGAAGTTGGCGGTGTCTCACCCCTGTGCCTCGGAAAACATGTAAAGCCGTTGGTCCTGCGCCTGATCTCTCTCCGGTCGTGTCGGTTTACCGTCCCATCGAATTATGAGAGTGAGGGAATAGAGAGTGCATATGTGCTTGCGCATACACTTGGGCACTATAATCCTGTCCAGCGCCGATGGCTAGTCTCCGTTGAGGCAGGCCGCTGTGGCCGAAGTTCGGTCTGGAGGACATTATTATTATTATTATAAAATGCGAACTTTATACTATTCCCCCATGACCATGGGTGCTGGAAAGCGCCCGAAACGTCGGGAATTAAAAATAAAAGTAATTAAAAGCAAAACTAAACGCTATAAAATCCGTAAAAGTAGTTTTAATCAACTTTATACTAATTGAAATATACTGTACGAAAGTAGAACTTCCAACGATCAAAAACTGTGGTCGTAGTTGAAGATACTCTAGCACCACTGTCTAGCACGCACAAAATAGCAGCGCCTATTCGACAATCGACGGTTCGACGGACATTACGACAGTATTGAAAAAACGCAGCGCACGAAATCAACTGACGTAGGTCCAACCTCGACACCTTGCGCGGTGATGATCGCAGATGGACGGCGCATGGAAATATATGGTAGTTTTATTTAATCAATAAAAAAAATCAAAAATAATAGTAAAAAATCAAAAAAGTAAAAATCATAGTATAGTTTAAGCAAATGTTGTTGACAATTTTGGTATAAATTTTACGTCAAAATGACTGACTTCGGTGATTAGGAATTAGGGCTTAGGGCTTGTATCGAAGCTTTTTCGGTCGTTAATTGAATTATGTTGATTTTTTTCTTTATGTGAAAGTCATTTAACGAAAATGTATTCTATGATTATTAAAGTATGGTATATTTGTGAAATAAAAATATTTTTTGTTGGTTGATATTCAATAGAATCTACAAATTAGAGCTCCCAAATCATGTCTCTAAGAGTTTTGGCCTAAACATGCATCGGGAGAATGATTATTACTAAATAAATAAATGTAAAAAATTACTCTCAGGTTATTTTTAGATAACTTACTAAAAGATTAGAGGATACAATTTCAAAGAGGAAACCTTGTAATTTCGCGTTTTTTTGTAATACTTCTCTTAACTAGATAATTAATTAGGTCAATCTACATTTTAAAAAATATTTCATTGTGGCCATTACGATACAGAAGCACAATAATTACTAATAGATAAACAGTTTTATGAATAAAATAGTAGATAATGTTTTACTTTACAGTTTTTATTTATAGATTATGTAACCGATACATTTTTTACGTGGTAGAGCCATGCTGCAGTTATATTAGTAGTATAGTTGCAGCACGAATGGGTCGGCTCGACCGGGGAAGGACCACCAGCCAGGATACCAGCGTGATAAAGTAGCTTAATGCTGCTGAATTTCGTATGGTGAGTGTGGAGAACCGGAGACCCTTTTACTGGAAACGAGGCATTCCATCTTAGTCCTCACGGGATGCATTTTGATTTGTAATGGAGGATAGATGTGTATGTCTATGGACCGCAGCAACCACTTACTATCAGGTGGACTGTGTGCTCGTTTGTCACCCTATTCTATAAAAAAACGATTAAAGTTCCAAACGTGATTTTTGCCGATCTATGTACCCAGGCAGAGTATAAACACCTCTACTGTACAGGAGAAAATACTCGTGATGAAATTACTCTTAAGCTGAGGTCAACGTCTACTGCGGCCTTTAAATCGTAATTCATTTTATAGGCATGTCGCTGTCAAAACTCTATTATATAGGTAGATTTATTACGCTGTAAAATATCATTCGGCGTTTTGTATACACGCTTTTTATAGTCTGTGGTGAATTGTTAAATCCATAATTCTTTTAACTAAGTCTTGCACGCGACTTCACTCGGTTTTATAAGCTGTTTTGCAGTGTTTTTGAATATAAACACATCCCCATATTTATTACTTTGTGTCCATAATATATTTATGTAACTATGTGTTAGCGTTGGGGATCACAAGTTCCCCCCCCCCGAACGGGTTCCCGCCTTGTCGTGGCGGGGGGGCTTAGAAGCCGTGGCTTGGTCACCCACGGCGAAACAAAGAGGAACCCATATGGCTGGTCCGAGGTGGAGGGCCGGCCCGAGGTGGCCACTCCGAGTGGGCTTGGGAAGCCCACTTCGGATGTGTGTTGGTGGACTGCGGGGAGAGGTGTGTCCTCCCCACCTACCGCTGCAGCCGAGGTGGAGTCGCGGAGGAAGAGGAGTGTTGGTATGGCGATGCGCCACTCTCCCTATCCTCCGCGACTCAAACGGGGCCGCACCGTTGATGCGGTGGTGGTGGGGCTGCGGGGGGAGAGGATTGTCGGTATTGCGAGGCGCCACACTCCCTACCCTCCGCAGCCGAATCTTGGTTGGCGGCGGAGCCATAGACCAGATCCGCCGCTGGGGTCGGGAAGTCTTCTAAGTGCTTGTTTTTCCTGGCCCCATGGCCTTCTTGCATTGGACGCGGGGGCGTCCGTTGCGCAGATGTAATTAGAGGCCGAGAAGGAAGGCGCGCCATGTGTTCAGGTGCGCCTTACCTGTGAAGGAGAACGGGGAGGAATATTCCGCTCCCGAGGAGGTGCTGCCATGGGGCGGCAGGCGCTGGTGGGGCTGCGGATGTGAGCGAAAGCGCTCCCGTGGCCCTGCCAATAAGCGACAAAGGTGGAACACCATGGGGTTTTAGTCGGTGCGAGTCCGACATAACCCGTCCTTGCCCCCGCGAGGCGGGTATGCGTAGGCATTTCCCCATGTAAAAAAAAGGGATCACAAGTCAATTCAAAATGCTTAATTATTAGATTGCTTAATAAGGCAAGTTATCACTCATTAGGTCAAAAATAGAATGCCTTTTAGCGAATTCGAAACACAGCACATTGAGCTGCTATTTACGCTGGTATTCTTAAGAGCGTCGTTCTTTCCTGATTGAGCAAACCGCGGCAGATACGTGATGCATCCGTTATGCAAACACATGAACACGGTACAGGGATATTTTTTAAAGCATTGACCAATTAAAAAAGTGGCCAGTATTACTGGCCACTTAAAAAAATTAAAATCAGATTTATTCTAAATTTAAATAAAATAAAAAATAAAGTGTGTTAGAGTAAAAACTAAGTCGAACGAGAGGGATCGAATTTTGAACTCTCTATGGTATTTGTTATTTTCTTTTTGTTGAAAATCGCTGTTTAAATATCTTTTTGATTCAACTTGGGTTAATTATGATAATTTGTTATCATAATAGATGATGCTAGAATTAATTGTCTTGCCACATCGAACACAGATCTATGGTTAAAAAGGTGTACTCAAACAGGGTATATAATATTCAAAGTTCGAATCAGTTTTACCCGCTATGCTGTTATTTGATATTAGATTTATGTTATTAGAGTAATCGATTCTATCACCTCATTTTATCGCGTGAGTTTCGTAAGAGGCGATTATGGAGAATTCCTGTTCTCTACACTCACCATGCGAAACAGGAGCAACAAGCTACTATTTTAGGCTGGTATTCTGCAAGAGCATTTTCTCTATCTTTGAAAGGTCCTTTCTTAGTCGAGTCGACCCATACTCATCGTGCTACAGCCATAATAGTAAGGTACGTGAGGGTAAAGTTAAGCTTTGCCACCCTATAAAACTAAGATGAGGACAGAGACAACATTAAACTATTTAATATAACTAATATATATACATACATACTATAACTATTATACGTGGTAGAGCCGCGCTGCAGTTACATTAGTAGTATAGTTGTAGCACAAATGAGTCGGCTCAACCGGGGAAGGACCACACTCTCACAGAATACCAGCGTGAAATAGTAGCTTAATGCTGCTGTGTTTCGTATGGTGAGTGTAGAGAACCGGAGACCCTTTTTACTGGAAACGAGGCATTCCATCTTAGTACTCACGGGTGAGAACGCGTTTGCATTTTGATTCATAATCAAGGATAGATGTAGATGTCTATGTGCCACAGCAATCACTTACCATTAGGTGGACTGTGTGCTCGTTTGTCACCCTATCCTATAAAAAAATAGCGAGCAAACTTTCTTAATAATTAGGAACACTTCAAAAAATCTAATTAAAACGTATTAACCACTAAACCATACTAAAATCAACTAAAATATTTACTATAATGTTAACTGTCAAAATGTCTTTGTGACTCTTTATTATTTTATTGACTGATGAAGAGTTATCGTATCATAGAGGCATCTATGCAACAAAGGCTGTAGGTTTTAAGCTATAAGGAAATGACCATATTAACCAGATGACCATATCACCCTCACGTACTATATTTTTTTATAGTACTCTTTGAACTTACCGCTAGGAAAATTGATAATTTATTGTTTTTACCCTGTTTTTCTAAAATTGAGTTTTAATCAAATCTTGACGTTTTGAGGTCACATGAAGCCACCCTGAAAATTTTTCGATGGGGTCTGTATGTGTATGTGTGTGAGTGGATGTATGTAAACCTCTTAAACTTTTGAAAGGCTTGACCGATGGAAATGAACTAAGCGGATTTCCAAAGTCTTTCATCAAACTTAGATTTCCTATGAATTTTAACTAATTCAGACCTGTAGATTTTGAGAAATCTCAAAAATAAAAACTTTGAAAAACTGTTTTTTGCAATAACTTTTAAACAGCTTTACCGATCGATTCCAAAAAGTAATCAGCTTTTCACCTCGAAAAACCACGTCGATTGCCGCCGACCGGTCAAAATCAGTTAATTCGTTCGTGAGATATCGATAACGGAAAATTTTGAAAAAATAGATTTTTTAAAATTACTCCGATATTTCATATTCAACGTCATAATTTGGTGAAATTTGGAGCGCTTTGCATTTGAAATTAGGGGGAAGTTCCAGGTATGGCCTACAGGGTCAACCAATTTTTTTATTGGTTCTATTTTAGTATAGCTTCATTGGTAGTTTCTTTACCAACAAAAAAAAAACAAATTCGAGTTGCATTACGACGGAAACGGCGTGCGATTACCAGTCAAAGACATAACTTCTTTAATTTCAGCGGGTAATCAACGAAGTGCAGGCCTGAATGCACTTTGAAGCTGTGCCAAAGTTGTCGGTCCCGTTTCCGCGTGGCGGCGTCCAAATCACCTGATCACTGATTTAGCTTATGAAGTGCAGCTGCTTCGCACCAGAGATATCAAAATTAATTCGATATTCGAAACAGACAATAAACGGTATGGACTGAAATTGGTGTACATACAACAGCTGATTCGTACTGTTTGAGTATTGTACCAGGTATGTTGGTACGTAGGTTATATCGTCGCTACATGGTTAAATTGGTTCGATAGCCGCCTTCTGTGAATCCTTTGGTGACGGGAGGAGACAGATCCCTCATCAAGACGACGTCGCCAAGGCGTTCGTCATGATTCTCCTCTTGATGATGATGTTTCCCTATCAGAAATGGGGCCATAGGGGTTGGGACTGATCGGTAGCCCTGAACGCATAATAATGTAACTCTCGAGGAAGAAGACTTAGAAATTATCTTAAGAAATCATAAATGCATTGCCAGTGCGTTTGGCAGTAAGTACGGCCCAATAAAGGAAAGCGAGAGATGGGCACCGTTTTTAGGTGGTGACCATCGTGGGGGTTAGCGGGTAGGAGTCCGTCATAACTTATCTATTGCCCTCGCGATTCATTCATGAGAATTTCCCCCCACGATAAAAAGCCAGTTACTTGGAGGACTAGTAGACCGTTAATTAGATGCTGCCAGTAAATTGACGCTTAGGCCATTCGTTTACCATTCAACGTTTAATTAGTTGGCTGGTTAAAACGGCGGACCCGAATGCAAATATAATTTATTATCTATGACTACCACTAATATTGGCAAAAATACTAAAGCACCTATCTCTCACATAAATCATCATATTACGTATGAGTATGATACTACGTGGTTGAGTCACGCTCCAGCTATATTATGGTCATGATATTATGTAGCACGAATCGGCCGGTTCGATCGGGGAAGGACCATGTTATCACAGAATACCAGCGTGAAATAGCAGCTTAATGCTGCTGTGTTTCGTATGGTGAGTGTAGAGAACCATGGTCCTTTTAACTGGAAACGAGGCATTCTTTCTTAGTCCTCAGATATGACAACGCATTTGCATTTTGATTCTTAATCGAGGATAAATGTAGATGTCTGTGGGTCATAGCATCAAATTACCATCAGATGGACTGTGTGCTCGTTTGTCATCCTTATTTTATAAAATAAACTATATTTTACCCAAGTTAGCGACCTTCTGCAAAACATTATTAATTTCAGAACATTACTTTCAACTTCCGTCCAACAAACGGCCTAGGCATCTAATTTCATGACGGCTACTAATTAACAATGTTACCCTTGAACTAACGGGCTCATTTAACCATCCTGCGTCGACAGATGCACCGTGTACAAATATGATTTCCTCTCAGTAGATAGTACTAGTGTTACGTGATGATTTTTGTAAAGATTTTACGATAGGTTGACGTGTGACAAATGAGAGCTCTAAACATTCCTTTTAAGGTACCTGTAATACGGTAGCAAAGAAATCGACGATTTTCGGGGAAGGATGCTGGTATTTCAGTACTTTCGTCTTTTTTTTCTATCTTGGTTCTCAGGAACAACCTCAATACATAATATGTCTTATTCGTTTTATTCTTTCGTTAGAGTTTAACCCAGAAATGACATAATATAACGTATTTCTTAAAATACTTGTCCATACTTACCACGCTAATATAACTTTAACGTGGTGGAGTCTCATTGCAAACTAAACACGATATAGTGATATTTTAACAACACACGAATTCCAAAGAGTATGTCAAAATTTCCTTAAGACGTATATTCAACAATTTATTCTAATAATCTACCATTTTTTTACATAAACATTGACTTTAAACGAAATTTCGGATTATGTAGAGAAAAAAAAACGCAAGTGTGAAAACTGTAAATACATCATGAAAGTCAAATTTTTAAATTAAAAAAAGTTAAGTTAAAACTTTTTGAACGCGGCTATTAATTAATAGTTAATAATCAGTAAAAAATCCTGAGACTGTAGCAGAAAACACCTGGCCGCCGAGCTCCAGCACGTGAAGCAAGTTTTGCACGACAACAAGCTTCGGGTCCGCGTCTACGTCAAAGTGAACGAGTGCAGCTGGCCACAGTCGAGCATGTACCTGGTGTACTGTATGTCAGAGGTATCACTGACAAGATTAGCTACATCTTGAAGAGCGCTTCCATTAAAACATACTTTAAGCCACCGAAGAAGATTAGTCAGTTTTTACCATCAGTCAAATCTCTCTGCAAGATGCAGTAGTGTACAAGCTTGATTGTAAAAGTGGTCTCTCTTACATAGGACAAACAAAAAGATCAACAAAAACCCGCATTAAAGAACACATAGCTGATGTGAAGAATCAAACAGGATCGCCCCCGTCACTACATCAGATTTGATAAGCCACAAATTCTCGATAATGAACATCGATTCCTTCCAAGGATGATTCGCGAGGCTATTGAAATTAAAAAATATCCTAATTTAAATAGAATGGCTAGGCACCATTTGCTTAGGATACTACAATTAATAAAATAAAACCCCAACCTAAGCATATAACGGCCAGACTTCAAGATATTATAAGTTCATACTTCGTAGCCGTAGTAAACTATGATAGTAGGAGTCGATCACCTCAGCCTTTTTCACGACTTAAGATAATATCAGAGTGTATTTACACAATTTTGTACAGTCGTTAATCCAGCTGACATTTTAACATAAAAATTAGAAGAGAAAGAGACACGAAATATTTTTTCAAGAATATATGACTTATTAATTCTGTAGCGAAGATATCTGCAGGAGAACTAGTTTAACAAAAGTAACTCAGTACGTCACCCGATCACAATACTGCCGATGTTGTAGTTGACACAGATGTTGAGGGCATTATCACATTTGTAAATTCGGAAAAAATATAAAATTATTTTTACACAAACAACGCTTAAACATTGTTGAACGACAGAAATAACTTTCTAGGCCTTTCCGTAAACCCAATATCTTCGAAGCCATCATATTACTTCAGCTCTTAAACTTACAATTATCTGCAACGGAAGTCATTAATGGCGCTGGATTTAACCGGATTTGAATGTTATGATTGATGATTTATGTCATGCTATTTGCGGACTCCGCCAGTTAGTAGGGTAATTTTTTTTTTACAATTTTTGAAATCGGTTCGTAAACTTGAATCAAACATTTAAACAAATCTCTATATATAAAAATCAAATGGTGCCGTTAGTCTAGCCAAATCTCATAAATGGCTGGACCGATTATGATGAATTTTTTTTGTGTATGTTTGATTGGGTCCCTGGATAATGTAAACGATTCGCAATTGGACCCGGTAGATGGCACTGTTGTTGAGGTCCAGAAATCACCGGTGCGAAGCCGGGACATAATAATTATGAATGATTATGAGTAATTATTGTTAATTTCATTAATTACAGTAAACATAGGTATCTCCCAGAGATTCACCTCATAGATTTTCATAGTTACACTTTTTGAACCGTTATGTAAATTACTTGACAGAAAAACAAAATAACTAATTCTGACCCGAACCGGAATTCGAGTCCGCGACCACATAATCAGTCTATACAAAGCTGCCAACTTTATAGACTTGCGACTATGCTCTTGCGGTTTATATAGGTAATATTACTAACAATATACTAGAAAATGGAGAGGGTTATTGCTCGGGGTTTCTTTGCGTGATAAACTTAGAAACGAGGATATCCGCAGTAGAACCAGAGTAACCGACATAGCTTAACGGATTAGCATGCTGAAGTGGCAATGAGACGGCCGTATAGCTCGTAGAACCGAAAACCAAAGAAACGTGGTATTGTTAAGTGCAATGTAGGGCCCTCCCCCCATTAGATGGAGTGACGACCGAGTAAGGTATACGGGAATTCGATGGATGCAGGTGGCTCAGGACCGTGCTTTGTAGCATTTCTTGGGGCAGCCCTAGCTTAAGTTTGTTATGGTACGTACAGACGCGCTTAAATAAAAGCATGCTCTTAAGCTTGCTTAAAATGAGCATGATCTGCAACTGTTCACATTTGCCAGCAATAAGCGCGCTTAAAGCATGAAACGTGCTATTTGGCATCAGGCTCTCGGCCGAAATGGATGTACAAAAATATAGTGACAGTGCTATCCGTACAGAACTTAATAAAATAATCATATTGCTTGCGAGCGAATGGTGTAAGAAGAAAAAGCAGTTTTTTCTTTCCTCCTACGCGACATATCGAGGGTCTTTTATTTTAAATTGACCAGAAACAGTCGCGAATCGAGACCGATTCGATAAAACATGCTCAGAAGCAATTCTGTTCAGTTCAGACGCGTTCGGAGCCCGCCCTTCTCCCGCTTCAGGTAGCATACTCGAAAATCAAACGTCGCTTGAAGCATGCTCAAAATAAGAATGCTCATTACTAGCAATAAGTGTACATACGTGCTACTTATGGGCACTTGCTCAATAAAAGCATGCTTTCGTACTTGTAATGAGCACGTCTGTCCGTACCTTTAAGGGCGGTAATGATAATAATTTTAATAAAAAAATCAACTACAATAAATATTAACAATAAATATTAAACAATAAATATTAATGCTGTTAGAATTTGTACTTCAAAGTAATTATCCAGGACAGTGCAACGTACTTGTGATCAGACGCGGCCTAGAAAGCTCTCCATCTCTCGGTTAGCTAATCATATTATTCCAGCCGCCGTGCCGCTCTATTTTAATGTGACCATATTTTAAATACAGGCTGCGTATGAAAAGTTCGAATGCATTTCTCACTGGTCTATCTCGTGCCATATCCGCGCTAATAACTCGATTGTTTCTGTTTGACGTAAGAGTAAAAAGATACATTCGAGCGGGTTACGTCGCTGTGTCGTGACCCACTTTACTCTATACCACTGGGGTCGCCATATTTTATCGACGGCGTAGACAATTAGGACAATTAAAAATACTTTTATTATTATAGGGAATAGTACTGTTTAATATAGCGTTTTTTCGTCAAGAAATTCTTTGTAGGTGCCTGGAGTCAGGGTGGCGGTATCTCAACCCCGACCCCCGGAAAGCACGTAAAGCCATTGGTCCTGCGCCTGATCTCTCTCCGGTGGTGTCGATTTACTGTCCTGACTATGAGTGTGAGGGAACAGAGAGTACACCTGTGGTTGCACATACACTTGGTCACTATAATCCTGTCTTGCACCGATGGCTAGCCGCCGTCAATGAAATTCAATCAAAAATTGTAGTATTTTTTTACTTGGATTTATTTAGTAAAGTAGGTCAGTGAAAGGGTAGAAATTCCTGTTGCGTTTCGTCACAATTAAAAAAATCTATGAATATAAATAATTTAACTAAATTAATAAAACTTTTTTATATATTTTTATATGTTTATAGAAAAAGCGTGACAAACGAATACACTTTTCACCTAATGGTAAGTGAATGCTGTGGACCACAGACATCTACATCTATATCCGGTTAAAAATCGAAATTCAGATCCGTTGCCACCCGTGAGGACCAAGATGGAATGCCTCGTTTCCAGTAAAGAAGGTTTCTGGTTCTTTAAACTCACCATACGAAACACAGAGGCATTGAGCTGCTATTATACGATGGTATTCTGTGAGAGCGTGGTAGTTTCCCCGGTTGAGCCGACCCATCCGTGCTACAACCATAATATAGCAGGGGTGTGGCTCTACCATGTGAAATCTATAACTCTATTGCTAACAACTTATGATTGATTGGTAGGCGAAGTGTAGGTTGGTCTCCCATTAGATGGAGTGACGAACTGGTAAGAAATGCAGGAAGTCGATGGATGCAGGTGGCTCAGTACCGTGCTTTATGGCATTCCTTGTGGGAGGGCTATGTTCAGCAGTGGACTTGTGAAGGACTGTAATGATGATGATGAACATATACCATAGTGAAATTTTTTATGAAACTTTTATAAAAGTGTAAGTGTAAGTTGTGTGTGTAAATTGTGTAAGTTTTATAAAGTGTAAGGGAAAGTATGGAAATAAAGGTAGTAGAACCTGTACAGAGTTCAGATGAGCGAGCGGTTAAACTGCTACACCTATTTCTACCTTGTAATAATTGTTTTCTAAGCAATTTGTTCCGGTCGGAAAGGCGTGGTTAGCCAATTACACTTTTACAAGGGGCGACCATCTCAGTCCTTAAGGGTAGCTGACTTCTGCTTATTCGAAGAATTCAAACTCACAGAAAGCTTGAATGCGGATCGCAACGAGAAAGTATTTGTAGAATGGCTTCTGATACTTGGAGAAGCCGTTTGCCACGTGCAGTAATTTTGGTGACGATGACATATAAATTTCTCAAAAGAGTTGACAGAGAATCATGATCGATTTCATAATTGTGTATGTAAGAATAAGGTAGGCAGTGGTAGATACAATGGCTTATTGGGGCCGAACGTCCGGCGTAAAACCAAGTAATGATCTGTCATTACTTGACAAATGGTCTCTTCTGAAATTGGGAGCATCGGACATCATACTTCGTTACAGCGTACTAAAAAATCGATTTCGAAACTTGGTAAAACACACGTCGTACCTAAAATTTTTCTATGCAAATATTAGTGTAAATGTTCGTTTATTCAAATTTTTTACCTCGGAAATTTCTTTAAAGATTGCTTAAAAATTTTGACACAACGATGCATTCAAATACGCGCGTGTGTAAATATTAATATGAATTTTATAAATTTCTATACAACACTAAAGTTATTGTAAAACTGCGCCATCTGCTAGAGGTCAAAGTTTTAAATAGTTTCCTTCTAAAATGATTTCTTATATTTACGCGAACACTATACATTGCAATAATACTAGTTTTTACGGATTTTATCACGTATATTTAACTATAAATACCCGACGTTTCGAGCGCTTTACAGCACTCATGGTCACGGCGGGGTGGGGGGGGGGGGACGAGATGTTCAACGTCCAAATGTCATAGTTAACAGCGGTTACCATAGACAAAATTTTTAACTTTTGTTCCGATCTACACAGTATGAACTTATGGTATCTTGAAGTCTTGCAGTTGTATGCTTGGGTTGGGATTTAATTTTATATATTATAGGATCCCAAGCAGATGGTAGCACCCAGCCATCTTCTCTATTAAAATTAGGATGTTTTTTGATTTGAATAGCCTCGCGAATCATCCTTGGAAGGAATCGGTGTTCTTTAGCGAGGATATGTGGTCTATCAAATCTGATGTAGTGACGGGGGCGATCCTGTACGTGTTCACAGACTGCAGACTTCCCGGACCGTCGATTCTTCACATCAGCTATATATTCTTTAACACGGGTTTTTATTGATCTTTTAGTTTGTCCTATGTAGGAGAGACCACACTCACAATCAAGCTTGTACACTCCTGCATCTTGCAGAGGGACGTTACACTTGACTGATGGTAAAAACTGACCAATCTTCTTCGGCGGCTTGAAGTATGTTTTGATGGAAGCGCGCTTCAAGATGTAGCCAATCTTGTCAGTGACTCCTCTCACTGTGACGTAGGCGCGGGACCCGAAGCTTGTTGTCATGCAATACTTGCTTGACATGGTGGAGCTCGGCAGCCAGGTGTTTACTGTCAGAGATCCCTCGTGCTCTCTGAAACAAAGATTTACCCACGGTAGCTAACTGTGAAGGATGGTGGTGAGAATCACCGTTTAAATATCTATCTGTATGGGTCTTTTTTCTATACACAGTATGGCTCAAGGTGTTATCAGGATTCCGAATTACTAACACATCTAGAAAAGCTAAAGAATTGTTTGCCTCTAACTCCATTGTGAACTGAATTTTAGAATTTATAGAGTTGAGATGGTCTAAAAATGCAGTTACTTTATCTAAAGGTAGAATTGTGAAAGTCAGAGCCACGCGTTGCTGTTGCTAAAAGTGGTTAAAAACTTTACCCTCTTTAAGTTAAGAATTGCCAAATACAGTGCCAAATATAGCTAGTTAATACCTGAGTATTTTGAAATAACTAGCGATATGCTCCGACTTCGCACGGGTGATTTTTGGATCTCGACAACATATGCATGTATTGTATTATACATATAAATTTCATCTGGATATATTAATGAAAACCGCATCAAAACTCATTGCTGACGAATAGACGGCAGGAACCGACTAGTTTTAGACAGATAGATAGAAAATTTATTTGCTTAAAACATGGTACATAAGATGATCAATGATGTGGAACTGACATGTTTTGCCATAATTGGCATGCAAAAATTATATGAAATACAGCTAATTACACTAACCCAATGTTAGATTTTATAATTATTTCATTGCTTAAAAATTATGTACAAACATTCTTTTTGAATTAAAATATTACGTACAATTAGATACTTATACAGATCCACTCATCCACTCTATTTGAATTCTTATACAATAAATTGTTCATAAATTGTTAATTGAATTATTACATTATTGTTACATAAATAATATTAAATATTATATGAGATTAGTTAAGCTATTATTATTTTAATAATTACACTACAGTATAAATTTATTCATAATTGTAATTATAATAAAATTATAATTTACAAATCTCAGGCTATTATGCAAATATTACTATTTAACTTAATACATTATTTTACATTTTTATAAATAAATAATCAATATGAGTTACTAATTGTTTTTAGAAATAAAATGCCAATATTCATTAATTCCTTAAACTAAATTTTATATTAATATAAAAAATTGACGAATTTATAATTAATTTATGTACATAGGTACTATATTATCGCAAAATATTCTGTTACACTATTTAAACATTTATCAATCGGCCATGATTTTAGCGCCTTTATAAAGAGAGGGAAGATAACTCCCTGATATCAGAGGGAATTTTGTTATAAATTTTAATAGCCATGTAGTAATTTTTTTCAAAAATTGAACTTTTACATGATGGAGCCAAAAGGCGATTAGAGTCTCTAGGGCGTTCCGTGGATTGATTTATACTATGTAGAGATTAAAGCAATGTGAAGATGCAGGAAATAAATATTATAACTTGACATTTTTGTAAGTAATATAACAGTATTTTAATTGTCTTATATAATTATAAGTATTTGCGTGCTTATTAAAGGCAGATTATAGCTTTAACTATGCACCACTGTTAAATCTACAACCTGTATTATCTAAACCTTTATTCTGTGCAAATAAATGTTTCTTTCTTTCTCTTTTTTTTTTCAAGCAGATGAAGGATTCTCTTCAAGGGAAACGTCCCTAAAAGATGAACGAATGGCGAACGTACTCATGACGCACGTAATACGTCATGCTTTGTTTAAAAACCATTGTCTTCAAACCGAGCGTAGTAATCGCGTTTTCGACTTTTACACGCTAATTACAAATGTTAGCTGCAAAAGAATTAGAATAGTGTTCATTTTCCACAAATTAGGAATGTTTAAATAACACATATGTGGACTGATTACGAGCGAATGAGAATAGTATTGCCTTCAGTTCACAGTTAGACTTAAAATTTCTACCATAGTTGGTGGTTTTGCCATAATTGGCACGTATGCATTAATGACGCCTACAAGGCCGTAGAGTTCGTATACTTATTTCAAACTGCACGCGCCTGTACAAGGGAGGTTTTTGATAGAATTTGTCATATTTACCGTATCATGGAATATAAATATGTTAAGTAGTGTTACTATATTTGCCATGATAAAGGTGAAAAATAAAAACTACTAATATTCAACGAAGACGCATGCAGTTTCAAGTTAAACGCTCATTACGCAAGCAACCCAGGTTCGATCCCGCAAAAATGAAATTGTTAATTACAATATTAAGTGCAGATTTGCCACGTGCTCGGCGGTGAAGGATAACATCGTCTGAGATATGTAAAATCCGCCCTTTCCGCCTGTCAATAATAACTTGTATTCTACGTTAGATAAATTATTCATTTTCACTCATTGAAGCACAGCGGGGTGGACTAAGTGTTGATAGCCCTTACAAATATGAGAGGCGGACTGTATCCAGCAGTACGACGTATAAAGAACGCAACTTTGATTAATTAACTTATACAGGGCAGACGCGGATTTTGTTTAAAGGGGTCAGAGACTAAAGTTTCACGCCACGTCATTCTTTCATCTTAATGTGAAATTTGAATAAAGAGCAAAATTATACTTTAAAAATTTATGTTTCGGATCCATGACTCCCATGACCCTCAATGATTCGCGCGAACTATCGGTGGTGTACACTTACGTCGCTAATAAAGATACAAATAAATAACTATGGATTACGGAGCGATAATGTCAGTTTATTCGATTTCTTTTAATATTCTAAATCAGCGCTTAATTACAATCCCATCTGATGGTAATTGGTGATGCAGTAGAAGAAGGTGAAGCGCACTGACTTGACAGAAGCCTATTTACTATAAAATTACAATTAGCTGTTATTTACTCGCAAAGTTAACAGTAGAATCTTTCTATATTTGAGGGTTGACTTTTATTCTGGAAACGAGGCAATCCATCTTAGTCCTCAAGGGTGACAACGCAGCTGCATTTTGATCCGTAAGACAAGACTTTTTATTTGAATTTTAAAAATGCTACCCCCCACACTAGGATTATCTTATGTATCGTGAAGGAAAGACTAACATCCAGACTCGGGACAATAATTTGTAGACCCTACAAATACCCGTTCCGTGCGGGATTCTAACCCGCGTCCCTCAACGCCGCAACTCTTTGTTCTCTCACTGTTAAGCCACTGCGTTATGGGGCCGTCAAACATTCGAAGACATTCTATGGTTCACGACATCCACTTACCCTCAGGTGGACTGCATGCTCGTTTGTTACCCTTAATCTATAAAATAAAATAAATAAATTAGGCCTGTGTCATCAGATCATTCGGAGAAGATATCATGTCATAAAGTGCTATTTTTTAGTTCGGCATGTTCTGGCACTTCATATAACCCGTCACCTTACTTCATCACGTAGCTATCATAAAAAACAACTATGGGAAATGCTATAAAGTTTTCATGGCTATTTATTGTAGCCTCATATCATAACTATCTCGTTTACGCCAGATGTATTAATATCAAGAACGGCGATTCGGAGCAACGTCAAAGATGCCGTCTCAAAGATGAGAATGATGTCTGGTACTGGGACCGCCAATTAGGCTTCTGAGCGTGCTAATTATGGTACATCCTCCTCACAACTGAGAGCCGTGGTAGCTCAGATGGTGAGAGCCGTGGTAGCTCAGATGGTTAACGCTCGCTGTAAATATAACAGAACGCGAGTAACCCGGGTTCGATCCCCGCCGGCACCAATGAAATTGTTAATTGCAATTTTAAGTGCTGATTTACCACGTGCTCGGCGGTGAAGGAAAACATCGTGAGTAAACCTGCATGTCTGAGGAATGAGAAAAAAAATATTTCGAAGACATGTGAAATTCGCCGACACGCATTGGGGCAGCGCGGCGGACACTTCCTTGCCCTAAAACCCCCTCAGAAATGAGAGAGGCCTATGCACAGCAGTGGGACGTATATAGGCTGTAACTTAACTTTTACTTTACTCCTCACAACGAGAGCAGTTAATTTCCAGCGGTGTTCATTAGAGTAAACGGGATTTGAAGTTGTAAAATGCCGTCCACTATTTTTTTTTTTCAGAATTGGACTTTTGATAGTCTAGAAAACTAAAAAATTAATGGGAATGACATATGTGAACGTTAAGTCTTGGATCTTCTGAGACTATTGATGATAATAAACCCTGAGAATAAGGTGATCTCTACCGATCTATTTTTAATTTGTTTTGTGTAGTGAATTTTAATATTATATGATTACAAACTGTTCTTTTTTAAAAAAAACCTTCCCAGTGATATATTTCGTACCAGTGGTATCTATATTAAACACAACAATCACTTTCAATAAGTATTATTAAAAATCTACCAGCTGCTACCCGGTGCGTTGCTACAACAGAAGAAATAATTGTAGAAATATGGTTTTAAATTTGGAAGCGTAATACTCGTATTGTTTTAGCTAATGATGATGATAATATATGACTTTCAAATTTTGTCGATACGATACGCGTAAGTTAGTTGCACTAAGCCTATAACCGTCGCGCAAGTCCAAGCAATATGTTGACAAGGATTTACCGCAATCTGATGAACAGTATGGCAACGGATAAAATACGAACAAACAAATATTAAGTTTTATATATTATATATTGTTTTATATATTAGATATTGTTTTATACATTAGATGTTGAATAAAAATTTTGTGTTTTTATTTAATCTACTCACACGAATTTAAATGACTTAATTTTTCATATTATATTATTACTTGCGATTTTGTACGTAAAAATAACCTATGAAGGTAGGTGAGAGTATTACGGTCGCCTTAAGCTTTGCTGCCATCTATAACTAAAACTAGGAGAAGGACAAAGATAAAAACACAAAATCGTATAATATAACTAATTTATTAAGAAAATATACAAACAAGCTTTGGAAAGAATTAGGAACACTTCGAAAAATCAACTTAAAAAAAACTAGCTACTCTATATCATACTAAAATCGACTAAAATATTTACTATTATGTCAACTGTCAAAATGGCGTCGATAAAGCATCGCTCTTTTGACCCTTTATTATTTGATTGACTGATGAAGAACTATCATATCACACAGTCATCGATGCAAACAAGGCTGTATAGTTTTTGAGTTTTAAGAAAGTGACCACATTAACCAGATGATCATATTACCCTCACGTACTATAGAACTAGTTAGGTACCTACAGATATTGTTTTCAGGTCATTCTGTTATCACTGGCGTCAAAAGGGGGGAAAGTTACCAAGTTCACATAGGAAAAACTAACAATAAAAACAGTTTTATGGTACTGTTTACAAGATGTAGTTATAAAACTACATGAATAAAAAAGTTTCAGATTATATACGTTTAATTGTGACGCGAACACGCGCTCAATTGTGTTGTCAGTAATTAAATTGGAAAACTGTTAGAGTAAGAATTTAAATTGGCCTAGACACAAACAAATAATTTCACTGAATCATCGGGCACATATCAGTCTAGTATTATTTTATAGGTTAGAATCTGGCGGCGGGCCAAAGACGGGGAATGCTGAGTGAGTATTTACTCGGTTTTTCGAAGTAATGGGTTGTAAAAAGTGGCTTCATAGTAGCGGATTCATTAGTTTTCCGAAATGCTGTGGTTTAGTAGTGAAGTAATCTCTTGGAGGACTAAGTGGTTTAGTAGTGACTTTATTTTACTACGGGGTCACGGGTCCTGGGTACAATTCTCAACTAGTCTCCACATTTCTGAAAAAAACATATTTAGGCCAAGTAGAAACCGATTTCAATAGAATTCACTATTTATGAGGTGTAAAAACAAAACTTTCGAGTATCAGTCATACGGGAATAGCAGAAATGTTAGTCTATTGTACTCAAATAAATATCTTGTTTGTAAATTTTTAAATAATAAAAATCTATTATGTAACCTAAACCGGAAAACCGAAGTTCTCAGACAATTCTACAGCTAGGTCGTTTTTTCATAGAAGAAGGGAAAACGTGGTTGAGCCACGCTGTAGCTATATCATGCTTGTAAGAGGAATGATCAGATCGACCGGGGAAGCACCACGCTCTCATAATACCAGCCACCCGTGTCACCCTTATTCTATTTAAAAAAAACCGAGCATGCAGCTCACCTGATGGTAAATGCAAATTAAATGATGTATATTTAACACTAATTTGTTTATGACAGAGTTAACAACTCAATTGTTATTGTCGGTTCCAGAACTCTGATATACTCGTAGGTTAGAATAATTTAGTTAACTGTTTACTTGTGTGCTCGTATGTATACTTGTAGCATTGTGTCTATGACTTATTTAAATTGCGTAATGACGGGAGCATATTTCTTTTCTTTGTCAGCTTAGCTTTAATACGCCATCTTATAGATAAATGTAGTACAGGAGTAATATGGAGTAAAATAGGTCACGGTTATTAAAGCGTTCTTCCTAAGGGTGGATGAAAAATGTTTGCACATCATTAGGTTCATATTCACAGGCGTATTTTTAAATAGCCGACAACAGAGAGCTGTAGAGTCTCCAAAATAAAAAAAAATAACAAATGGTAGAGTCACCAAAATAAAAAAATAACAAATGATATTTTATTTAAAATTTGACAAATGAGTTTGAGTAGTGTTTAGTTTCAGTGCATGGACGCCTAGTCTAAAACGTAGTGATTACGTAGTCTTTGGCCTAGTCACTTAAACTTACAGGTACTTTGTAATCCTTGAGAACTAAGATGAAATGCTGTGGCTTGTAATTTTATTGATCATCCTTACCTCCTACTTAGCGTGAGAAATATTTAAGGACTGTGTAGCACGGTGTCTAAGCGTCTGGCACACAGCGGGGAGAGAATCAGGGTCCTGCACGGTAAAAGAGCTGTCCATTTGCGATTTATGTTTGTGCCGCGATAAGTGCAACAGAAATTACTACTGTGGGTGTTACGTTGAGTTAGAGGGTAGTTTCCCTGACGAATAGTATGTAGAAAAGGATTTCAATCATTGTTTTTTTCGTCAAAAATTAAAATTATAAAATAACCCTTTGATATACTATTTATGGTACTATTACTTCATAGCTTACTATCGCCAATTTTTCAACAAACCATAGCTGTACTTGGAGCTGTTCTAAGTAGAATGTGGAATTACAGACATACTTTATGTCTGGTATATTTAACATGTTTAAATCATTTATAGGTCTTTTTTTATAGGATAGGGTGACAAACGAGCACACAGTGAACCTGACATCTACATCTATCCTCGATTACGAATCAAAATGCAGATGCTTTGGTACCCGTGAGGACTAAGATCGAATGCCTCGTTTCCCGTAAAAAGGATCTTCCGTTCTCTATACTCACCAAACGAAACATAGCAGCATTAAGCTACTATTTTACGCTGCTATTCTGTGAGAGCGTGGTCCCTCTCCGGTTGAGCCGACCCATTCGTGCTACAACTATACTACTAATATAACTGCAGCATGGCTCTTCAAGTCTGACTGACTCAACTGAATGTCATCGATGACCTGTAGTATTAGTAGTAGTTATATTTAGTTTATTATTAATTATTAATCTTAATTATTTTTTATTAATCTTTATTCATTATTAATTTAATTTAAGATATTCGTTTTCTGTCTTTTATAGCTTTGTTAATTTAGTGATAAGTGTACTTTACCTACTTAGTCTTTAGTTTTTAATTACTTTATATGTTTACTAATATGTTTTGTTTTAAAAATTTATTTTAGAGAAATATTAAAATGCAATTGTAAACCTTAATGAGTGCAGTTTCGCCAATAAACTGTATTCTCAGTTTGGCGAACTTAATGTTTTTTGAACCAATTGTATTTACTATGTTAATAAATAAATTAAAAAAAAAGTCACGACATTTGGCATTATTTTAGCTTATATAGCTATGTAGAGTATACATCAATCACCAATTTTTAACAAATTATTAATCGCTATTATTCATATCTTACACAGTGTAGTGATGGTGTAAGAATAACCCGTATACTCCATATCGTCCCGGGGTTGTCGAAAGAGGCCACAGAGGGAAATAATCCAGGAGATGGGCAGCAGCGTCACCTAATAACGACTAAAAATAAAAAATAAACTGCAGTTGTCAACCCGCTGGCCAAGTGTGGCAACTATGGCAATATGGGGGATATTAAGCAATATATGGGGAGGCCATGTTCAGCAATGGACTTTGATAAGCTGTAATGGTAACTTATTAGTAGGCCCAGCAGTGGACTTACACATAAAGGTCACGTAATTTTAACTTCCAATTTTGAAAGACACTTTTCAGGGGCGGTTTGATATATAGATGATACTGATGATGAAGAATTGCCATCGAATAAGTTGTAACGCGTTATCCCGGTTTCGATTCCCGCCGGCACCGATGCGATTGTTAATTGCTATTTGTAACTGATTTACCACGTGAAAAAATATGAGAGAGACTCTATGTCCTCGAAATATTTTATTCCTTCCAGACAGAATTCAAGAGCAGTTTTGGAGCAGTGCGGTAATATTTATAATATTTTATGCTTAAGACACACAGGTTTGCACATGATGTTTTCTTTCATCGTTGAGCAGGAAAAATCAGCACTGAAAATTGCAATTAAAAACCTCTTTGGTGCCGGCGTGGATCGAACTCGGGTCATTCGCGTAATGTGAAATTTATGGCAAGCGCTTAGTCACTAAGCTACCGGCACGGATAAAAATCTGGCAGAACAACATTTGGAGAGTGAGAGGAAAAGGATGTACAAGTATCTATCATCCTAGTTCATTATTATTTTTAGGCGTGTTATCATTGAGTTGTGCATCCTCGTGCAATCGTAATGTTATATTACACATTTTCTGTTGGCGAAATAAGGAAATAGGTATTTATCATTCCGTAGTTAAACAACAAGGAACCTCAAAAATTATAGTTTCGCCTTGTCCATCCGTCCGTGCGTACATCCGTTCGTTCGTCCGCGCTTTTACTCAGAGACCTGGGTGCTATATTTGGCACAGTTATAGATATTAATCACGCCTAAAAAACTGTGACATAAAATCTTGGAAAACAATTTTTATGTTGGGTACCTTCCATACAGGTTAAGGGAGGATGATTTTTATACCCGTCTATTCCATCGTGTGGATACCCTACACGTTGGATAGGTCTTTCAAAAATATTAGGAGTGTAGAATAACAATGTTTCGATTTAGTCGACCATTAGCAAAATATTTAGCTTTAGAGTGGTATTACTATTAGGGTCATGCCCGCCCCCTCTGTACCAACGAAAGCCCTGTTTTTGGATATGTGAAATGTATGTAGGATCGTAGTACATATAATGAAGTTAAAAGGAAAACGAAGCTAAGTAAACTTAACAAGTAAACGAGTAACAGTCGACCAACTCATAAAGTGCACTTGGATCAGTAAAAATTTCCTTACAACTCCATTGAAAATGCCCTAAAACTAGCTGTATTATAACATTGTAATATTGTAAACAGTAAGAAATAAAACTTTTTTGAAGAAAGCGACTTATGCATTACTACTAAAGCTTTACTTTTCCTTTGTGGAATCGCCAAGAGACCGTTCCTAACATACCATTTTCACTTAGTTTTTAATTAGAAGTTCTTGTAGGCCACATTCACAGTATTTTTACATTCACAGAGCCTCATACAGTTTCATTCGTGGTACTGTTGGTTTACGCAGGCGACTCTCAGGATAGTTTAGGGCAGTGATGGTTTACGGGAAAGTTCGTTACAGTCATATATATTTTCAGGTTTCAGGAACTAATGTATGTGTAGTGAAGTTTGTTTAATGTTTTTTGAAAAATAAGTCCTTCAGTTACCATCATCGTATTTTTTGTCGTTATAGCATATAGACATGAATAACCATTTTAAAAATGTTCGTCCGTCTGTTGACTGACCCGATTGTAATGAAACTTCTTGAACAGATAGAGTAAACCAGGAGAGATCTAGGCTTTATTTTATATCAAAAACTTGGAGATTTTTGTAGAGAAATTTACATCACATGAATAAATGATGCATGAACAGCATATAAATAAATCCTACCAGGCGAAGCCGGTGCAAGTCGCTAAGTAGTGTAAATAGTAAGTAAGAAATAATTGAGAAATTTCCACGTGCTACCAATATTTCCCAATAGACGTAATATCATTCTAATTTATTGCATTGAGTTAGTCTTCTGTCGTCACTGTAAGCGTGTCCGCAGCGAACATTAAAGTGGTCCAATTATTTGTTATGGGAGCAAATAAATGTCATTCATAATTGCCATTTAAATTGGTAGTTGTAAAGCTTTATTGCAATTTATAATGTGATTGTCCCTGTTAAATCGGATTGTGTCTAATTTTGGGATAGTCGTGTTTTAAATCGTTATATAAAGTATAATGCTGAGCATACGCCACGCCATTGATTGCCTCGTAGGGGGGGGGGGATATTCGCCATAGTTGCCACGCTCGGCAGGCAGGTTATCAGCCGCAAATTTATTAATCATTAGTTATTAAGAAGACGCTGCTGCCCATCTCCTGGTTAATTTCCCCCTGTCGCCTCTTGCGACACCCACGGGATGATATGGGATAGTGGATATTCTTACACCGATACTACATGATCAGGTCGTGCTGGTATTAACCTAAAATACTGCGTTTTGTTGCTGATGTGGCAACGGACTGGACCGACGAAGAACACTCAACAGATGGAGAAGAAAGTTCTCGAGTGGCATACTCGTACCAATAAGCGAAGTACAGGTTATCCCCCCCCCCACTATATGTTGTAACGATCTAATAAGAGCGCACGAAGTCAACATAATGCCTGTGACTCATGGCCGTGAGTGCACTCCTTGGATAAGGCCCACTTACAGCAGTGGACTTGTGAAGAGGTCCGATGATGATTGCTTTTTGACCTTACTTGCGACGGATCCCATAAAGAGGGCAATATTTTCTGGTATGTATGTCTGTTTCTATGTCCTTTTTTAGAATAAGGGTGAAATACGAGAACACAGTCCACCTAATAGCACAACAAGTTCTAAATACGTAATATAATTACGTTTAGAACGCAAAATAGTAATAATATTCATACTGTTTTACACCATGTTCAAATATTATTGATTATTGTTTATTTCTGTTACATATGTGATGAATGATCATTTATTATTTATTTATTTTTAATCTCACTTTTTATTTCGTCTCGCAATGTGGCGTGTCCCTTTGAGTACAGAATATAAATTATATATGTACTAAAATCACAAATTTTATTGCTACCTTGCTTTATCTTCCCCATAGAACCAAATATGTTATGTAAGTATAGGTATAGTGTATGTACTACACACCATTTATATTGATATTGATATTAATACAGTATGTCTGTGTTAGCTCTGTACGTTAGCACTACTCTTTAACCCACTGCCTAATTACTATTAGTCTATAAGTTGTAGTTACTCGTAATTCAAGGTTCACACACCGACTCGTCAGTGAAGTCACAAGGTTCCAACTGAAAACCAGCGCTGCCTCTGCAGCATTATGCTGAGTTGGAGACCTATTTGATGTCACATTTTATCTTAAAATTCTTTTTTTTTTATTTAATTTTTAATTTTAACTTAATTTAATTTTTTTGTGTCATTATTGAATAACATCATATTTATATTTAGATTTCAAAAATTGTGTGTAAAGTGTGATTATCAAATAAATGGTTCTTTCTTTCTTTCTTTCTAATAGTAAGCGGATGCTGTGGCCCATAGACATCTACATTAATCCTCGATTAGGAATTTAGGAATCAAATGCAGATTCGTTGATTCGCTTTTACCCCTGAGGACTAAGATAAAAAGGGTCTCCGTTTTTCTACACTCACCATACGAAACACAGCTGCATCAAGATGCTATTTTACGGTAATATTCTGTGAAATCGTTTTTTTTACCCATTTGTGCTACAACCATAATTATAGCTGTAGCGTGGCTTTACCACGTATAAAAATATCCGCCCGTAAAATCGGAACTAGTCTGATTTTGAGAAACGATATTTCATAAATTAATCTCTTAGTTATTTATAAGTTTTAGATATCTAATGAAACATTTATTCAGAGGCTCTTCAATTCCGTCCTCCATGGTGGCACTACTCCAGAGGCGTGGAGCAGAAGTGTGGTGGTCTTGTTCTTTAAGAAAGGCGACACCGCTCTCTTGAAGAACTACAGACCGATTTCCCTTCTGAGCCGCGTCTACGTGCTGTTTTCGAGAGTCATTATGAATCGTCTCGCACGCAGACTCGACGACTTCCAGCCTCCCGAACAAGCCGGTTTCCGAAAAGGCTTCAGTACCATAGACCACATACATACCCTGCGGCAGATTGTACAGAAGACTGAAGAGTACAATTTGCCACTTTGCCTGGCGTATGTGGACTATGAGAAAGCCTTTGATTCCGTCGAAATTTGGGCGGTGCTGCAGTCCCTTCAGCGGTGCCAAGTTGACTGTCGGTATATCGAAGTGCTGAAGTGTTTGTACAGTAGGGCTACGATGGCTATCCGAGTACAGAACCAGAGCTCGAAACCTATCCAACTGCAGAGAGGTGTAAGACAGGGTGACGTTATTTCCCCGAAACTCTTCACCGCTGTTTTGGAAGACGTTTTCAAGCTACTGGACTGGAAAGGATACGGTATTAACATCAATGGCGAGTACATCACTCACCTTCGATTTGCCGACGATATAGTCCTTATGGCAGAATCGCTGGAGGACTTAAGCACTATGCTCAATGACCTCAATAGTGCCTCCCAACGGATAGGTCTTAAGATGAACATGGACAAAACAAAGATCATGTTTAATGTCCATGTCACACCTATGCCGGTAGTTGTTGGGAGCACTATGCTCGAAGTTGTTGACGAGTACGTTTACCTGGGACAAATAGTCCGACTAGGTAAGTCCAACTTCGACCGAGAGGTCAATCGACGGATTCAACTCGGCTGGGCAGCGTTCGGGAAATTACGACATATCTTCTCGTCAGGTATACCTCAATCTCTAAAAACTAGATTGTACAACCAGTGCGTGTTGCCAGTGATGACTTACGGATCTGAGACGTGGTCCTTCACTGCTGGCCGTATGAGGACGCTCAAGGTCGCTCAGCGAGCTATGGAGAGGGCTATGCTCGGAGTTTCTCTGCGTGATAGACTCAGAAATGAGGATATCCGCAGTAAAACCAGAGTGACCGACATAGCCCAAAGGATTAGTAAGCTGAAGTGGCAATGGGCCGGCCATATAGCTCGAAGAACCGATGACCGATGGGGAAGAAAGGTTCTCGAGTGGCAGCCTCGTACCGGTAGGCGTAGTGTAGGGCGACCCCCCACTAGATGGAGTGACGACCTGGTAAGATATGCGGGAAGTCGATGGATGCAGGTGGCTCAGGACCGTGCTTTGTGGCATTACTTGGGGGAGGCCTATGTTCAGCAGTGGACTTGTGAAGGGCTGTAATGATGATGATGATGATGATGAAACATTTAATTACATGACAATGGAAAATATACAATATAAAAAGCTATGATAAAAAACTAAAATTATCATACTTTCCTACTCCCCGTGGTAACGCTAGCTGCGTTTCCTCGCTGAATGGCTATACTTAGTCTTTGAGCGAGAACAGAACCAGCGCTCCTATCACCAGCAGCGACGACCAGTCGCGCATAGAGTTCCTTTAGAAACTTCACCACACGTGGAACCAACGGGCTGATAGTCTCCACAGCAAATGGCACAAATATATATTCATCTCTCAGAGACTTGCATTTGCGCCATTTACCTAATTCAGCTGCCCCTCATGCCACCTCGGCTCTATACGATACGGTACCCCTGAGATGCGAGGCTCCCAAAATGTCTACGCAAGTAGCATCCCATACTAGGGCTTAACCTCTTCAAATGACATCGTTCAAAGAACCGTGCCGTGAAGAAGCATAGCTGAAAATTATGTTGTTGTTGTTGTAACGATTTGCCAAGTAAGTCAGACACAGTTTTTGTACCATACAGCCTAGTCTGATGTGAATTTTGATTCTGGAATTTTTTTGATTCCTGACTTCTTGCGACTTAAGAAAAATTGTTCAGGATTTAAAACTATATTTTCACATATTTTTCATTAGTATATGCAAGAAAAAGTTGTCAACAAAAATTTGCTACCAGCACTTTTCTTACATGAAAGTCCGTGGAGCTCAATCTCGTAGACGCTGCTACTATAGGGCACTGATGAGATTGACAAATCGTCACTTCTAGTCGGATTCGTACAGCGATGCACAAGCTTTTCCCATCAAGTAATATGCCAAGATTATTTGATGGTAAAGCATGTAACCAATGACTGGATTCCTCAGTCGAAACAGCTAGAAGGCGGGCCGGATCTTGGTCATTATGAAAATTTGTTTCGTACAAATCTTTCTGCACACTCCGTATCAACGGAATATCCCACTGTTTTTGTTGGTTAACTTCCAGTGGGACATTTTCGCCGGGACAAAGTATTCGCCATGTCTGTCCTGCCTCCGCATCTCATAGTTTATAAGATAAGTTATATCATAGACTTAAGTCGACATAGGAAGAAAGACGGAGCGCAGCGTATATTTTAAGTTAAGCAAAAACCATGCTCTACTTATTGTAAGAACACGCGTGAGTAACGAGTATGTGTACTGTACATTTGCGACCAACAACATGATTATAGGAAAGATAAGGATATAAAAAAATGGTTGACCCCGCAGGCCATCCCTGGAACTTCTCGCTAATTTCAAATTATGATGTTGAATATGAAATATCGGAGTAATTAAAAAAAATCAATTTTTTTTAAAAATCAAAATTTTTCGTTAACGATATCTCACGAACGATTTTGACCGAACCGGCGGCGTTGACGATTGATGTGGTTTTTTGAGGTTAAAAGCTGATTAGTTTTTGGAAACGATCGGTAAAGCCGATAAAAAGATATTCCAAAAACAGTTTTTCCACATTTTTATTTTTGAGATTTCTCAAAATCTACCGGTCCGAATTAGTTAAAATTCATAGGAAATCTAAGTTTGATTTAACACTTTGGAAATCCGCTTAAATCATTTCATTGGTCAAACCGTTCAAAAGTTATAAGAGAAAAGATTGTGTGTATAAAGATATACACACACACATTCACATAAATACAGCATGCATACACCATCGAATAATTGTCAGGGTGGCTTCTTGTGACCTCAAAATGTCAAGATTTGATGAAAACTCAATTTTCGAAAAAAACGGGGTAAAGACAATAACTAAAATTTTTAATTTTGCGAGAACTTCCCGCTAAGAAAATTGAAAATTTTAGTTATATATATAAAAAGAAAGATGTGTGAGGGAATGTGTTATGAAGTTAGTCATAGTTTTGCGTCACTTGAAATGTCTTAGCGTAGCACTTCGTCTATCTTTATTTTTTGGATTGAGGTAATAGATTAATATATAATAGATTATGTAATAGATTATATAATAGATTATGTAATAGATTATATAATAGATTATGTAATAGATTGCATAACACTGGTAAAGCTATATTTCCGCGAGTAACTACATAACATAAGCATAAAATACCTGACAAGAACTCTCAAAACTTATAAATTATTGTATATAATATGTTTGTGAGAAGAGTCGTGGTAGCTTTTCTTATATAATAGGGGTGGCAAAAGAGCACACAGTCCACCTGATTGTAAGTGGATGTTGTGGCCCATAAACATCTAAATTTATTCTCGATTAAGAATCAAAACGCAGATGCGTTGTCACCCCTGAGGACTAAGATGGAATGCCTCGTTTCCAGTAAAAAAGGATCTCCGGATGTCTACACTCACCATAGGAAACACAGCAGTATTTATCTGCTATTTTATGCTGGTATTCTGTGAGAGCGTGGTCCTGCCCCGGTCGAGCCGACCCATTCGTGCTACAATCATAATGCAGCTGCAGCGTACCACGTATAAAAAGCTCAAGGGCTAAGCAGTACGCAAGTAACCTGGGTTCGATCCCCCGATGGAACCAATGGAACTGCTAATTGCAGTGCTGATTTTGTTTGTGAAGGAAAACATCGTGAGGAAACCAGTATGTCTGAGAAATAAGAAAAAAAATATTTCGAAAACGTGTGAAATTCACCAACATGTGTTGGGGCAGCACGGCTGACATTTCCTTGCCCTAAAACCCTCTCAGAAATAAGAGGAGGCCAGTGCCCGGCAGTGGGGCGTATATATAGGCAATCGCTTAACTGTATGTTTGCTAGCTGACTTTTTTACCATCTGAAAAAAGAATGTGTGTAATAGATGAACAAAGTAGAAGCCTGTGGCACAGATAATTTCTGTTCTGTTTATTTTTAAAAAATATCTACGACGGTAATAAATTCAGCCGCTGTGATTTGCATATGAAATATATATTTGTTAACCACAGAACATTTTGGTTTTAATATTCTTAAGAACAATTTACTCTTTGTTAATACAAATCAGATTAAAGAGTCACGACTATTGGCGACCAAGATCCCACTTCGATAAAACATAATCGCTCGTAAAAGTTGTACTTAGCATTACAAATATTTTGTTTTTGGTAATTCTTTTTTATGCGATATAATTGTTGTTTCTTACACTCTACAGTATGTAATATATTTGTTGGTTATGGAAACAGCGAAAAATATTTTAAATGCTATATGCGCAAAGGTGGAACTTTTATCGAAATCTTTCGGGACCTAACTGCCTTTCACAGAGATTTTGCTTTAAGAGATTTTTACGTAGACGATTGGATCTATACGTGGTAGAGCAATACTGCAATTATATTAATAGTATAGTTGTATCACTAATGGGTCGGCTCGACCGGGGAAGGACCACACTCTCACAGAATACCAGCGTAAAATAGTAGCTTAATGCTGCTGTGTTTCGTATGGTGAGTGTAGAGAACCGGAGACCTTTTAACTGGAAACGAGGCATTCCATCTTAGTACTCACGGGTGACAACGCATCTGCATTTTGATTCGTAATCGAGGATAGATTTAGATGTCTGCGAGCCACAGCAACCACTTACCATCAGGTGGACCGTGTGCTCGTTTGTCACCCTGTCCTATAAAAAACCTGCAAATATATTATCTCTCTTATTTCCTTATTTAATAGATGGTAAAGTACACTATTAGACACAAGCATATGCAACTACGATAAAACTATGTTGATACTTGAAAATTATTATATACGCGTATGTGTGCGTAAGTGCATTGTCTTAAAATGAACTGGCGGAGAACACTAATTAGGTAAAGTAAGCATCTAACCAAATTTTTGTTGTAAAAAAAGCCAATACGCCATTCCATTAGGATGGACATATTATAGTAGATTAACACGATTATGCGTTATTCTACACATTAAATACCTTTACCACCTGTCAAAATTCCACTGCTCAACACAGATATTTCTTATAGAATGAGGGTGACCAGCGAACACATAGTCCACCTGATAGTATGTTGATCCTGTGACTCATAGACATTTAAATTTATATTTGATTAAGAAAGAAAATGCAGATGTGTTGTCACCTCTGCGGACTAATATGGAATACGTCGTATCCAGTAAAAAGCGTCTCTCTCATATCATTCCGTAGGTGCCCTTATTTGTCATTCTACGGCGGGTAGGCAACAGCAAATTTATAAAATTTTTTAATTTGTTATCAGGAAGATGCAGCAACTATACAGGCAATGATGTCACCGCACCAGGACCTGGACCGTCCGAATTTCGACAATATCATAGTCAACATACGCAAGAAAAGGTGGCGTAAGAACTTTGTTAAGAAGGAATCTCAGCATCATCATCGTCATTACAGCCCTTCACAAGTCCACTGCTCAACATAGGCCGCACCCAAGTAATGCCACAAAGCACGGTCCTGAGCCACTTGCATCCATCGACTTCCTGCATATCTTACCAGGTCGTCACTCCATCTAGTGGGGGGACGCCCTTTACTTCGCCTGCCGGTACGAGGCTGCCACTCGAGAACCTTTCTTCCCCATCGGTTAATGGTTCTTCGAGCTATATGGCCGGCCCATTGCCACTTCAGCTTACTAATCCGTTGGACTATGTCGGTCACTCTGGTTTTACTGCGGATATCCTCATTTCTGAGTCTATCACGCAGAGAAACTCTGAGCATAGCCCTCTCCATAGTTCGCTGAGCGACCTTGAGCGTCCTCATACGGCCAGCAGTGAAGGACCACGTCTCAGATCCGTAAGTCATCACTGGCAACACGCACTGGTTGTATAATCTAGTTTTTAGAGATTGAGGTATACCTGACGAGAAGATATGTCGTAATTTCCCGAACGCTGCCCAGCCGAGCTGAATCCGTCGATTGACCTCTCGGTCGAAGTTGGACTTACCTAGTCGGACTATTTGTCCCAGGTAAACGTACTCGTCAACAACTTCGAGCATAGTGCTCCCAACAACTACCGGCATAGGTGTGACATGGACATTAAACATGATCTTTGTTTTGTCCATGTTCATCTTAAGACCTATCCGTTGGCAGGCTCTATTGAGGTCATTGAGCATAGTGCTTAAGTCCTCCAGCGATTCTGCCATAAAGACTATATCGTCGGCAAATCGAAGGTGAGTGATGTATGTACTCGCCATTGATGTTAATACTGTACCCTTTCCAGTCCAGTAGCTTGAAAACGTTCCAATGCAGCGGTAAAGAGTTTCGGGGATATAGCATCGCCCTGTCTTACACCTCTCTGCAGTTGGATAGGTTTCAAGCTCTGGTTCTGTACTCGGATAGCCATCGTAGCTCTACTGTACAAAACACTTCAGCACTTCGATATACCGACAGTCAACTTGGCACCGCTGAAGGGACTGTAGCACCGCCCAAATTTCGACCGAATCAAAGGCTTTCTCATAGTCCACATACGCCAAGCAAAGTGGCAGATTGTACTCTTCGGTCTTCTGTACAATCTGCCGCAGGGTATGTATGTAGTCTATGGTACTGAAGCCTTTTCGGAAACCGGCTTGTTCGGGAGGCTGGGAGTCGTCGAGTCTGCGTGCGAGACGATTCGTAATGACTCTCGAAAACAGCACGTAGACGCGGCTCAGAAGGGAAATTGGTCTGTAGTTCTTCAAGAGAGCGTTGTCGCCTTTCTTAAAGAACAAGACCACCGCACTTCTGCTCCACGCCCCTGGAGTAGTGCCACCATGGAGGACGTAATTGAAGAGCTTCTGAAGGACTTCAAGTACCTCCTCTAACTATCCTCGCCTGGGGCCCTGCCGATTTTAAGGTGCTGGAGAGCCATTCTAATCTCGCTTAGACTGACGTCCGGGATATCATCGGAATAGTGTCGGATAAGACTTGCTCTTGGATCGTCACTCACACTTGCGTGTGGCTCCAACGATGATGTGTACAGCTTCCCATAGAACCTCTCAATCTCAATCAAAATCTCAGGTGTCCCGGAAACGATGCTGCCGCACTCAGTCTTCAGCTTTGACAGTTGGCTCTTACTGGCAGACAGATCTCTGGCAAAGACTTTGGAGCCCTGGTTCCGCTCGATCGCTTCTTTAATACGAGCAGTATTAAAGTTGCGTAAGTCTCGCCGCATGCATTTGGAGATCTGTCTGTTCAGTTGCCTGTATGCTGTCAAATCTGCTGACGACTGCAGCCTCATCTCCCGTCTAACAGCCATGAGATTAAGAGTGTGATCGGAGAGTTTTTGTGATCTTCTGCGACGGGTCTTGCAGAACTTAGCTCCGACCGCATGGACAGTTTCCACGAGCTTGACATTCATATCGTCCACTGCATTGCAATCTTGTAGGCTCTGAAAGCGGTTACGTAACTCGAGCTGAAAGGTTCCGGGATTCTGGATTAGAGCACGAGGGGGACGGAGCGTTGACCTCATTAGACGAGACCTATCCAATTTAACGTTTAGGTTCAGTGTGCCTCTAACTATTCGTTGATCGCTGCCAGTTTTCACCCTTGCGATCACTGAGACATCACTGAACAGTTGGCGTCTGGTCGTCATAATGAAGTCAATCTCATTTTTTGTCGAACCGTCGGGGCTCGACCAGGTCCACTTCCTGTGGGGAAGAAGGAATCTAGGAATTATACACGATACAAAAAATGGCAGAGCTTAAACAGTTAAATCTGTACAACGCATAGAATGAGAAATCGTACTCATTTTTTGTTACTGAGAAGAGTGGTCAAGAGCATATATGATGTCATAATATACTTGCCAATGTTTTAAAATGAATCACCAGTATAGCGTCGATTTATGCCGTCATTTTCATTGCCCAGTATACTGGGTTCTATTTCGAAACGCAGGCACTGTATACCGTATTCTATTTCATTCTCTCGCAGGCTAAATCCTATAGATTTATATATTTGTCTCTTTTTAGTGTCGCTTTATCGTTCCTTTGAGTTTCAAATCACAAGGATTGTAAAGAAGTTTTCGCTTCAAAAACCTAAGCCACACGCAAATATCTGTCAATCCATATTAAATATCAAATGATTCCAACATATCACTTAGCAGCACTAATACAGTATATTGCAATATATTTTTATATCGCACATCGCTGGCGACATCTCGGCCTTCTCGCTCGATAAATATTCTTTTACGCGGGAACGCTTTACTATACTCACATACATATTACGAATACAGATAAAAAATATTTATTAATATTAAGAGCATTTAAAAATAGATCTGGTGCGAATTTTTGTAACAAATCGCTGTAGTTCATGTCAATCTTCAAATCGATTTTTTGACGTTAATTTCGTTTCTCTTAACCGACTTCAAATCAATTCGACTGTATTATGTGTGTTTCCTCAGATCTGGTGAACCGATTTGGAAAGCTTTCCAAAACAAATATAAATTTTATCAAGATCTGACCAGTAGTTTTTGAGTTATCCTTAATAATGCGCATTTAATTGACTTTGACTATATTGATGATGTTCTCATTATATTTATATTGAAGTCGGTTGTACAAATATTTTAATGTTACCACTTTTTTTGTTATAAAACGATTATTATTCAGATTTGTTAAGGCTTATAAAGACTAAAAACAACATGCCATCAGGATGTGAATAATTTGCATACAAATTTTAAATCTTCTCTGTTTACAAAGGGCGTTGCTCGTTCATAAAACCAACAGTAGCGAATTGATATAAGCCATATTCAGGTTGTAGAATTGGGTAGATCATGATCTGCCTGGACATTTTATGAAACGCCGCTATTTTGGGTATGTTCCAAAACGTTTTCAGTATACTGCCGAATACAAATGACGTCATCAATTGACACTATATTGTACTGGCGTGCCGCCGCCATATTGTGTAGGATATCCGGCCATAATAAAACAATTTTTTATTGTGTGAACTCTGAATGAAGCATGCCAGAATTTGTTTTTATTTATTCAAATACAAAAAATTATAGAATAATTGCTGGCATCTCCATTAGGAGGATATAATGATTTTTGGAGCACAAAATGACAAAATAATCGCCAACACTTTTCCAATATGTCGCAAATGTATGACGTCATATACTGTTCTATGTTTTGGAACGAATCACCATAGCGTCGATTCATGACGTCATTTGCATTAGACAGGACAGTACACTGGGTTCTATTTTGGAACATACCCTTTATGTATTGGCCGATAATTTAGAATTATGACTTCTGTTAATGCTGGGATAAACTGGGCCACCCCAAAACCACGAACATTTTTTATACAATATATAAATTAGGCATAATGTAATATTAGACCTAAATTTGTAGCCATATTAAGAAATGCCCAAGTAAATCACGATTTGCCTAATTCTACAATCGGACTATAACACACTATAAAATTTACCTTAGACATTTCACAAACCGGAGAGCGTTTCGCAAACAGACGGCGTAATTAAAATTATGTATAGTAAAAATACCTGTAGTTCCCCTGAGATTTGAAACCGGAACACATGAGGGCATTAATAATTTCCCCCAGACCGAATCAATTGCGATGGCCAGTTTTAGAGGAAACTTGATCTGCGCAGGACACGATCATAGTGCACATGTGTGAGTAAGCACAGTTGCACTCTTCTATTCCTTTACTCTCCTATTCCGATGGGCTGGTAATCCGATACAACCAGCATTACTCAATTCCACTGCTGTTTATTCTGTCTGTGGTACCCCAAAAATTCGATTGTAGACCTAACCTTTCTATTACGTTTTATAGTAATTTATGGTAACCTCAAGTTTTTTACTTGAGGAACCTCAAGTAAAAACAGTCTAAACTACGTTTAAGGTATTAAATTTTTACTGTGTTTCCAGGTTTGAAGTTAACTAATTCATGCCCAATGGTAAAAACAGTGATTAAGATATATTATTAGTATAGTTATAGCACGAATGGGTCGGCTCGACCGGGGAAGGTCCACGCTCACAGAATACCAGCTTAAAATAGTAGCTTAATGCTGCTGTGTTTCGTATGGTGAGTGTAGTGAATCGGATACCCTTTTTTGCTGGAAACGAAGCATTCCATTTTAGTCCTCACGCACTACACAACACATTTTGATTCGTAATCGAGGATAGATGTAGATGCCTATGTGCCACAGCAACACCTTACCATCAGGTGGACTGTGTGCTCGTTTGCCACCCTATCCTTTAATAATAATTTGCACTAATCTTACAATAATGATTTTACTAATGCAGATTTATTTGCACGGCCAAAAAATTTTTTTAACTTTCATAACTTGAAAGAACCGTCATATCAAAATACTGTATATCAATAATTAGTTAATGAGAACGTTAAATTATATTGAAAAGTGTAAACTCCAAGGGGTACCTAGATTTCGTTTATAATACAAAAGGTATAGTACAAAAGAGCACAAAGTCTACCTGATGGTAAGTGGTTGCTGCTCGACGATAGACGTAGACACCCTATGGGTTCATGCCATCGATGCCATCTATCGTCGATGAAGGAGTTAAAATGTAGATGCGTTGTGACCTACGAACTAAGAAAGACTACCTGCCTTGTTACCAGTAAAATATCCACCGGGTCTTTACACTTATCGCACGAAACTGCTATTTTATGTCGGTATTCTGTGAGAGCGTCGTCCTTCCCCGGTCAAGACGACCAATTCATGCTGCAACTTTTATATAACTGCACTGTGGCTTTACCACGTTAAAATGCTTTATAATTATGTAGTATAATTTTCTAATTATGTTCATAGCTTAATTATTGTTATTTCTACACGCTAAGTAATTTCGGGACGACGAGATAACAGCATAGTTGCGCAATTTTGTGAATTTTGAATTTTGTATTGATATGTTATACTTTAAATAAGCTCTTGTGCGATTGTTTGTTGCCTTAAATAAAATAAATACGGCTTAGGGATACCTTCTTTAAATGACACGTTGGAAAAGATAAAAAAAAATTTAGCTATAAAACGTGGTTCATTGCTAACCTCGGATTAAACTATGGTTTAAGAAGAATCACAAAAGTCACTGAGACACACAAGAGTCACCTAGCCGTGACGTCGCAGTCTTCACGAAAGTTACGAGGGCGGCACAGAAAATGTCGGGAATCAAGGAAGTGACACAACATTACTATTTAAAAATGTATTTAATGGGTGCGTTTGGCAGAAAAAAGCGCTAGCAAGCGCTTGTAAGCAAAATGGCGATCGTAAGCGGTAAGCGCTGTCAAATCGTAAGTAGCTATTTTCCTCTAGGACACGATGTTAGTTTTAACCAGGGAACCTAACCTAATTTAAATATATTTTTGTGAAGTATTCATATTAAAAACTTACCAATCATGAATTTTTAATAACATGTATATGTCTATTCATGTCATTATATTACTTAAAGCTAATATTGCAAAAAAAAAACAACTTATAAACTCTACTTCAAAACAAACAAATTAAATAAGCAAAATGGCGGATTGTGTGAGCGCTACTGAAGTAGCAATCGTGTCCTGGCCGAAAACTATTTTAGCGCTAGTAAGCGCTTGCTAGCGCTTTTTTCTGCCAAACGCACCCATTACTTTTTGAAGTATTCTCCACGAAATTTGACACTTTTTTTCATACGATGGAACCAATCATTGAAGCAACCATTCCATTCGGAAGTTGGGGGCTCCAGAATGGCCGTTGACACATCCACGTTGAAGTTCAGCAATCCAGCGATAAATTGTGGTTTTGGATGGGGCTTCAACACCAAATGCAGAAATCATCCGGTCAACACAATGTTTTTGTGTTAAACCACTTCGAAAGTCATAATAAATCATCTCTCTTGAATTTTCTCGAGTCAATTCCATTTTCTCAACGATTAAACAAGTTTGACAAAACCTTGTGACAAGACCGAGAATCTTTTTTTAAATAAAAAAATGGTATTCAATTTTTAAAACCAAGGAGTTTTCAATTAAAACGATTTTAATATGACAAAGATTTTAGTGCAGCCTAGGTAGTGCTTTTGTTATCTTCTAATTCCATAAGTTACTGTATTTAATTTTAGTTCGCGTATAAGAAAGATTTGACATTTGCTGTCTAATTACATGTTTAACATTTTGATTCGCATATTTCCCACGGGACTTTCATATTGAAACAGTTGGGTTACATATAATATTAATAACACTATAATAAAGAAAACCTAAAATTTTAAATTGCCATACAGTTCCCTTCGTCATGCCTATCAAAATTTTTAACAAACTCCCAAACTCGATAAAAAAATAGAAAAACACACTAATTTTATAAATAAACTAAAGAAAATTTTAATTTGTAAACACTATTACCACTTAGTACTATTATTTATTCTGTGCTATTACACACTAAACGAATGCCTAAATGACAAATTTTAAATGCCTACCTAGAATACTTACAGTTGCTACATTATTATATTAATATTATAGTGTATTCATCATTTTTCCACTCTTTATTATTATATTTTTTTACTCTTAATTGCTTTGCCCTGCAGGGCCCATAATGATCTTATGTTTTAAGTTAAAACTTAAAATATTTTCAACACCTCAACTGTAACATTATGGATGCAATAAATAATATGAATATGAATATGAAAAAAAGATAAATGCCATAATTGCCACGTTTGGTAGCCCGGGTAGGCAACCGAAGTTTTTTTTTAAATTTTTTATATGTCAGGAGATCGGTGCTGTCCGTCTCTGATTTTGGTTAGTTTTCCACTTCTGTCCTTTACAACACCCACGGGACGATAATATAGGCAAAAAAATAAAAAAGTCATGGAGTAATGGATATTCTTATACCGCCACCACATGGTCGAATAAAAACTACTTTTTGTAACAAGACGGTAATAGCTAACCACCCGGACACAATAAGGGATTAGTAAACTGAAGTAGCAATGGGCCGGCCACGTATCTCGAAGAACCGATAACCGATGGGGAAAAAAGGTTCTCGAGTGGCAGCCTCATACCGGCAGGCGAAGTGTGGCGCGTCCCCCCGCTAGATAGAGAGACGACCCGGTAAGACATGCAGGAAGTCGATGGATGCAAGTCCTTTTTATCGTGTTATGTAGAAATTTAGTGCTTAGAACTGAAAGATCTTTTTAACCGACTTCAAAAAGGAGGAGGTAATCAATTCGAATGCATGTTTTTATGTGTGTTACATCAGAACTTTTTTCTGGATGAACCGATTTTGATGACTCTTTTTTACTTGAGAGCTGGTGCTTCTCATGAGTGCCATATAAGTTTTATCAAGATTCGACCAGTAGTTTTCAAGTTATTTAATTGACTTCGACGACATTGATGAGGTTCTCATATTATTTATGTAGAAGTTGGTTGTACAATTTTTTTTTACCACTTGTCACTAGCCGTTACTGTAACTGCCTATTAAAAGCCAGCTGCCGAACAAAGGTCTCCCAAATATATTGCCTCATAGGGGGATATTTGTCATAGTTAACACACTTGGCAGGCGGTTTGACAAGCGCAGTTTTTTTTTTGAAATTAGGAAGACGTTACTGCCCTTCTCCTGCTTTGTTTTCCTCTGTCGCCACTTACGTAACCCTCGGGATGTTATTGGATTAGTGGATATTCTCACACTGCCACCGCGTGCTCTTTGTCTCTTACACAACAAAAATTAAAAAAATTCTGTATGTGTGTTAATATAGAAATATGTCTCACTTCAACCTATCGACTGACCATCATCTTCGGTTTGTTTTGGGAATACTTATTTTTTTTAAATCGATTACAAAATTCGCTGTCATTCCGCTTGTTACTTAGTTTTTATTTAAAAAAAAAAACTTGTGGTGGATCCCGCGTTACAGCGATTTCTATAGAATATTTACGACGGGTTGTAGGTAAAGGGTAATTATATTTCTACTACTAAGAAGTTTGACACCGCACGGAAAAAGAGTTTGTACATATCGTATGGCGAACAAATATTTTTTCCGGTCTGGATGTTTTTTGAAATAATATGTATCTATGTAAAACACGTAAACTATACTAGAGTGGATTCTATTGTGGGAGTGAGATTGTTTAAAGCTGAAATATCCTACAAATAATTGTTCTAGGCCTGGATGCTTATTCGTGTGTAACAGTTTGTCAGTATATTAAGAATAAAGAAAAATTCACAACACACTACGTGCTTTTGTTGTAAAGCCACGCTCCAGGACCACGCTGCAGAACCACACTGCAGGGGCCACGAACCCAAAACACTAGCGTAAAATAGAATAACGCTGCTGTTTGGTATGGTGAGTTGGTGGGTGAATAGAGCCTGAGACCCTTTTGGTGTACAAATGTATCTTTTTGATTCTTAATATGGAGGAGTATATGGGCCATAGCATCCACTAACTAAACTTATATAAGCAAAACAGACTTTTAATAAAAAGTGAAAGACACTGAAAACTAAGTAGAAGAAAATAATTTCATAAATAGCTACTGAAGTGGTTGCAAAGACATACCGATTATAAAGATTGAAGTCGGGGACTTCAGAAGTTATTACGTGGATATTACTTTATTCTTTTTTGATTTTGTTTTATTTTTATTATAAGTTTAATTACATTACCCTTTTGAGTAGTCTGTAGAAAATTACAAGTTCAAGGTAACAACGAGAATGTAGTTTGGTACATTAAAATCTTTAACCCCCCCCCCCCTCGTTTTTTACCCTTAAGAATGAATTTTTTTATCCTAATTTATTATTATAAGACCGTAGGCCATTTAAAAAATAACAATTTAAAAATTAGAGTAATATCTACGTGCTAGAAGGTACGACTATACGTGGTTATTTTAAGCTCGCAGATTCAAGTTTGTGACATATAGAGGTGCTCTGTGCCTCCTGGTCTTGCCACGATTCCCGCACTGCCGCCGCACAATTTTCTTTTTTCTTTTCTTTTATTGTTCGCTGTGACTTTCCTATAATTATAATTGTTAAATGCATTTTAAACGGTGTATAAACATAGAAGAATTAAAAAGAGAATTCCGAGTCGAGTCTGCCCATTCGTGATGATCATATTACGTTGTAGCGTTACTCTACCATGTTTAAAATGTTGGTTATTGACTTGGGTACGATAAATAACCAACATTTATTTTTCCAAGCCATGGTTTTATCCGCCTTGTAGCATACAGAGCGAATCATGAGAGTAACATGGTACTTTGTCGGGGCTATTTTTTGTACACGTCTTCCACTTCTTATTTAAATATTTTATATTTTAGATACCACCGAGACTCCACATTTCTGACCTCAATTTATATAACGAAATAAGTGCTGAAGTAAACATTGGTTATAGTATACTAGTACATAAAGTTTTATGAATTGAACCGCCTACTGCTACAAAATTGGCACTCCACGTAGATTCTCTTTTTTTATAGAATAAGGCTAACAACTGAGCACAGTGTCTACCTGATGATAAGTAGACGCTATAGCCAATAGACATCTACCTACCTTGATAAAGAATCAAAATATACATGCTTTGTCACCCGAAGACGGAGTGCTTCGTTACCAATAAAATGGGTCTTCCTTTCTCTCACCATTCGAATAATGGTATTAAGCTTCTATTTTACGATAGTGTCTTGTGGTAGGGTATTTACACCTGACGCAAAACCAGAAATTTTGACCGTGTAGTGGCAGTGTTTTTTTTTTATGAGAATGGTGACAAACGTGCACAGTCCACCTGATTGTAAGTGGTTGCTGTTTGCAATAGACATCTACATCTATCCTAGATTACAAATCAAAATGCAGATGCGTTGTCACCCATGAGGATTAAGATGGAATGCCTACTTTCCAGTAAAAGGGGTCTCCGGATCTCTACACTCACCATACGAAACACAACAGTACTAGGCTGCACTAAAAATATCGGGATTGGAACATTTCCACTGTTCCTGTCATATTAAAATCTTTTTAATTGAAAACTCTTTGGTTTTAAAAATCGAATACCATTTATTTATTTAAAAAAAGATTCTCGATCTGGTCACAAGGTTTTGTCAAACTTGTTTAGTCGTTGAGAAAATGGAATCGACTCGAGAAAATTCAAGAGCGATGATTTATTATGACTTTCGAAGTGGTTTAACACAAAAACATTGTGTTGACCGGATGATTTCTGCATTTGGTGTTGAAGCCCCATTCAAAACCACAATTTATCGCTGGTTTGCTGAATTTCACAATTGGACGTGTCAAGCTCATCAAGCATCAAGTGATGATCCCCGTCAAGGTCGTTCAAAAACTGCAGTCATCCAAGATAACATTTATGCTGTGCGTAAGCTGATTGAGGAAGATCGACATGTGACATACCGCGAAATCCAGGCAACTTTAGACATTGGCATGAGTTAAATACAAATAATCTTGCATGAACAATTAGGTGTAAAAAAGTTGTTTTCCCGATGGATACCGCATTCGCTCTGTGAAGAGCAAAAAGTGGCTCGCGTTACTTGGTGCGTCAGAATTCTCGAAAGATTCCACGCAGGATCCTCAAATGCTGTATACAACATCGTATCAGGTGACGAATCCTGAATATAGGCGTACAAACCCGAAACAAAAAACCAGTCACGAGTTCGAAAATGAGTTAGAGCCAACAAAAATTGTTCGTTCACGGAGTGTTACAGAAAAAATGATGGCCACGTTTCTCTCCAAAACCGGCCATGTTACGACTATTCCTCTTGAGGGACAAAGAACGGTTAATGCAGAACGGTATGCTAGCATTTGTTCGCCACAGATCGTTTCTGAACTCCGTAAAGAGAACTGCAACCGCCGCATCATCCTCCATGACGACAATGCGAGTTCTCACACCGCACACAGAACAAAAGAGTAGTCAGAGCAAGGAAACATAGAATTATTAGACCATCTGCCGTACAGCCCCGACCTAAGCCCTAATGATTTGTATACTTTCCCTAAAATAAAGAATAAATTGCGTGGACAGAGATTTTCATCACCTGAAGAAGCTGTGGACACCTATAAAACGGCCATTTTGGAGACCTCAACTTCCGAATGGAATGGTTTCTTCAATGATTGGTTCCATCGTATGGAAAAATGTGTCAAATTTCGCGGAGAATACTTCGAAAAGCAATAAATACATTTTTAAATAATAATGTTGTGTCACTTCCTTGATTCCCGAAATTTTCAGTGCCGCCCTCGTATTAAGCCGCTATTTTACGCTGGTATTGTGTGAGAGCGTGGTCCTTCCCCGGTCGAGCTACAACTATACTACTAATATAACTGCAGTGTGGCTCTACCATGTAACATGTAGGAATATCCACTACCCGGTATTGTTCCGTGGATATCGTAAGAAGCGTCAGAGGAAAACTGGAACAGGATATGGAAGCATCTTCTTCATTACTCATAATTATATAAACCTACGGTCGGCAATTCATCTGCCAACCGCGGCAATTATGGCAAAATGAAGGGATTTTGCCACAGCTGCCACCCTGTTAATGGTAATTATGTGAAAATGATTCTCATTCATTAATTTATTAATAACAGCCTATCAAGGTCCATTGATGAACATAGGTCCCGCCCATAGTTTACACCATAGCCTATATCCCCATATTCGCTATAGATTCCACGTTTAGCAGGCAGGCAGGAAACTGCAGTTACATGTTATTTTGATCTATTATCAGAAAGGCGTTACTGTTCATCTCCTGTCTCGGTGACCCTCTATCGCCACTTATGACACTCATGGTGTTGAGGGTAGTGAATTCTATTACGCTGCCACTGTGCGTCGCAAGGGGAAATCAATTAGGCTTATATTAATTCTGCTCTGATACTCGGACATTAATTTATACTTAAATTGTGATTAGGATATTTATATTAAAATTGTGATTAGAGAACACATTAAAAAAAGTAAAGTTTCGGCCTATATACGTCCCAAAGCTGAGCACAGGCCTCCCCTCATTTCTGAGAGGGTTTTAGGGCAAGGAAGTGTCCGCCGCGCTTCCCCAATGTGTGTTGGCGAACTTCACATGTCTTCGAAATTTTTTTTTCTTATTCCTCATTCATCGCAGGTTTCCTCACGATGTTTTACTTCACCGCCGAGCACGTGGTAAATCAGCACTTAAAATTGCAATTAACGATTTTGTTGGTGCCGGCGAGGATCGAACCCGGGTTACCCACGTTCTGTTATATTTACAGCGAGCGTTAACCATCTGATCTACCATGCCTATTAATATATATATATATATATATATATATATATATATATATATATATATATATATACATATATATATATTACATTTATATTAGATAGATATTTATATAAAAATTGAGAAAAAAATTTAGATTTTAGATAGTTAAATACGTGTATTTATTTCCCTCGTATTGTTGCGTTTTAGGATATCATCCTGTTTATGATGAAGATAACACTCAACTACGAATTTTCCCATGAATCTACACTTAAAAATCTATCACATTTTTTTTAAATATAGAGTCCAGATAAAGTGATTTCTAAGGAAGAAAATATGTAAGTAGAAATGTTTTCAACGCGTGAAATTGTAAGAAAAAATGTATTAAAACTTTTCGTTTTTTATTATTTTTTATATGATAAAGGTGACATACGAACACACAATATACCGGATGGTGGACATCTACATTTATCCTCGATTAAGAATCAAAACTCAGACGCGGTGCCATCCCTGTGGACTAAGAGGGAATGCCCCGTTTCCAGTAAAAAAGGGTCTCTGAGTCACTACACTCACTTTAAGAAACACAGGAATATTAAGCTGTTATTTAACGCTGGTATTCTGTGAGTGTGTGGTTATTCTACGAGCCGACTCATTCGTGCTACAACCATAATATTATAGCTGCAGCGTGGCACGACCACGTTTAAAATCATTCTTTCAATTTTTGTCATCAGATTCTGAGTTCAAGAGCTTCAAAATTCCATGCCTAAATTCATCCCGCTCCGACACGACCCGATCACATATAATACACCCAACCGATTTAATAAAAACGGGGCAAAAAACAATAAAGGTAGAAAATGAGAGTTATATTTACAAAATAACCAACGGGTTAATTAAAATCTGCTCAATATTTGGATGTCACATTTTTTGATGTGTAAATACACTATATAAATAAAAGATACTTTATAGGATTGTCTGCGATTTGTATATTTTGATAAAAATGAATTATTTTTCATCCCCTTATTATATTAACCCTTTTTTAATATAGCACAATATTATAAATACAATATTATTTAATAGTGTTATTTATACGTATAGAGCGATGCTGCAGCTATATTATGGTTGTAACACGACCGGGGAAGGACAATGCTCACAGAATACTAGAAAATAATAGATTAATGCTGCCGTCTTTCGTATGGTGAGTGTAGGGAACCGGAGACCGTTTTCATTGAAAACGAGGCGATCCATTTTAGTCCTTAGGAATGACAACACATCCGCATTTTCATTCTTAAATCGAGGATAGATGTAGATGTCAATGGCCCACAGTATCCATTTACCATCAGGTGGACTGTGTGTTCGTTTGTCGCCCTTTTTCTATAAAAACAGGCTAAATTAATATTTTTATTCATTACGCGACATCTTCAATATAAATTCACAAAGTTGGCAGTTGTATTCATTTTCTAATTTAGTTTTAAAACCATTAAATATAATCTAATACAAAATAAAGTTTTATTGAATATTTTGATTCGCAATTGGATGTCTCCAATGTTCCTAGATATCCGTTAAGTATATTCCAGTATCGATTTCATGCCGGGCTCATGCTCCGGGCCAATGTACAATGTACTACCCAGCATACAAATAACACGCGTAATGATCTCTGTCAGCCGTCAAGATATTTAATATTGTCACAGCGGTCTCCATGCCGTCAAGCTAAGATGTGGTACTTACTCCTCGGAATGCTGAGAAACATTGTCTTTATCCTTGTGAGCTTGGCCCGAACTACAGGAGTTTCCCATTTCGACGCCGCTTTTATTCCAGCAGCTACCACAACATCACTCAAATGCCCGAGCCAACAGCACTAAACTATTTTCTGACAAACACACGCGGCGATGTGCTGGGCACACCTTACGCTCTAACATTTCACGATGTCGCGATAGTTTCGAGCGGCAAATCTAAATTTAAAACGTACGTCCATACTGTCACGAATCTTGACGGCGAATAATCGATGCACGTTCGAGGTTGCCAGGAGAAAATTTAATTTGACCCCAAGATAAATTCCAAAACAAAACATAACTATAACACAGTCTTGTGAACAAATTATGTGCTTATCCTTATCTGTATAGTTTGTGGTCTTTTGGCGGGCGTTTAAGATCTATAAATTATCTGCATCTTATTTTAGTATTACAATAAACAGCGCAGCAGTTGAAAAAACATGTAGTTCAAGTAAGTGCATTCCATTTTATCTTTTAACTTTAAGCTTTACTAGAAGGCAACGAGAGCTTTATATGATGAAGTTATTAATGTGCTCAGTCCATTTGATGGTAGCTACTGCTACCTATGGACACCGACCTGACACCAACATCAAAAAAAAATAACTCATAAAAGTAAGGGCCGACATTAAGAACTAAAAAGAATACGTATAATTTAAATATTTAGTTGTACTTTGAAGTTAACTTTTATTTCAAAAAAGAACTATTTTTTTAGTAAACCAATGATAATCTCAATTTTATCTAAATAGTTTTTATTAAAAATTTCATCCTCTATTTTTAGTGAATAGTAGAATTTCCAGTAACGTTGCCTAAATAAAAGTTTTGACATTTTTCCAAATTTTTTATGGGGGCAACCAAAAAAATTAAAAAATCATCAATATGGCTTCATAATTGACGTACAAAAAAATACAAAAAACATACTGCTGAATTGAAAATCTCCTTTTTTTAAGTCGGCTAACAAAGGAGGCTACAGGTGCGTTGTCCTTTTTTATAGAACAAGAGTGACAAACAAGCACAAGTTTCACCTGATGGTAAATTTATGCCACTCTTAATTCTATTAAAAATACGTTAAGACTTTATTTTCTTAAAAATCTTATTTTTTCTTCAATTTTATTTTTTTAATTAATAATGTCAATGAAAACTCAGTATCTCGTTAAAAATAACTAGGCTGACGAAAAATCTATATTTAACAATTTAACACATTAAACACAATAAATTACAAATAAAAATAAATGCCTAAATCTTAGGAGAATGACTTAATGCAGCAACACTGACTTGCCCTTCTACCTTCGGTCCTCTTCCGTCCCTCTTCGGAGCAGCATGTTTCTCGCGCGCGCGCTATCTAATTTTCCACGCTTTACTCCACACATAACGAGCTTTCCACTACGTAGCGTAGGGTTGTTCGATGCAACACGCAAATCGATGAAATGATATTATTAAAAACATTAGCTTTCCATACAAGAGTATTTTAAAGTGGATTTTTATGCCGACACCTATTTCATTGCAGTAAATAGCGGCATAAAAGAATCCATTGTCCTTATATTCGACATGTGCCGAAATATTTTTTTTAATATCTCCCAAAATACGTAGACTTATATTATGCATAAGTATAGAAAGAAGGAACATTTAATTTTAACATTTGATTAACGATGAAAATGAATTTTGATAATATGTATATTAAACGTAAATTGTACTCAACCATAAAAATTACGAACAATACAAAATTAAATATTATTAATAAAAGATATTTTATAAATTATTATTTAAGAAGTTAATTGTAAATTTTAAAATATAAACACAAAAAACTACATATTAACGTTTTCTCTAAATTCACCTCACAAATTTTGTGTAATTTAATAAATCTTTATACCTACTACTAAATAATAGTACCTACTTTTATATTTTTTTATATTCGGTACGTAATAAAATTTATAAATTTGATTATTTTTATAGGATAGGGTGACAAACGAGCACACAGTCCACCTGATGGTAAGTAGTTGCTGTGGCCCATAGACATCTACAACTAAAACCTACATCATAAATCTACATCATAAATTGAAAAGTAGATATGTTGTCACCTGTGAGTACTAAGATGGAATGCCTCGTTTCCAGTATAAAGGGTCTCCGGTTCTCTACACTCACCATACGAAATACAGAAGCGTTAAGCTACTGTTTAACGCTGGTATTCTGTGAGAGTGTGGTCCTTCCCCGGTCGAGCCGACCCATTCGTGCTACAACTATACTCCTAATATAACTGCAGCATGGCTCTATCACGTAAAAAAAATATTGCGTTTGCTTTATATTTGGGCTATTTTGGAATGGTAATAGGCATTATATGACAAGTCAATTAAAAATATTCGTTGCAAAATTATAAAATAGTTTTGGTTCGAAATTGGAATGCCCGAAGTCCCAAATAAAAACTCTCTTACATGTTATTAGTTAAGTGCTTTGACGTAGTATTTCTTTTAAAAGGCACTTTTAATTTAATATTATACAATTGAAGACTCTGATCATCTCATTATTTATGCTAATTAAAATATTTAGATAATTGTTGAAGTTAAACCATTTCAATTTCGTTTCTCGTATGAATACAGAAATAGTTACGTCGGAAGTATGTTCGTTGCCTATTTAATTTCTTTTTTATGACGATTGTCACAAAAAGAGTACATTTCTTTGACAATTAATAATGACTTCGTCGATATTTTAGTCTTAAGTTTTTTAAAACATGTTCTGTATTATTACGAATAAAATTCAGCGTAGAATATCTTCATACATTTTATCTCATATGGAGAAGCAGTGACTACAAACCAAACGAAAGGCTCACGAGCTCAAGTGGAATAAACAATGTAATAATTTCACCAGTAGGGTATTAAAACGAGCTAACAGACCAATCACTAATAAAGTCTTTCTATAAATTCTAAACAGAAGAGAGACAGATGTGTTGTAGGCCCATAGATTCATAGATTATATTGAGATACAAAGGACATAGTACTTATCGCTATAAATAAAGGTACGATATTCACGAGTTGAAATTCTAAGCCATCTGGAAGTATGAACTAATTACTAGCCGGACTGCTAAGTCTTTTTTTTACTTAAAACTGAAATTACCAATGAGCTTACAGCCTAGCTGGTATGTGGCTAATTCAATACATGGTCACCTGCAGCCATCTTCAAACAAGGAAGTCCACTTATGCTATTTTACGCTAATATTCTGTGAGAGCTTGGTCCTTCCCCAGTCGAGTCGAATCATTCTTGCTGTAACAATGGTATATCTGCAGAATAGGTCAACCACCACGCGGTGCATGGTAAACACATTAGTCCATACTCGCACGTTCATATCCATATTTTTTAACGTTCTTCCAGCAAGAGTTTGTTTGTGGATAAAACAGCATTTTCTAAATCCTCACAAATAATATTACGGTTGAATATAAAAATAACCAACACTCAATTAGACAATAAGACATAGTGTTAGTTATGTGTCTGTTGTACGAGGCGACAGAGGTAAATGAAGGGAGGGCTCCTCAGCATCATCCTTATAAAAAAAAACTGGCCAAGTAGTGGCGGGCCACGCACAATGTAGATGTAGTAGTTATATTAATGTCCGTAGTTGCCCGTCACAATACATGGGCTTTCTTGATAATGAGCGTATTAAGAGGATTCCTTAAAAATGAATCGAAGTTTTGGGGGCGTGACTTATTCCTTTGTCGGTGAAGCTAACGGACGACTGAGGGAGTGTCAAAATGAAAGTGATGCAATGACTTCATTGTACGCAAATTATGAGATAGCCATACCGAGCAATCGCTCGGAAAAAAACTAAGTAAGCGCCATACAATATTTTTATTTATTTTAACAAAACTTTGTCATGGATTAAAAAAGTGGTTTATGAGAACTTAGATATTCTTATTTACTATGTCTTAAAAATAATTTCATGAACTTATTCGTTAGAATATTGTGGTGTCATAGAGCAATGTAAATAATTAGAGCCCACTTTACAATTTTTTCTATCGAGAAAATTACATGATATCGTGTTTTCCCTTTATGCAATTCAAGGTCATTAGGCAAAAATCATATACCAATTTTGGTTTGTAATCTATAAAACTTAAAAAATATGTTAAATAGAAAAACCACAAAATTTTCGAGGTATCACCTCGAGTGAGTTCACGGTTTTACCGCTATAACGACTAAAATGGGCCTAAATGGAACGATGGTAAGTGAAGGACTTATTTTCCAATCAGACTTATAGGCAGTGGTATTCAATAAAGATGAAATAACTTTTCGATTTTGAAAATAATTCAATCTACATCAAATCATTCAAAGCCAAGTCCGTACAAAGATGGTCATAGTTGGACTATCTCGTCGTTGATGACGTCAAGTCAGTAGTGGGTTGATGGCGCCATAGTGCAACAAAAAAAGCCATCTAACAAATATTTTTGTGAACAAATAATATCATTACGGGAAACGTAAGCGCGACTCACCGATTGTACCTTAATACAAATATCAGTTTGCATTCAGCGCAAAAATTAACTTGTTAGAGTTTTGTTATAATTTGATAGTTCATGCGAAATATGATTTACGTAGCCTACATTTCGACGTTTAAAATATTTAACTTAAAAATTATAATAAACTGCAGCAGCCAACCCGCTCGCCAAGCATGGTAGCTAATCTGAATACCCACCATATGAGGCATTCTATGGGGCCCACGTTTAGCAGCGGCCTTTTGATAGTAGTGTATTGTATGTTAGTAGGTAATATTAAATATATTTTATTATAGTGTGACGGACTTGTAACGGTTGTAAGCCGTATAGTGGCGGTTGAGAATATCCACTACCCCATATCTTCCCGTGGGAGTCGTAAGAGGCGACAGAGGAAGACTGGCAGGAGATGGGCAGCAGCATCTTCCTAATAACAACAATAATATAATAAAAACTGTGGTTGCCAACCCGCTCGCTAAGCGTGGCAGCTATGGCAAATATGTAGGATATTGACATGAGCAACGACGCAAACAAACGGCCCCCAGTCCCCGGCGGCCCCGCTATTCCTGGTTACGGTGGCGACCATAGTGACGGCGGGGCAGGGGGTGCTAAGAATCTCCGGTGGAGGTTTGGTTGCCACCTACGACGACTCGACCTGGCAACATATAACGCACGCACCCTGGGGACTGACGAGAAGAAACTGGAGCTGGAAGAAGAGGTAGACAAGTTGCGCTGGCATATTATTGGATTATCGGAGGTCCTAAGAGAGGGGGAGGTCACGGTAATCCTCGAGTCCAGCAACTTGTTCTATCACCGGGGGGGTGACCATCTGTCCCAAGGAGGTGTCGGACTTATCATCCACAAGTCTCTCGTCAACAACGTCGTAAAGATTTGGGAGTGTGTTGACGAGGGTCGCGTACCTGATACTCAGAATCACCAAACGGTATTCGCTGAAGGTCATACAGGTTTACGCACCAAGCTCGGTACATCCCGATGAGGAGGTGGAGGAAATGTATGAGGATATTTCTAGAGCCACGCATTCCTCCAAAACCCACTACACGGTGATGTGGGAGACTTCAACGCAAAACTAGGCACGAGAGAAGGCGGTGAGCTGAAGTTAAGGAAACTTGGAGTAGGGCAATGGAACCGTAAGGGCAGCTGGCCGACTTTATGTAGAAAGAGGGACTCTTTATGATGAATTATTTATTCCAGAAGCGGCCCCCCAGGAAGTGGACCTGGTCGAGCCCCGACGGTTCAACAAAAAATGAGATTCACTTCATTATGACGACCAGACGCCAACTGTTAAGTCATGTCTCAGTGATCGCAAGGGTGAAAACCGGCAGCGATCGCCGAATGGTTAGAGGCACACTGAACTTAAACGTTAAGTTGGAGAGGTCTCGTCCAGTGAAGTCAACGCTCCTTCCCCCTCGTGCGCTAATCCAGGGTCCCGAAAACTTTCAGCTCGAATTACTAAACCGTTTTCAGTGCCTAGAAGACTTCAATACAGTGGACGATATGAATGACAAGCTCGTGGAAGCTGTCCATGCGGTCGGAGCTAAGTTCTGCAAGACCCGCCGCAGAAGAACACAATAACTCTCTGATCACACTCTTAATCTCATGGATGTTAGACGGGCGATGAAGCTGCAGTCCTCAGCAGATTTGACAGCATACAGGCAACTGAATAGACAGATCTCCAGGACAGGACAGGCAGGACTAAAGCAACTTCAATACAGCTCGTATTGAAGAAGCGATTGAGTGGAACCAGGGCTCCAAAGTCTTTGCCAGAGATCTGTCTGCCAGTAAGAGCCAACTGTCAAAGCTGAAGACTGAGTGTGGCGGCATCGTTTCCGGGACACCTGAGATTCTGAGTGAGATTGAGAGGTTCTATGGACAGCTGTACACATCATCTTTGGAGCCACACGCAAGTGTGAGTAACGATCCAAGAGCAAGTCTTATCCGACACTAGACCGATTATATCCCAGACGTCAGTCTGAGCGAGATCTGAATGGCTATCCAGCACCTATAAAACGGCAAGTCCCCGGGCGAGGATAGAATTACAGGGGAGCTTCTGAAAGCGGGTGGAACACCGGTACTTGAAGTCCTTCAGAAGCTCTTCAATTCCGTCCTCCATGGTGGCACTACTCCAGAGGCGTGGAGCAGAAGTGCGGTGGTCTTGTTCTTTAAGAAAGGCGCCAACGCTCTCTTGAAGAACTACAGACCGATTTCTCTTCTGAACCGCGTCTACGTACTGTTTTCGTCATTACGAACCGTCTCGCACGCATACTCGATGACTTCCAGCCTCCCGAACAAGCCGGTTTCCGAAAAGGCTTTAGTACCATAAACTACATACATACCCTTCGGCAAATTGTACAGAAGTCCGAAGAGTACAATCTGCCACTTTGCCTGGCGTATGTGGACTTTGAGAAAGCCTTTGATTCCGTCGAAATTTGGGTGGTGCTACAGTCTCTTCAGCGGTGCCAAGTTGACTGTCGGTATATCGATGTGCTGAAGTGTTTGCACAGTAGGGCTACGATGACTATCCGAGTACAGAACCAGAGTACGAAACCTATCTAACTGCAGAGAGGTCTAAAACAGGGTGACGTTATTTCCCCGAAACTCTTCACCGCTGCATTGGAAGACGTTTTCAAGCTACTGGCCTAGAAAGGATACGGTATTAACATCAATGGCGAGCACATCACTCATCTTCGATTTGCCGACGATATAGCCCTTATGGCAGAATCGCTGGAGGACTTAAGCACTATGCTCAATGACCTCAATAGTGCCTCCCAACGGATAGGTCTTAAGATGAACATGGACAAAACAAAGATCATGTTTATTGTCCATGTCAGACCTATGCCCGTAGTTGTTGGGAGCATTATGCTCGAAGTTGTTGACGAGTATGTTTACCTGGGACAAATAGTCCGACTAGGTATATCCAACTTCGGCCGAGAGTTCAATCGACTGATTCAACGCAGCTGGGCAGCGTTCGGGAAATTACTACACATCTTCTCATCAGATATTCCTAAAAACCTGAAAACTAAGTTATACAACCAGTGTGTGTTGCCAGTAATGATCTACGGAACCGAGACGTGGTCCTTCACTGCTGGCCGTATGAGGACGCTCAAAGTCGCTCAGCGAGCTATGGAGAGGACTTTGCTTGGGGTTTCTCTGTGTGATAAACTTAGAAATGAGGATATCCGCAGTAGAACCCGAGTGACCGACATCCCCAACGGATTAGTAAGCTGAAGTGGCAATGGGCCGGTCATATAGCTCGAAGAATCGACAACCGTTGGGGAAAAAAGGTTCTTGAGTGGCAGCCTCGTACCGGTAGGCAAAGTGTAGGGCTACCCCCCCCTATTTGGGGCGACATGCAGAAAGTCGATGGATGCAGGTGGCTCAGGACCGTGCTTTGTGGCATACCTTGTGGGAGGCCTATGTTCGGTAGTGGACTTGTGAAGGGATGATGATGATGACGATAGTTTGTTAATAATAAAGAGCGGTATAATTAAAGTCGTAGCAAGAGTAACACGCCTCTTCTCATTTAACACCTTCCAACATGACAGGTTGAAACATACCCAAAATAATCATCTGATATTTCTTTTCACAAATTTAAAGTGACAAACAAACTTACAGTCATTGACTTATATATTACTAGCGTAAGGACCGGACGGACCTGTGCGCTGGCCCTAAAATTACAGTTTAGGGCCAACGCGAATCGTCGACAATGGTGCGCGCGCAGGAGAGATTTGCCTGTCACAAATTGTAAAAGAATGGTAAAAGAATGCAAAAATTACGATACAAAGATTTAAAAAAAACATGGGATATCGTAACATCGGTAAATAACTAAATAACCTTATATTAATTTTGTTACAATTAAATTATTATATAAACGCATTTTTAATGTTTTATTTTACAGTTAGTTTAGTTACGTTACCAAGATTAGGCCGGGGCTGAATTCAGACCCTCAAAAATATTGTACATAGAAAATCAAAATTACACTATTTTAAAAAATATATATCACGTTTGACCTATCATGTTTCTTTTTTCCCATGTGCCGGCATTTTGGCGGCACGCGTCTAGTTTATCTATACGTTTCGTTTTTTGTCGGTTTTATTTTTATTTCTGTTTAATTTTTGTCTAAAGAACTTATTGTAAGTTAAATCTTGAATATTGGTATCTAATATATTTTATATTCAATAAGGGTAAAACGAAAAGAGTACGAAATAAACCATATCTGCTTAATTGAATCTGAAAATCTGATTCATAAAATATTTTGAAATTCTGTTTTCAAACCGATTGCTTCTGGAGCATAGAGTTTTTATCGTGGCTGCCCTACATTATAGTTGTATCAAGGATGCAACATAAATGTATCGATCGAGCATCGCTTGACCAGAAAGGGAGCTAATTCTAATTTTAATAAAAAAACGCGGCACTCATGTACAATACAGAAATTCTCTACATCGTAGGGTTAATATTAAAATGTAAAAGGACCCAATAATATTACAAGTCGATGTTAAGGTAACATTATAGTATTTTCGCTTAGTATTTTTACGATACTATGTACTAAAAACTATGAAATAATGGTACAATTAGGATAATTATACAACGAAATCCGACCCTGGTTACGTCGTGTTCCGATATGACGTTTGTATTATGACAGATGCGCTACTTTTTCTTGTATGAAAAAGTTATAAGTAAAATATTTAGATGGGCCTATTCTTCCTTTTGAAATCATTGCTTACAGTCGGCAATAAAGTAATGCCTACTGCAACACAACATTTGCAACTTTGACAAAACAACGCATATTTATTTTTATTGTTAATCGATTATAGGTGTTCATCCATTTGTCACTGCATCCACGTACAACCAAGGCCCAGTAAACTTTAATAAAATTATATTTAAAGTTACAGCCTATATACATGTCCTAAGCACATGCCTCCTTTCATTTCTGAGGGGGTTTTAGGGCAAGGAATTGTCCGCCGCGCTGCCCCAATGCATGTTGACGAACTTCACATCTCTTCTTAATAGTTTTTTATTTCCTAGACATGCAGGTTTCATCACGATGTTTTCCTTCACCGCCGCGCACGTGATAAATCAGCACTTAAAATTGCAATTAACAATTTCATTGGTGCCGGCGGGGATCGAACTCAGGTTGTTCGCGTACTGTGAAATTTACAGCCAGCGGAGGTGTTTAACCTGAGCTATCAATAATAAACTAATAATTGCCGTGTAATGGCGGACTTCATATGGTGGCGTGTCCATTACCCCACATCGTCCTGTGGATACGTAAGAGGCAGCAGAGGAAAACAAACCTGGAGATGGGCAGCAGCATCTTCCTGATAACAACTCAAATTATAAAAAACTGCGGTTGCCAACTGCGTGGCAACTGTGGAAAAATTCACCCTACGATGCAATCTATGCAACTGTTCACCAGTAGACTTCAAGATGACACATCGAAAATAAACGCTTAAGGTGGTACCCCGACCAAAACCTTGCAAAAGTGCGTTTTTCAGGAACTATTATCACATTATTTATGAGAAATAAGCTACATCTAAAAGCACATTATTAATGTTCGATATCCTGTCATCACATTCCGCGTTCTAATTTGTCTTTATGTGTTATAAATGCATTTAAAATCAACTTTTAAAAAATGACTAAAATTATTGATTACATGCATCTGTTGCTAAAGGCAACGCTATAATCATTTGAGGATTACACTAATGGATAGATAATTTAAAAATCTGTATTTTTCACGTTTTAATTAATTTCTTAAGTTTCGTTTTCTTTTTTAATTGAAAGAATTCCAACAATTCGGATTCAATTCGGATTCTGTCAGACTTATTGCACCAAGCATGCCAACCAAAAACTGAAAACGTACAATATTCGATTCTTAAAAAAATCGATATCGATTTAAATTATCGAAATTGAATTAGTGATAAAAAAACTGTACACGTTATAATGAAATATAGATAACTTCATAATTCTTCGGATTTACGTAAAAGGTTATTTTAAATAGTGTTGGTACACATGTGCAAAGTCATTGCGGAATGATGTAAAACGTCAAAAGGTATTTCTTAGACTTGGTTGACTATAATATATAGTTAATATTATTAATAAAATGTAATTTCGGAATATCGAGAACATTCCAAAGTACCCATACATGATATTACAATATTTATTTCACTTTTTTAGTACTTTTATATCCGTAATAAACTGCCATGTCAGTTTTTATGTGACTTCATGCAGCCTAAAACTAGCGAAAGGGTACAATGCTTCGAATGGTGTATTATTTGCCTAAATATAATGAGTAGTTTAGAAGATCCGAGAGAACAGATAAACATACATGCAAACACAGCCTTCTAATATTGTTAGCGACGACAAAGTGAATTCGAACATTTAAAATTAATTATTTATTATCAGTGAATTAAAAACTAGTGTTAGCATTTAATCATAATTATTTCTTATCAGTGATTTAAAATTAGGTGATGGTATTAATCTTAACTGTTTCCTATTCATAAAATAAAGCTAAGTGTAAAGACTGATTAGTGCTGAAAAAACAGGAAAGTAAATTAAACACTTCTATTTTTATCTTAAAGTGACTTATATGAATCTATTTAATATTATTTAGGTCTGATTAGAACATTAGACGCAAGTATAAGCTTATTTTCTAGTAAGATTTCTTTTATCATAACTTTAAGAGCTATTTAACATATAAGTGATTAATATAATTCTTTTTCCTTTAAAGTACTTCAAAAGAAACATTAATATGTCAATTAATCGCTGTATAATGTTATTTCATTATGAGAAAGATTTAAATTTCATGAAAAAATATTGTATAGATTCTTAAGCATAATTCCTGAAAAAGTGTTGTACATTCCTACCTCTTGGCGGCGCCACTTGTATGTTCGGCAAAAAATATAGTCCTACTCCGGAGCTAAACCGTGAGGCGACCGCGAAACTATTTTTATTTTTTATAAATGTAAAATAAAGGTTTATTGAATGATTTATGTTTAGAATAATAGAAATAAGTTGTATCTATCGTTAGGAATAAATATAAATATTGTAAGGAATGTTTTACCACGTTTATTAAGGAAATTGTGAATCTCTCTTAGAAAAGGTTACTCTGCGCTCTGATTGGTCAATAGATTCACTAATGCCGTATGCGATTTTTTCTTAAATATGATTGGTTACAGCCGCTTATAAAAAAGGGGCGTTTTTCGTGGTAAATTATTCCAAATCCGGCAATGTAATAATAAGGAATCAAGAAATAAAACAAGAAGAAATTCTCAAGAAGTGTTATTTATTGCTCATCTAACTGCTACTGTATGCTCTCCAGTTAACATCCCGCCAGCAAACCCGCTCTATTTATCAACGCTCCCTTATACGAGCATTTACATTGGTCCTTCGAGAAGCCGGATCGGGTTTAAGGAAAACTAGGAAGGTGCCTTCAAATACAAGATCAAAATCAGTGCAGTCGAAGACTACGAGTGAAAGCAACGCCACTACGGGTACCAGTACGACGGATTGGAGCATGAATACGCCGAGTGATTCTACAAACACGACGGCTACCAACACATCAACTTCAGATCGATCGACGCTTACAAGAGCATCGCCCAGCAGCGTACACAGACAACCCGTACTTCTTAACAAAAACATTGCCGGAAAAGAATCAACACCAGGGGACGTAACCCATACCACCCCCCCGACACGCACCGTCGAAGCGTCAGTTCCTCACCAAGAAGGAAGTCATCCAACGCCGCAGATTCAAGAAAGAAGTGTCGCAATGAAGACTCTGCAGCAGCCTCACCCTAAGAAGACGACCCGCGATCCAGACACGCTTTCCGTTCGCTCGTCGCATAGGAAGAGAGCAGAAGTGCAAGCAAAGATGACAATGGCATTAAGGGAACTAGAATTGGCAAAAGCGCGGTCAAAAGTTGCTCAAGCGGAATTAGAACTTCTCACCGCGGAATCAGAAGATGAAGATGGTGCCGGAGAAGAGCTGTTCGAGCGAACTCGAGAAGTCGAACGCTGGTTCATCCAGACCGGAGACATGCCTAATAAGAACCACAAACCAATAGAGGCAGAAGAAAAGAAAAGTGACATCCAAGAACTAGCTTCAGTCATACTAAAGCTATCAGAAAAATCACGTGACACCGTTTCACCGAAGCACCTAGAACTACCTCACTTCAACGGGGCCTGCGAAGAATGGTTAGCCTTCAAAAGATCATACGAGGATACGGCTGCTTCTTTCAGTAGCAATCAAAACCTAGCACGCCTCAGAATAGCGATCCAAGGAAAAGCTAGAGAAGCCGTCCAAAGCCTGCTATTCACCGCCGAAGACCCACGCGAGGTGATCAAGGGACTAGAAGCAAGATTCGGAAGACCTGGAGCACTAGCATTAGCAGAACTAGAAAAAATGAAGAACCTCCCAAGAGTCGGCGAAAACCCGAGCGACATATGCATATTTGCAAGCAAAGTAAAGAACGCAGTCGAAACAATCAAAGCCCTGAAGAAACCACAGTATCTCAGTTCACCTGAAACGCTAAGAGTTATAGTAGACAAGATGCCGACGTCAATGAAGTTCCGTTGGTTCGCCTACCACAGAAGCAGAAGAGACGAGGAAATTCAGGAGCTATTACTTATCGAAGCGTTCCTAGAAACAGAAGCCGACATGTGCGGAGACTTCGCCCCGCCCGAAGCGCCCTCAGAACAAAGAAGAGGAGTAAGAAAACCCGTTCATTTGGTTCAAGAAGCGTCAAAAGAGAAATATAAGAAGTCGTGTCCGTTCTGTGGGGAAGAACACTTCGCATTAGAATGTAAAAGGTTCAAAGAAGCCAACCTGAATGAAAAATGGGATATGACCAAGAAGGCAAAGATATGCTTCAAGTGCCTTCGATTCAGACACTCAAGAATCAACTGTAAAGCACCAGTCTGCAAGCTGTGTAAAAGATGGCATCATACCATCTTACATTCTGACAAACCACCGGCGTCGATAGAAAAAGAAGCAAAAGACACCAATAGCATCTCAGAAGAAAAGGTCGCCTCAATCCATAACGCCAAAGGAGAAGAAAAGGCCTACCTAAAGATGCTCCCCGTGAACCTCTATGGCCCAAAAGGACAAGTTCGCGTATTAGCACTACTAGACGAAGGGTCAACGGTCACACTCTTAGACGCATCAATTGCTGAAAAAATCGGAGTCGAAGGAAAGAAAGAAAAACTCACGATCGAAACCGTTGGCGGAAAGGTGTTAAGAAAAGATAGTTCACAGAAGATCGAGTTCAAAATAAAAGGGGCTCATAGAAAAGAAAAGAGAACTATCGTAGCAAGAACCATCGACGACCTGAAGCTGTCTGAACAATGCATAAACAAGGACACCGTGAGAAACTGTGAGCACCTGAAGGCAATTGAAAATCAACTCCTCTACGTCTCCGAGAGGCCCAAGCTACTGATGGGCCAAGACAATTGGGGACTGATAGTGACAAGAAAGCTGAAGAAGGGCAAACCATCAGATCCTGTAGCTTCCCTCACGAACTTAGGGTGGGTGTTACACGGATGTGAAACAGGAACAACTGCCACAGTACACTTCACTCATTATGGCAGAGCGACCACTGGCAAGGAAGACATAGAAGACCTCGTCCGAGAACACTTCCAATTAGAGTCTCTAGGGATCCAAAATCGTTCACCATCTAACGACAGCGACAGAAGAGCACTAGAAACCCTCGAGAAAACTACCAAGAAACTGCCAAGCGGTCAATATGAAACGGGACTCCTGTGGAAAAAAGAAGATGAACACCTACCCAACAACTACAATCAAGCTGTTCGACGCCTGGTTAGCATCGAGAAAAAATTGGATCGTGATCAAGAAGCAAGAAAGCACTACGAGGAGCAGATTCTGAGTCTAATCGAAAAAGGATACGCAGAGAAGGCTCCAGAAAACTCTAACGAAGGAAGGACATTCTACCTACCCCACTTCGCTGTTGTACACCCAGTCAAGAAGAAGCTAAGAATAGTGTTCGACGCAGCTGCCAAATATGAAGGAAAGAGCCTCAACGACGCCTTGCTCTCGGGCCCGGACTTGCTACAATCATTATTCGGAGTACTGCTGCGTTTCAGAGAGGGACCAGTAGCCGTCATGGCGGACATACAAGACATGTTTCTTCGAGTAAAAGTCAGAGAAGACGACCGAGACAGTCTCAGGTTCCTGTGGCGCGGAAACCGAAGAACCGGCAAGCCTGAAGAGTATAGAATGTCTTCAATCATCTTCGGGGCAGCGTCATCACCTGCAACAGCCATATACGTAATGAACAAGAATGCAGAGGAATTTAAGAACACTCATCCTGAAGCAGTGAAAGCAATTAAGAGAAACCACTACATGGACGACTATCTGCAGAGCTTCGCATCTACAACCGAAGCAAAGAAAATATCCAAAGAAGTGAAAGACATTCACGCAAGAGCAAACTTTCATCTGAAGGGATGGGCCAGCAACAACTCGGGGGTAATATCAGAGGTAGAAGACGCAAACAAAGAAAACTCCTTACAACTGACCAAGGAAGAGAAGACTCTGGGACTAAGATGGCTGGTGAAAGAAGATACATTAGCCTTCAACGTCGGGCTACGCAACACGCCGGAGGACCTGCAAGACGGCAGAAGGACTCCAACAAAAAGAGAAGTCACAAGCGCAGTAATGTCCACCTTCGATCCAATGGGTTTTGCTACACCAGTTCTAATACAAGGAAAGAAACTAATCCAAGACATCTGGCGAAAGAAAATAGACTGGGATGAACCAATCAACGAACATCAAAAGGAAGTCTGGATGAAATACCTGGAAGAAGTGTCAACATTAACGAGGCTGAAGATCCCGAGGTGCGTCTCACCCAAAGGCAGAAAAGGACAGCTACACACATTCTCCGATGCGAGTGAAGAAGCCTATGCAGCAGTAGTCTACTGGAGAATAGTCGAGCCCGGAGGAAAGGTCCATGTCTCCATGATCGCCGGCAAAGCAAGGGTAACGCCAACGAAACCTGTGTCAATTCCGAGGCTGGAGCTACAAGCGGCTTTACTCGGAAGCAGACTAGCCGCCACAATCGAAGAGGAATCAGAGCTCGACATAACGAGAAAGGTTTACTGGACCGACTCCAGCACAGTGCTGCAATGGATAAAGTCAGAACCAAGGAAGTTCAAAACATTTGTGGCCAACCGACTCGCCGAGATCGAAGAAAGGTCCAAGCCAGAAGACTGGAGATGGGTGCCAACCAAGGAAAATCCAGCGGACGACGCCACGAGGGGAACCCCAACCGAATTCGACCACAACGCCAGATGGTTCAAAGGCCCGTCATTTCTCCGTCGACCGGAAGAAGAATGGCCATTTCACGACTTCAAGCCAGAAATTGTTATGCCAGAAGAAAAAAGCAAGCAAAAGGTATTGGCAACGATGGCAGCAGAAGACACCCTATTAAACCTAGAAAGGTTCTCGAGCTGGGAGCGACTGCTGCGCACTACAGCCAGAGTGATCGCCTTTACACACCTACTAAAGAAGAGCCGTAAAGCGACCACCACCGCCGCACGCCAGAAGGATGAGCCTTGGAAACCACAAAAAATCCAGAAGAAAGAAGCACAAACCTCAATCCCGTCGACCAGCGGAAGTAAAAATAAGCGCCTATACTCACCCATAGAAGCAGAACACCTAAAAAGGGCCGAAGAGATATTAATAAAAATAAGCCAGAGCGATAGTTTTGCATCAGACATAAGAAAACTGAAGTCAGAAAAGCCATTAGAAAATTCGAGTCGACTTAAGAAAATCGACGTTTACATTGGAGACGACGGAATAATTAAATTAAGGAGCAGAACAATGAAATTTCACGACCGAAACGGAAGAATAATGAATCCTATCATTTTAGACGGAAAACAAAAAATAACTCGTCTAATAATACAACACTATCACAGGAAATTCTTTCACGGAAACACCGCTACAGTAATGAACGAAATTCGTCAAAGGTTCTGGATCTTGGGTTTAAGAGCAACTCTAAAAGCGGTCGCACACAGCTGTCAATGGTGCAAGACAAAGAAGAGTTCACCAGAGATACCACCAACGGGAGATCTGCCGAGTGAAAGATTGCAGCATCATCAATTTCCGTTCTCCTGCACAGCCGTAGACTACTTCGGGCCGATGCAAGTCACCATCGGAAGAAGAAACGAGAAGCGCTGGGGAGCCTTATTTACCTGCCTCACGACTAGAGCAGTACATTTAGAACTGGTACCTTCTCTCAGCGCCAGCTCAATGATCATGGCACTCCGTCGAATGGCAGCCAGAAGAGGAACTCCGAAAACCGTATATAGCGACAACGGAACTAATTTCGTCGGAGCAAAAAGGGAATTAGAGGAGGCCGCACAGGAAAAGGGCATCCAGTGGAAGTTCATCCCCCCGGGAGCTCCGAACATGGGAGGCGCCTGGGAGCGGCTCGTACGAACAGTCAAGACGGCGCTAGCAGTAGTCCTCAACGAGAAGAGCCCGCCCGAGGAAGTACTCCATACGCTAATGACTGAGGTTGAACACATCATCAACTCGAGACCTCTCACCCCGATCAGCATGGACCCAGGAGACGAGGAGAGCCTAACACCGAACCACTTTCTGCTGGGAAGATCATGCGGAGCTATGGCGCCGGGAGAGTTCAGCGACACGGAGCTCATCGGAAAGGCAAGCTGGAGAACCACCCAGAGACTCGCAGACCACTTCTGGAAAAGGTGGATTAAAGAATACTTACCTCTCCTGATGCCAAGGAAACTCGAGGGGAAAGAAACCAGAGACCCAAGGGAAGGAGACATCGTGCTAATAGTGGACGCCACATTACCGCGAAACTCATGGCCTCGCGGTGAAATCGTCAAAACCTATCCCGGACCAGACGGAAGAACCAGGGTGCTGGACGTGCGGACATCAGGCGGAATACTTCGCCGTCCAACTCGACGTGTCATCGTGCTGGTGCCAGCGGAGTCGTCGCCTCCAGAGGATGCAGTGCTACGCACCGTGGGGGAGAATGTTAGCGACGACAAAGTGAATTCGAACATTTAATATTAATTATTTATTATCAGTGAATTAAAAACTAGTGTTAGCATTTAATCATAATTATTTCTTATCAGTGATTTAAAATTAGGTGATGGTATTAATCTTAACTGTTTCCTATTCATAAAATAAAGCTAAGTGTAAAGACTGATTAGTGCTGAAAAAACAGGAAAGTAAATTAAACACTTCTATTTTTATCTTAAAGTGACTTATATGAATCTATTTAATATTATTTAGGTCTGATTAGAACATTAGACGCAAGTATAAGCTTATTTTCTAGTAAGATTTCTTTTATCATAACTTTAAGAGCTATTTAACATATAAGTGATTAATATAATTCTTTTTCCTTTAAAGTACTTCAAAAGAAACATTAATATGTCAATTAATCGCTGTATAATGTTATTTCATTATGAGAAAGATTTAAATTTCGTGAAAAAATATTGTATAGATTCTTAAGCATAATTCCTGAAAAAGTGTTGTACATTCCTACCTCTTGGCGGCGCCACTTGTATGTTCGGCAAAAAATATAGTCCTACTCCGGAGCTAAACCGTGAGGCGACCGCGAAACTATTTTTATTTTTTATAAATGTAAAATAAAGGTTTATTGAATGATTTATGTTTAGAATAATAGAAATAAGTTGTATCTATCGTTAGGAATAAATATAAATATTGTAAGGAATGTTTTACCACGTTTATTAAGGAAATTGTGAATCTCTCTTAGAAAAGGTTACTCTGCGCTCTGATTGGTCAATAGATTCACTAATGCCGTATGCGATTTTTTCTTAAATATGATTGGTTACAGCCGCTTATAAAAAAGGGGCGTTTTTCGTGGTAAATTATTCCAAATCCGGCAATGTAATAATAAGGAATCAAGAAATAAAACAAGAAGAAATTCTCAAGAAGTGTTATTTATTGCTCATCTAACTGCTACTGTATGCTCTCCAGTTAACATCCCGCCAGCAAACCCGCTCTATTTATCAACGCTCCCTTATACGAGCATTTACAAATATCGTAACGTAACCATCCTTTGGCTTCGCCGTAGTTGGGTATAAATATTCAATTTCATCATCTATGTCAAATAAGAAGACACGAATATACTATTGGTATCGATAATTGAAATTGAGGCAGGCAATGCATGTCACTATTTGTCTCGCAAACATGCACATTAAACGCACACTGCTGTATTTTAATTTTGTTCTCGTCCTAATCATTCAGTCCATAGACTTAGACTATACTGGCGTATAGAATGCCTGACAATTTTTGATTTATCATTGTGTGCGTTAATTAGTGATTCATATTTTATCTATAAAGAAAGTCTACACATAAAATTTAATTATTTACTATCATGGACAGGGTATTGTCTATACGTGTATGTATTTTCACATTATATGTCCGATGCAAGGATATTATCTAGGCTATCAAGGTGTGAAGTATTAAAACCTTTGGAATTATGCCGTTCTTTTTTAAAGTGTTCTTTGAAGTGAAAGAATTGTGAGTTCATAAGATTTATTACTATTTTCACAGTTATATTATTCAGAAAGTTCAGTCTTCAACGATGTTTGGACCAAAAATGATAATTAATATTAATAAATGATAATAAATAATGTTAATTTGTTCAGTTCTATATAATAAGCGACAGTAGCCTAATGGCAGGGCGCGGACCGCGAACTAAAAAAGGTCGTGGGTTCGAATCCACCATTCGACTACAGGCGTGAACCACTCGTAACACAAGCAATTTAAGCGTACCACGAGTGGTTAAGGGGAATATTAGTAATGTTTATAGCATTGTTAATATTCTTTAAAAAAAATTATAAAACACGTTGCGAATTGTGTCAAAAACCTGTATAACTATAAATAGCGATCACAATGGCTACAAAAAATCTGTTTTTGCAGCTATTGTAATTGTCCCGATCTTAAAACCAAATTCCCGATTTTATATGGACACACTATCGGAAACGATGATAAGCCACATAGCTACAGAATAAACAATAGTTCGCGCAACACAACGTAATGCTGCGGCTACACTACACATCACACATCGAGTTGATGGACGTTTAATGTAGGTGTGGCCACGAATTAACGCGATAATTTGACAACGGCATTAAGAATGCCGTTTCCCGTTTGGCGATAGCTCGAGTGGCGGTACATCAAAGGATTAACGCGCGAATTATCGCGTTGAAGCGGCCACACTACGTTTGTCTCACCGTGCACGGTAAGTGCAACGGGGTTGCACGTATGGCTGTGATGGAGTGGAGTAATGAAAAAGTTTCACGAGATTGAATTTAAAAAATATTACTTCAAAAGTACACTTTAAATTACGGTATGAAAATAAGAAAAATAAGCAGGAGAAAAAAAAACAATTTTTGAAGGTCGAAATTCATATTGTACCTACAGTGTTACGAAACCCTGGGTACGTGTATCCAATTCGCACTTGACCAGTATTTATGATTGGCTTATTAGTTATTATTTCATTAAAATGTATTTACGTTTGTCTTATTATTTAGCTTAAACCATTGGACGTCTTTCTAGTGCAATTTTGGTGCGGGAAAACAAAATAAAACATAAATAGATTTACAGTGTATATTTCCTGTGTATTTGTAGCATCCACCATCTTCTTTTTCTTTGTATTCTTTTTTTCTTCGTTTATTTTTTTTTATTTAATGGGATAGGGTGACAAACGAGCACACAGCCCACCTGATGGTATGTGGATGCTGTGGCCCGTAGACATCTACATCTATCCTCGATTACGAATCAAAATGCAGATGCGTTGTCACCCGTGAGGACTAGGGTGGAATGCCTCGTTTCCAATAAAAAGGGTTTCCGGTTCTCTACACTCACCATACGAAACACAGCAGCATTAAGCTACCATTTCACGCTGGTATTCCGTGAGAGCGTGGTCCTTCCCCGGTCGAGCCGACCCATTCGTGCTACAACTATACTACTAATACAACTGCAGCATGGCTCTGCCACGAAAAGTTTGGCAATGATAAAATTTATTCATATAATAAAAACTTACACTCATCAAATATGGAGTAGCTGCGTCAACGTCCATCTTGCTTGAAATACAAGGAACATTTAATAAAAACATTTAACGCCGTTCAACGGCAAATTTAATGCCGTTCAACGGCGTTGAAATTGAAACGACGTTGACCGTTCAAGTGTAGCCACTCATTTTATCGCGTTAAATTTAAGACAATAATTGTTGCGTTTATGGGCATTGACGTTATCCGTTAGTGTAGGCGCAGCATAAGGAATGTTAATACTTTGTTAAATAATATTATTTAAATTAATTATTAATAATTTTTCAAGTTTATTTAATAGTAAGCAATTTATAACTAAAATATTTATCCCTACAAAAGATATATTTTTGACGGCTCCGTGGCGGAGTGGCTTAGCAATAAGTTTAACTCTAAGGGCCGCGGGTTCGATTCCCAAAAATTTTTAAACCTATAAATAATTGTTTCGGGTCTGGATGTTTGTCCTCGTGAAATTTTATGTATTTATATTAACTGCCTCCACTATATTATATACATACGAAATTTCTTAGTGTCGAGGTAACGTTATATATATAAAATAGAAACAAAACAGATATGAGCCATGGTAGCTCAAGGGTAAAGTGCTCACCGTAAACGCGAGTAACCCGGGTTCGATCCCCGCCGACATCAATGAAATTGTCATTTAGATAAATTATCTTTACATTATAATACAAAATAAATGTATGTCGAATGAAATCTATTTTATAAAATACATATTTTTCAATTCGAACATATATTACTTACCCCTTTCTAGTTCTTAACTAACTTGGCGTTGTGTGGTTCCTTAGTCTACTCAATAGAGTTAAAAAGAAAAGCCGACTTCAATTTACTACAAGAATAAAATAATTTATACATATTACCTTCCAATGTCAGGACTAGATCGGATATTAATTCTCATATACACTATGTCTTAGCTACGACCTCATAAGCTATTATGTGGAAATTATTTTATTCTTTTAGTTCCAATAGTATCAAGATGATTCGTGCTAGATACAAAAATCTTTGGATACAACTATTATAGTGACCTTGCGCTCGCTTCACCTCGAGCAGTTACGCACGCAGAGAACATTGTAGTGTGCTTTAATATAACGCCGTTCCAGAGCGATTTTGACTTGCGCTTGAATATACACTCTTAAGGTGATATCTACCTCGAAAATTTGGTGGTTTTTCTATTTAACCTATTTTTTTAAGTTTTATAGATTACAGAACCAAAATTTTGGTATATGATTTTTGACTATATGATCTTGAATTGCATAAAAGGAAAACACGATATCATGTAATTTTCTCGATAGAAAAAATTGCAAAGGATGCTCTAATTATTTACATTTCTCGATTACACCACAATATTCTTACGAATTATTTCACGGAATTATTTTTAAGGCATAGTAAATAATCATATCTAAGTTCTCATAAACTAGTTTTTTAATCCATAACGAAGATTTGTTAAAATAAATAAAAATGTTGTTTGGCGCTTACTAAGTTTTTTTCCGAGCGCTTGCTCGGTATGGCATCTCCTAATTTGCATACTATGAAGTCATTGCATCATTTTAATGTTGACACTCCCGCAGTCGTCCGTTAGCTGCACCGACAAAGGAATAAGCCACACCTTCAAAACGCCGATTCATTTTCAAGGTATCCTCTTAATACGCTCATTATCAAGAAAGCCCATGTATTGTGACGGGCAACTACGGACATTAGTACGGAAATCTAAGCGACAAGACTTTACGTAAAAAAATCCGAAATACCTAGGAGTACATTTCTTGCGTGCTGACTTATGCCAACGTGTCATTGAAAATCAGTGACAGCGTCATGAAATTTGCTATCCTTTTCTATCTTGCTATATTACCATAAGGAATTTTCTTCTCCCTTGCACACTATGGTCGTCTATTACTATCATAAATTTAGGAATCATCCCCAATCTAGTATATACTATATCAATGGTTAGAGCCATGCTACGGCTGTGTGGTTTTAGCACGAATGGGTCGGCTCGAACAGGGAAGGACCACACTCTCATAAAATACCATCGTAAAGTAGCTGCTCAATGCTGCTGTGTTTCCTATAGTGAGTTTAAAAAACCGGAGGCCCTTTTTACTGGAAATGAGGCATTCCATCTTAGTTCTTAGATATAACAACGCATCTGCATTTTGATTCTAAATTTTCATTCCATTGATTCTTAACCGAGGATAGATGTAGATGTCTATGAGCCAGAGTATCCGCTAACCATGAGGTGAACTGTGTGTTCGTCATCACCCTCATTCTATAAAAGAAAATGTTACAATAATACGATTTACACGATACGCTATAGCATATATGATATTACATATGATATAATATACGCTATAGATACACCCAGTCTTGTTTTAATCCCCCACTCTATAAAGATCCTTGATGGATGATCATTCCATCTGATTCGGTAATTTTAATCTACCATTCTCTTTTAAGTACCTATTGTTTATATTCCCACATTTATTACGAGACACATGATGGATGATCATTCCATCTAAGTATTCAGAGGTGATGATGCATCTGGATTTTGATGCTTAAACGAGAATAAAATATAGGTGGCTATTAACTACAGTGCCATTCACTTTCCATCAGGTGTTCTGTACGCCGGTCTGTCACTCTTACTACATGAAGAAATGTGTTTTGTCTCTGTAACACGGTGGCTAAGCGTTTAGTTCGGAGACTGCGTGGTCGCAGGTTCTAATTCTACACGAAACATGTGTTTTAAATGGCCTACAAATTACTGTTTTTGGTTTACATGTTTAAAATTAAACATAAAATACAACATGTTATTATTTTCTATAATTTCACCTTGCTGACCCTGTGGAAAATTTTAGTAAATATTATTTCATTTATTTTTATATACTCAATATAGTAAATTATTAAATGATATTCGAGCTATTATATTTTGGGGTTGCAGTACACATAATTAGACTTTAAATTTAAAAGAAATACTTATTATAGAAATTGTTAGGCTGTGGACAATGACGCTGGCAACCAATTTGGTTCAAATTTGGAACGCCCGAAGTCCGATTTAAAAACTGTTTTAGCGCATGTTTTCTGACCCGTCATAGCAAGTGCTCTACAGTGTTACTGTTAAAAGATACTTTCAATTTCATTTTATATAATTTATGTCACCGATCATCCCATAATTTGTGCTAATAAAAATGCCTAGATGTTTCTTGAAGTCCGTGAAACCATTTCAGGTTCGTTTCACACACGAATACGGAAATAATTACGTTGAAAGTAAGTTGCTCATTCAATATAATTCTTTATGATTTCTGTCAAAAACAAAATGCGTACATTGTTCGACAAATATTGCATCGTCCATATTTTAGTCTTTTAAAATTTTTATTCAAAACATTATAATAATAATAATAATTTATTCGACTCTCAATTGACAAGTTACACTTATGTATTATTTTTATTTTAAATTACAAAATTCATTTCAAAGTAGTTAGCGTTAACGGCCATACTAGTTTAGACTGTGTTACAGCCGTCAGCGTCTTCCACCCTGAGTAGTACAAAACAAATACAGTATATATATGAATAAAATTTTAATTTCTATGTTTACGCAGCTTATATTACAGAAAATAATAATTAATATATAAGTAGAATATCTTGACACATTTTATCTCATACGGAGAGGCAATGACTTTACCAACGAAACTAAAAACATGAACTCAATTGACATAAAGCATGTAATAATTTTCGCCACAGTAGAATATCAAAACGAGCTTACAGTCGACCTGCTAGTAAAGTGACTAAAGTCCATCCATTTCTAACAATTCCAATCAGAAGGACAGGTGTGTTGTTATCCCATGTATATTATAGTCTGCTATAAGATATATTGTAATTATAACTTTATAAAGAAATTACGATGTTCACGAGTTGAAAATCTAAGCCATCTGGATATATTAACATTCACTAACCCGAATAAATTGACGCTGTTTTGAAGAACTAAAAAGCCAATTATTTATTTATTCATAAATTTTATACAAAATTAAAGTAATTAACGAACTTACAGTCCATCTAATGGTGAGGGGCCGCTTCAGTCCACAGACAATTGCAACCGACTTCAAACAAGGGAGGCCATTAATGCTATTTTACGTTGATATTCTGTGAGAGCGTGGTCCATAACCTTGCAGTTGCGATGTAAGCATATCCACTACCACAAATATCCCGTGGGTATCGTAAGAGGCGACGGAGGGAAGCTGAACCTGGAGATGGACAGCAGTATTCTCTTAATTACAGTTTACAGCAGAATAACAATAAAAATCGGTGGTGGGCAACTTTTTGTCGAGCATGGCAACTATAGCAAATAATAATAATTTAAATAAAACTAGTTTTTACGGATTTTATCGCGTATATTAACTTTAATGGATGCGTTTGGCAGATAAAAGCGCTAGCAAGCGCTTGTAAGCAAAATGGCGATCGTAAGCGGTAAGCGTTGTCAAATCGTACGTAGCTATTCTCCTCCAGGACACGATGTTAGTTTTAACCGGGGAACCTAAACTAATTTAAATATATGTTTGTAAAGTATTCATATTAAAAACTTACCAATCATGAATTTTTAATAACATGTATATGTTTATTCATGTTATTATATTACTTAAAACTAATATGGCACAAAACAACTTATAAACTCTACTTCAAAACAAACAAATTAAATAAGCAAAATGGCGGATTGTGACAGCGCTACTGAAGTAGCAATCGTGTCCTGGCCGAAAACTATTTCAGCGCTTATAAGCGCTTGCTAGCGCTTTTTCCTGCCAAACGCACCCATTTTATATTCGACGTTTCGAGCACTTTATAGCACTAATAATCATGGGTGACCATAGGTGCACCACGTAAAATAAGTTATATGCGATAAAACCCGTAAGATCTAGTTTTATTTAAACTATGTATATCAGAAACGCCCTAGAGGCAAATTCACTATCCATAAGTGAGACATCTGCGGGGGCGGCATATGTTCAGCAGTGGACTTTTGATGGGTTCTAATAGTGGTCCTTCCCAATCGAGCCGATCCGTTCGTTCTGCAACTATAATATAGGTGCAGCATAGCTCTACCATGTTACCAGGTATACATGTGTTGCATGAATACTTGTCCATACTTGCCTCCTCATATCCACATTTTCAACGTTGTTCCACTAAAAGCTTGTTTGTGGATAAACTAACATCCTCTAAATGTTTAGAAAGGGCACATAATGAATATAAAAATAATAAACGCTCAATTATTGTCTTAGTTAAATAGTTTAGAATAATTAACACCCACAAGATTTCCGATTTATAAAAGTTGTAGAGATAAGTAAGTAAGATAAGATGTAAAGCGCACATCACACGCCCATGCAGGCTGTCAGTTTTACAACAATCACGGTTGTGATTGACGAGTAACCTACCGTGCAATGCAGTGATTGACGCCTGCATGAGCGCGTAATGAGCGCAGCATGAGCGTTTAATGTATTCCTAAGATTTATATAGGTAGGTACTGCGAAGTGCCGTAAGAGGCGATAGAGGGAAATAAAAACAGAAAAGGACAGTAGCATCATTTTTATAAAAAAATGAGACAAACTTTGATGGTCATAAATATGAATATGAAAGATAGGCTGGTTATTTATACAAGGAAGTCGACAATAAATCAAACATTTTTCACTAAGCTTCAATGAGCTCAAAATAACAGTCACTGAACGGCTCTTCAAACATAAGAACGATGAGGTCGAGGCAATGTTATAAGCTTATAAGTAATTAAATAAATTTCACATAAATACGTTTAAACACAAATACAAGCTCACGCAAGTATACACAATCCTCATCGGATAAATACATATAAGCTTAGTTTCTTTTTTTATGTTATGTGTTCTTTATTCTTAAGAGCGGGGCATCCTGCCACAATTATGTGTTCTTTATTCTTAAGAGCGGGGCATTCTGCCACAATTATGTGTTCTTTATTCTTAAGAGCGGGGCATCCTGCCACAATTATATGTTCTTTATTCTTAAGAGCGGGGCATCCTGCCACAAGTATTTGTTTATATACTTAAAGGAGTGACTCACTAACTCTCATACCTTTTTAATGTATGATCTTTATAGAAAATGAAACAATTTTCTATTGAATTTTTTATTATAAAAATTAAAAATAATAAAAGGCTGAATTTGCCAACCGTAGCGCGTGTCAAGGGTGGCAACTATAGTAAATTATTTGAGGCAATATACGGCAGGGGCTGAGGTGTTTTAGGAATATGGGATTTTGACCGGCTGAGATGAATGATGCATGAATAAGATGTTCCTTTTACAGATGAATTTAAACCAGGGCGAACACCGAAGTTTATACTCAAGAAACAAAAGACACTGTTGAAAAATAATGAAACAATCTATCACGACAAGGTACCGATTTCTACTCGATTTTACCTCCAACTCCTTAAAAAGAGTCAATTTCTTCAAACATTCATCGATACGGAAATGTACGATTACGCGTCGGAAAGCGAAAAAGCAATCAATTCCCCAGAAATAAAGAAAAACACATTTCAGCATAAAAAAGATTTTGATAAATCCACCTATAACTTACGTTCCAGCGAGGCTAAAACGGAACGCAAAGTATTTACGGAGAGAACACGCGTGCAAAGAAAAATAAAAAGATCACCCGCCTATAATGGAACGCAAATTTGTAATAAGGCGCCGCCCGAACCGAAAATCTCTGAAGATGGCAGCAGGAGAAAATTGAAAAATGAACCTTTGGCGCCAATCATTGAAGAAATTAAGAACAGGGAATTTTTGAAAAGCTCGAACCGAGGTGGCACGGAGATTGATAAAATTGCAGAGAAGCTGAAAAATTTAGTGAAAACAAACGCTGAAGAAAACCTGAACAAGGAACTTTTGTATTGCAAGGAGTCGTTTGATGAGAAGAGTTTGGAAACAGCTTGTGATTTTAAAGAAAATGTTGAAGTGGAAATAAATGATAAGAATAAAGGTAAGTTATTATAGGCGCACAGTGATGATATTATAGGACCAAGCTTTTCTGGTCATCGTTGCAAGCCTCTCCAGCTTACGAGCTATTCATAGTAGAGCAACACTGCAGCATTACTCGGTCGACTCGGTCGGAGATCACGCTCTTACAGAATACCACTAGAATAATACTATGTTTCTTGAGGCGACGTAGAGAAAACAGCCATGAGATGGGCAGCAGCATATTCCTGATTCAGCTGTATAAAAAGGTGCGGTTACCAACGTGTTCGCTAAGCGTGGTAGATATGGCAATAATTCTCCCTATGGGGTAATTTATGGGGGAGGCCTATGATCAGCCGTGGATATTTGATAGACTGTAATAGTTAGGGATGCTAAGTTTTGTATAATGTAATAATGTAGAGACCCAGAGACCTGTTTTAATGGTAACAGAGCATTCCATCTTAGTCCTCAGTGGCGACAACGCATATTGTTCGTAACTAGCTATCTTCAGATGTAGATGTCTATTGGGCCACAGCATTCACTTATCATCAGTTAACAGTCTTTTATAGTCTTTATTGATAAACATATTACATACACAAAATTTACAGTGGTCATTAGCCCCTACACTAGTAGCATATAATATCTGTATTTCAGGGGCTAGTTTCCTTGCCTATTCTTAGTTCTATTACTACAATTTGTTTATGTATGTGTTATATTTATAATGTTTATTTATTATATAATATTAACAAGTGCTATTTAAAACGTAATATATATATATATATATATATATATATATATATATATATATATATATATATATATATATATATATATATATATATACAATTTAATGCCAGAGTCAATATCTACCAGTTTACCTTGGGGTGATGCAGACGTAACAAAAAAGTTAATTACAGAATAAAAGTAAAATAACTATATATTGTGTGTACAGTAAATGTACAATACATATGTAAATGTATAATAAATATCTAGTTATTATTACATTCTATATTTATACCGTAAATTTTGTGTAAATTCGTAATCTCATTGCGCCTGCAGAAAAGGACGGAACCACGTCTGCAGGCTAACGTCTAGCATTGTTTATAAAATTGAGTGTTAGAACTCACTCAATTCAATTCTGTTTATTTTGCACAAACTGCACCTATTTCCTATTGGTTTTATTAAAATTATTAAAACAATAGGATAAGGGTTAGGACTAATAGCAATAACAAAACCCTAATATAGTTAACGGTTACGGGAACGGTGCTGAAGCATTTTAAAAACTACAAATATGTCTCGATGACATTTATTACTATTTCTGTGTATAATCAACCCATAGACTGCGGGTGTAAAAGGACTGACAATAGGCTCTGAATAGAGTTTTTTTTAACTTCTATATTACACCCTGCAAATCTACGGGCGAGCATATTCGCTCTCATAGCTAGAGCCCTGCGTTCCCTCTCTATGTCAATATCATCTGAAATATTTTCAGTAACCCAGTATCCCAGGTATTTGAAACTCTTTTCAGTGGTACACCTTCAAGAGCGACAGTGGTAAAATTGTAGCTCTTATATTTTGATTTAAAAAATAAGATCTCACTTTTCTTGACATTATATCGTAGGTCATGAGCCGTTACATACTTCTCACCATTGAGTTGTAATGGTACGTATAGTACATTATAACTCAATGCTTCTCACAGATACTGAGTAGTTTTCTTAGACCACTAATTGATGGACTCAGCAGCACCATATCGTCGGCGTAACTTATGCTGTTATATGCAATATTATTAATAGAGCAACCGACTCCACTACAACCGAGTTCGCCAATCAGACTGTTCACGTAGAGGTTAAAAAGTGCAGGAGAAGATATTCCGCCCTGTCTTACTCCGCACTCCAGCCCATACGCCTCAGATTGCACGCTTGCCCACCTCACCCGATTCTGTTGATTGTCGTACCAATACTGAAACAGACCTATTAAGTCATTAGGAAAGTCATTAGTTTCAGTAGCCAGCTTCTTCCAAAGTATATCGTATTTAACCGTATCAAAGGCCCTTGATAGGTCCAAAAAACAGCCTATAACAGGAATCCTATGATTTGTGTAGTAACGTACGGTGTGCTTGAGACAAAGTACAGCACTTCCTGTGGGTAACTGGGTCTAAAACCAAATTGTGCATCACACAGATTAATGGATGCCTGTAACTTCCTCTCAAGCCGACCGTCCATCACTTTCGCTATAGTAGTAGCCAGGGAGACGAATCTCCTGTTTTAGCTTGTTTTTAGTGTTATCTAAATTTCTCAAGTTGGACCAGTTTGGTCCAACTTGAGAGATAGGATAGTTTTTTTGCCCATGAGTGAGCCACATTTTGTTTTTGCGAATTTAAGGATTTTTAATAGGACATGACAAAGGGTCGTCGAAAAGGGCAGAACAACGTTTGCCTGGCAAGCTAGTATATATATATATATATATATATATATATATATATAAAGTTACAGCCTATATACGTCCCACTGCTGGGCACAGGCCTCCTCTCATTTCTGAGAGGGTTTTAGGGAAAAGGAATATAGTCCGCCGCGCTGCCGGTTGGCGAATTTCACATGTCTTCGAAACATTTTTTTTTCTTATTTTTCAGACATGCAGATTTCCTCACGATGTTTTCCTTCACCGCCGAGCACGTGGTAAATCATCACTTAAAATTGCAATCAACAACTTCATTGGTGCAGGCGAGGATCGAACCCGGTTTGCTCGCGTACTGTGAAATTTACAGCAAGCGCTAACCATCTGAGCTACCACGGCTATATCAAAGAAATATATCAATTTTATATCTTGGCACAAAAACCTTAAAAGCATTATGTTCACGCTCATACTTCATTTTAATCTCTTCTAAAAATACTTTAACTTTTGTTTTCTTAAATATATACTATATTATATCATCCGCTGATGTTTCTTTGTCAACATTATTGATAAATAATGGGATCTTAATGTCGGCTGCTTTAAAATTATCTGTAGTCTCTGTACTTGCTTTTCCTTTCATCCCTATAAACCTATTCTTCAATCTTCTTCTTTGCACAAGTGTCCATTCCTCGTCCGGTTTCAATAACTGCCGTTCACTTTCTTTAACCGTACTAACATAAGATCGCTTGTTTACATTAGTAGATGTCAAAGTGATCGGGTCCCTAGCGGGCTCATTAACATACGTCACTAGGTTCGAAACCGCAGTGCTGCTGTCTGGCTGCTATCTGCTGTGCCGGCGTTGCTGCTGGCGGGCAGCAGGTGACGCGCAATAGTAGGAGTGTGCGAAACCGCAGTATTAGCCTCCACGTGTCCGCTTTGCTCTTGAGGTGGAGTAAGTGAGCTTTGTTGTTGAGGTACCTGACTTAGCTGACTGTTAATATCGCACAAATCTAACTCGACGCTATTTTCGAGGGATAATGTAATGTGTGGTAAGCCAATGGTACCAATATCACAGTGGGAATCTAATAAATAGGCATCCCGTTTCGTGTTAATGTTGGTGTATTCAAAATTATTAACAATATGTATTTTTCATATATGCAACCTCTCGTTTCAGTTCATTATAATGCTTTATATCAATGTAATTTTCTTTAATTTTTAACAAATCACTTTCTAAAATTAATAACTTCATCAGTAGGTAAGTTTGTCACGTCAATATGATCGAAGGAAATCGGTGGTAACTTATGATGTTCACGAGCCACAAAAACTGGAACCTTTTCTGGATCCACCTGCTTAATAAAATCGATGATGTCATCTATGTCACTCTTTGATTTGCCAGCTCCTTTTCTTGTCGTATTTTTCTGGGTCTTACTTGCACCGGAGTCGAACAATAACTTTTTCGCATATAACAATTCATCCTTAGAGAACGAGCTTCGGAATATAGCAGATAAACTCTCCTCGTCCAGAACATCCGCTTTGTTTTGAATAAAAGCTAAAACTTCATTAATAACGATGTTACAGTTCGAGCACTTCACAGTTTTACTTGTCATTATTAAAACAAACACATTTAAAACGCAAAAATATTTTACAAAATCTGCATATTTAAAATGTCAGTAAATCGAACTAAATTAACCCACAATTATATTTTTATATTAATTTGATAAAATATTTATGTAAAATTTTAGGACTTTGACTTTGACAGCGTTTAACCTTCGAACGTTTTCGAATATAGATAATTATATTATATTAAATTATATTATATTATGAGTAATCTAATATCAATATCTAGTGAGGACAGTTTAGCAGGTTGTTATGATGCTACAGCTACTTCCAGACTGCATAACTTGTAGTTTAAATTAGGGTTTGTTATTGCTGAACAAGATAAGGTAAATAGGCGTTTCTTCATCATCATCAATAACGCTTGATTCCATTATCCCAATTCGTTCCGTGGGTTTCGTAAGAGGCGATGAGAAATGCTAAAAAAATATTATGGCCTCCGACTCAGTATAACCACCCTGCTTACGGCAGACGTTTTAAACTAACTTCACAATGATATAGAGTTTTGAAAATCCTATACTATTAAACGAGCAATTCTTGTATCTAAATTTATATATAATCGGGATCTCGGAAACGGCTCCAACGATTTTCATAAAATTTAGTGTCCAGGGAGTTTCGGGGATAATAAATCGATCTAGCTAGGATTTATTTTTAGAAAATGTCTTTTTGTCCGTGTTTTTAGGCAATGAAAAACTGCTACAATATCGTTAGAATAAGAAGGTAAATTTTGACGGATTGTTAATGATTACAAATAGCTTAATTGGTACAATGGGCGGTCACAGAATCTTAAAACCCCGGTTCGAGACTTTTTTTAATTTTTTTTGTTCTTTTCTTTTTTGAGAAATCTATTTTTTCGAGCCCTTTTTTTAGTATTTTTTAAAAACACGAAAATTTAAATTAAAATAATTGCACTCTAGATTTTTTATTCAAATAACCAGTTCCGTTTTTTTTCTGTTATGTCGCTAAGATCAAAAAATATTATTTATATTTCATCAGTATGTAATTTGTATCCAAATATAATTTCCAAAACACATGAATTAAAAAAATCGAGCGAAAAATACCGAGCAAAGCTCGGTCAACCAGGTACTATAAATATAAGTCAGTAGTTTCTTGTCTGTTTTTTTGTTACAAATTCTGTGATGGACTTAAAGTTAAAATGAGCTTAAAGACTAAAACTCTGAACTTAACTTAGAATTGAAAGCGTAGTAAAGCGTTATAATTATGTTTATAAAGCAATCGAACACGGACTACCGACCCAACCGAAGCTCGTCAAATGGACCGAAAGACGTGAACGGATAAGTCACACCTGCTCATACTGCGGTAAAGGCTTCGATCGACCCTGGGTGTTGAAAGGTCACCTGCGCTTGCACACGGGCGAGAGACCCTTCCCCTGCCCATATCCAAGCTGCGGCAGGACATTTTCCGACAGGTTGGTTGACATTAGTTTTTTTTTCTTTTAATAAAATTAAAGCGACAAACGCACTTACAGTCTAATATGATGGTAAAATGTTACAGCCTTTATACGTCGCACTGCTGGGCACCGGCCTCCCCTCATTTCTGAGAAGGTTTTTAGGGCAAGGAAGTGTCCGCCGCGCTGCCCCAATGCGTGTTAGCGAACTTCACATGTCTTCGAAATATTTTTTTTCTTATTACTCAGACATGCAGGCTTCCTCACGATGTTTTCCTTCACCGCAGACACGTGTTCTAAATCAGCACTTAAAATTGCAATTAACAATTTTATGGGTGCCGGCGGGGATCGAACCCGGGTTACTCGCGTTCTGTTATATTTACAGCGAGCGTTAACCATATATGATGGTAAATGACTACTGAATACCATAGACACCTATAACTGTACTGTATAGAGTTAGTGTTATTTTACGTGCTAGAGCCACGCTACAGCTATATTATGGTTGTAGCACGAATGGGTCGGCTCGACCGGGGAAGGACCACGCTCTCACAGAATATCAGCCTAAAATAGCAGCATAATACTGTTGTGTTTCGTAAGATGAGTGTAGAGATCCGGAGACCCTTTTTTACTAGAACGAGGCATTCCATCTTAGTCCTCAGGAGTGACAACGCATCTGCGTTTTGATTCTTAATCGAATATAAATTTAGATGTCTATGGGCTACAGCATCCACTTACCATCAGGTGGACTGTGTGCTCGTTTGTCACCCTGATTCTATTTAAAAAAAAAAACATAATACATGGTTATCCGCAACAGATTCTAAATAGGGGCAACAAATGCGTTCTCGCGTTTGGGGATTAAGATGGAATTCCTCACAGCCTGTGATTATACTGACTCCCTTATATACTTTAGACCGGAACATGGCAGTGAATGCACAACCAGACATATTCCTAAACTGAAGGGGTTGTACTAACACCTAGTAGTTCTGTAGCTATTTTATAGTTCCACGTCATCTAAGAGCCAAATTGTGCCACAAACTGATCACTCGTCGTTGCTGTCCTCTGCAGGGCATATATATGCCGTGCAGGTCTCGGGCCTCGGGGTGTACCCCTTTACCCGGATGTTCCTCACGGCACACTACAATGTGCCGGTCCTGGGCGCCTTGGTGTTACAGGCGTTGTTTTAGCGACTTTTGTCGCAGTAGGGTAAATTCTTCATTAAAGGAGGTTGTCTCAATAATTGTGTTTAACACAAATTATTTTGTCAGAGTTGGCCTTTCTGCGGCATTGTGGGATTTACTCAACTCCCTAATCTATATAGGGAGGAGTTCTCTTGGATAGGGTCGCCCGTCCGGCGGCCTTGCATGCAACGGCGCGAAGCCGTTGAGGTGTTCGTGTGGTCCGTTGTCGGCACGGTCAAACATACCGCGCGCCAGCCGGACCACGAATTCATGTAAGCTCTCCATCTTGAGGTTGGCCGCTATGACGTCATTACGGACGTAGCGACCCGCACCGACTATGGTTCTTAATGACAAATTCTGCTGGGCCTGAAGTCGCCGCTTCTGACGATCGCTCAGGAGTGCATACCAGGCCGGAGCAGCGTATGTTAGCAGGGGTCTTATATAAGATTTATAGATGGTTATCTTCGACTTTGTCGGTAACTTGGATGTCAGGACAGGACGTAGCATTGCCCGCGCACATCGAGCTTTGCGTATAGCAGAGTCGACGTGCGCTGTCATATGCAACATCCTGTCACTGATCACTTAGATACTTTCACACTAGTGTGAAACACTGTTGTACCGTGCGGAAGTCGAAGCAGCGGCCCCGCGTCGCTGAAGCCAAGTACTTAGGCACTGAGTTACTAAACTGTAAATTAAAGATATCTTTAACGTAGCTAATTCATTAAATATTTAAGTTCGTATATTAAGCAAGATGCATTTCATTTTCAACTTGCAGTATGTATATGTATCATATCCGATTTCAATTGCACGTTAACATATTTATAATGATAATAATCCACAACTATCACACAACGCCATCTAGTCCCAAGCTAAGCAGAGCTTGTGTTATGGGTACTAGACAACTGATAAACTTACTTATATATTTCTAAATACATAAATATTAGAGATAAATTACACCCAGACACAGAACAAATAATCGTGCTCATCACACAAACATTTGTCCTGGGTGGGAATCGAACCCACGACCTCCGGTATAGCAGTCAGGGTCACTAACCACTAGACCAACAGGCCTGTAAAAAATATTATAAAACACTATGAAATAAGACGGGCCATACGCAGGTGTTCCCTTCTGTCAAAGTATAGGATTTATATGTGTATAAACCTTGTATGAAATCTAGTTATTTTACTGTTATAAGTAGTTTCCTCAGGTAATAAAATTACATTTGTAAAAAATATTTACGACTTCGCGGCGGACATACCTGTAATTTATGTGAATGTTTATAGCACGTAAACTTGCATAGAGGCATAGTAAAACGAGGAGTTGTAAACTAAATGCACTTTAATAGTTTGAACCTTAAGCTATAAAAATATGACGTAAAACTTTGTACTCCTTTATGGGAGCTTACAAATTGCGTTAGGTACTTTGTACGCAAACAGTAACTACGTATTAGAAAGGACTTGATAGAAAAGTTTAATGCTGCGTTGATCTAGCCATCGTAAACGTCACTGTTGATCATTGGGTCCTGGATTTTATTCCGGGTCGGACAAGCCAGGAAGGTCAGGAAGTTGTCGGTGTTTCACCCACGTGCCTCGAAAATCGCATAAAGGCTCCTGTGTGCCTAGTGCGAGTTTTTTTACGCGTTCGATAGCGATAAAGTTAACTACGATTTGTATGGAATAAAAAAAGCGCCAACTAGTGACAATAATTTGAAACACAATTCCTGAGTGCGAGTTTACTACGTGGTCGATATCGATCGTCGAACATTGACTAACATTCGACAGTGAAAACGTTAACGCTCGTGATTGGTTGTTTGAAGTATATTGCGAGTGCGAGCGACAATTTTGATCGTTCGAGACGTAATATAAGTAAACTTTACGGCGTCGCTATCAAAAATGTTTTCACTTGGATTTTTACAGTGAGATGGAAGAGTGGGAATAACTGTTGAAGAGTTAATTTTATTTCGTTTTATGTGAACGATGTATAATTACGGCAGGATGTTTCTTTTCGCTTGGAGGATGTTTGCAGCCGCTAAGGCGGTATAAGTAATAATTATAGATGACTACTATTCTTTGATTATATAGACAATCTCATCATAATCAAAGCTGCTATTATAACGCCAGTGTTCAAGAGCTTGTGCATATTTTCGTCCGTTGTTACATCCCGACGACAGGCAATTTAAGGATAGATATAGCATTTTCCACTAAAGTATTCAAGTTTTGTGTAAATAGCGTTTGATAAATCTAAGGTCTACTATCTCTATTCAATAATTAAATCAATTTCTCGCATTAGACGATGCTTTGCCGAGGCCTCCATGCCGAAAATCCAATAAATTCTAGTCCGCGTAACCTAGTTACAAAACTCACGTATCAAACTTCAATTTACATCTAAATAACTTAAATTCCATTTACTGCTCCAAAAATTTCACTGTAAAAGCATATTAAAACGAACACATTTTTATGTTTTTTGCTTTTAATTTAAACGTTGTATTATTAACAATCATGGACAACTTACTCGTCCATATCTAATTCATATTCTCATTAAACTAACACAAACTGTTGAGTGTCGAAACCCTGATCAAATTACGAAACATAAACAAAAAGGTAATAAAGATATAATAACCACAAATATGAAAGACATATGCTAATATTAAGACCACTAAATAAAAATGTCATTCTGAATTTGGTTAGTTTATCTCACGGAACGAACATGCTACCAACATAAGATATGGAATAAATGCCATTCACGGTGAGCAAACGCAAATCGAAAGGTTAGCTTCGATTGTAACTCACACTCGCTCGTCTTCGCTTGTCGATACCGTCGACGTTAACTCGGTTAGCGCGATGGTGAAGTCATTCGATTAATTTTGTGGAACTCGCACTAGGCACACTGATCTTTCTTCACTCGTGTCGGATTACCGTCCCATCGGACTACGAGCGTGAGGACATAGAGAGTGCGTTTGAGCTGTAAACAAAAATAATAAAAGTTTTTTTAATAATGGTGACAAACGAGCACACAGTCTACCTGATGGTAAGTGGATGCTGTGTACATAGACATCTTCATTTATTCTCGATTACGAATCAAAATGCAGATGCGTTGTCACCCCTGAAGACCAGGATGGAATACCTCGTTTTCAGTAAAATTGGTCTCCGGTTCTCTCCACTCACCATACGAAACATAGCAGCATTAAGCTGTTATTTTAGGCTGGTATTCTTTTAGATCGTGGTGATACCCCGATCGAGCCGATCCATTCCTGCAACAAACATATATAGCTGCAGCGTGCCTCTACCACGTTTAAACCACGTTTCCAAAGACTGTCCTACTTTGTTTTTATTAATTTAAAGTTTCGTTATTATTAATTTAAAGTAATATTTACCATATAGTGGCAATGTAAAATAATCCACTAACCATTTCATCCCGTAGCACTGATAACATTACTCAAAACAATAAAAACTGCGCTTGCCGAACGTGGTAACTAAGGCAAATATTGCGGTTATGATTCAGTCTATCGTGCCAGCCCATAATCTGCAAAGAAAGTTGACAATCCATTTGTAAGATTGCTCTAACACGTACCACGTTGGACTTAGATAGACGTTCAGATTCAGTAATTACTTGGATGTAGTGCTAGCGGATAGGCTCTTTAACTGCAAAGGAATTTGTATGGTTTGGAGCCGAAGACCACGTACTCACAGAATACCAGCGTAAAATAGCAGCTTAACGCTACTGTATTTCGTATGGTGAGAGTAGAGAACCGGAGACACATTTTGCTGGAAACGAGGCATTCCATCTTAGTCCTCACGGTTGACAACGCATCTGCATTTTGATTCGTATTTGAGGATAGATGTAGATGTCTGTGGGCCACAGCAATCACTTACCATCAGGTAGACTGTGTGCTTGTTTGTCTTCCTATCCTATAAAAAAATATCCATTCATTGCAACCGTCAAAAGTCCATTGCTTAACATAGGCCTCCCCTTTGAACTGCTTCAAAGGCACTCCCTCCTTTGAGGCGGCAATGCATGGGGGGGGGGATACTTACCATGGCTATCACGCCTGGCAGGCCTGTTGGTAACTCCGGGCTTTTTAAATTATAAATGCGTTCTTATCTGGAATAAGCTGCCTGTTTATTGCTTCAGTTTCTTTCTCTAACGTCGTAGAACATCCGGGATGACATGTGGTAATGAATTCTGTTACGCTGCTACCGCTCGACGTAGCAAAACTAAATATATTTGTGTTAAATATTATATATAAATGCAGTGTTCTATAATATCATAAAATTAGAACGACCACATACCTCTTTCAAAAATTAAAATGGAGAAGAGCAGATGATTGTCGAAGCATCAGAACGACAACACCAATTCTGGCAATCCCATATCACCGAACAGCCGCGTTTCGGGGCAGTTTTAGATACATGGCCACTAAATGTTGGAATAATTTACCACCACCTTTACGGGAAACTAAATCTGTAAACGGTTTTAAGCTCAACTAAAAAAACACCTTTTAGCATTTCAAAAATCATGATTTTACGTGTAGTGGCAGGTTATTCCATAAGTACCATTTAACAAATATATGTAGATAATTAATGTGTATATAGTACAATGTAAAATGTAACATGTTTTTATGTACCTACTCGTATACATGTATTTTTTACACTTATGTTTATTCTTAAAAATGTATACTTTGAGTGAATGGTTGATTCATTTTTTTAAATGGAATGTTAGCACCGATAACGACGCGGGCGCAATATCGAGTCTAGTACTTGAAGTAGTGCCTGTGATAGCATATGCTGAGACGGAATCCTTTTTGGCATCACATCACTCACTCTTGCCGAGACTTATTTTTAATTATGTTTAACATCTTGTACCTTGTGTGTTTTTATGTTCTTATTTACTTTTAAATGTATATTTTGTGTGTGTATTGATGCTAATAAAACCTATGTCTATGTCAATGTCAGTAAAGTGCGTCGCTTACGCGGTGCTAATAAACAGTTGCCTACTTTGTTTCTAGATCAATCCTGCCTTGTGACTATATCTAAGTATTTTGAGATACTTTAAATTGAGCTACTGTATTGGATACAACCCAATGCCCCGTTCGTATTTACGGACGGCGACCGCACACCTCTGAGGCGCTACGAGAAAGTTTTCATTGACTATACAATTGGTCTAGTGGCCGCAAGCGCAAGTGCTTATCATTTGATCCTGGTTTCGAATCTAGAATCGCACCAAAATCAGTTATTGGGTTTTTGTATCGAGAAGCAGTCCGCTGCTAATGTGAAGTTGGCAGAAGAGTCAGGAAGACGACGGTATTTCATCCTCGTGGAAAATATAGTGTGCTGTGTTTGCGTTAGTTCGTAGGGTCGCCGTGACCTAAATTAGTTTAAATTCTATACTTGGTAGAGCCATGCTGCAGTTATATAGTATAGTTGTATCACGAATGGGTCGGCTCGACCGGGGCAGGACCACGATCTCACAAAATACCAGCGTAAAATAGTAGCTTAATGCTGTTTTGTTTCGTATGGTGAGTGTAGAGAACCGGAGACCCTTTTTATTGGAAATGAGGCATTCCATCTTAGTCCTCACGGGTGACAACGCATCTGCATTTTGATTCGTAATGGAAGATAGATGTCTATGGGCCGCAGCAACCACTTACCATCAGGTGGACTGAATGCTCGTTTGTCACCCTATCCTATAAAAAAATTAGGCTTGAGGATATCCATTAATGATTTTTTATAGAATTATTTTAGTTATGTAATTATTTAATTCGTCAGGTCTAACCTCCGCGCCCATCAGCGTACTCGCGGTCACCACTCTTGGCAGTGGCGGTGTTCAGAGTGCGGCAAGGCTTTCAGCCAGCGCCGCTACTTGGAACGTCACCGCAAAGACGCCTGCCGCAAGTATAAGTAAGTCTAAGTTGAAACATTTTTATTTAAAATCACTTTTTACTTACTTAATATAGAGAACCGGAGACCTTTTTTGCTGGAAACGAGGCATTCCATCATGGTCCTCAAGGGTGACAACGCATCTGCATTTTGATTCGTAGTCGATGCTATCCCCGACATCCATATCTATATGTTGATGTCTATGGGTAACAGTAACCACTTAACATCGGGTAGACTGTGTGCCCGTGACACCTTATTATATACATTAAATGATATTGAGAAACAAAAAACTTAACCTGAGTTTCAACTAGCGACAGAAGATTATTAACTATAGATCGAATAGCCGCGTATACACCTCACAGGCTCGCGCTCGCGCGGCAAACTACATAGCTAGCATCAAGTGAGCTAAATGGCTCAGCTGGTGTGGACGTGCCTAGGGCTGCCTCGGGCGCACTTTGCCACGGCCGAGCACCGCTCGACCGCGAGCCATACGTTGTCGGCAAACTAGACGCGCTCAAAGGTGTCGGTGATCGCTGTTCGTTTGATGTGTACGGTGGTATTTTGGGTCGCGAGGCGATACTATAGTGTTTGTTTTAGTTTTACTGAAAAGTCACTTTAATATTATTCGTTTAATTCAATGAATGCACAATCTGATCAAATGTTAAATCTTTAAGTAATTTATTTCCATATTGGTTGCAACGCTCATAAATTTTCTAAACCAGAAGCTTTTAGGTCTTTTCTTAAAACGTAACTGTTTTCGGTTTTTTTTTAACAATAAGTTTAAAAAATAGCTGCAGCTACAATTACACAACTGTCCATTTCGGATGCTCGGCGACTTATGAATTATGATAGCTCGGCCTGCCTCGCGAGGCATGCCTCAGAGTTCTAAACAAAACTACTGAGGCGCCTTTACTCTCGAACCCGTGAGCGCACGGGCGCTAGGTGTGTACGGAGCTAATGACGAGCTGTATGTACCTGCAGGGGGTCGATAGATGCAGGGGGATCAGGATCGTGCTTTGTTGCAATTGATTACTAAGTGTAAATCCTTTGTTCAAACTTTATACTCAATGCTTACAGTAATATAAACAATTACTCTGCTAAATTTTGTTCTAGAATGCACTCCCGGAACGCGTCCAAATGGAACAATGCCCACACCCTTAAAACGGATCTTAGTAATGTGGGCAGTATTGCCGTTCCCGTGCCGCTGTACGGCATGATATGCCACAACCGAAGTAACCAGCCCAAATGCAGCCCCGACGAGTTTGTGAAAGTAATTGGAGACAAGGGACATTTTCCTGCGCATAGTGATGAACCCATAGACTTATCTGTTGGAAAAAGGAAAGATAACAAGATAGAACACATAGTTCTTCATTGATATTTTTTTTTATATTCTGCGTAGATAAAATATAACTAAAACTCTATCTGGTATTTACCATATTATTATAAGGAAAATAATAAAGGTTATTTTACAGAATAACTAAGTTTTTAAAAATACTTACGTGCTTTACAAATGGTGAGCTTGCATAAAAGTATATCTATACAATATTAAAAGAAAACATGTGCCCACCATTTGAACGTTTATAGGATGAAGCATTTATATGTTGCACCTAATACGGGCTCCAGACTCCTGTGTGATTCAATTAATTTTGCCGCGAACTCGTCGCGAAAAACACATCCCTCCACACTCGCAATCGTTCACAGTTTAGTTCGCGCGCTCGTCGAGAATGGACGCTGAAAAATGCACTGCTAATGCCGTGACGCTATGCGATTTGGCTCACGACAGTTACGTGTATATAAAAGATAAAAAAACCGTATTTGTAGTTTTTTTTTACAATTATCGCATTCTCGTAGAAAAGCATCAATCACGTCAACGGCAATTTAAACGGGCTTGTAAATTTTGTCGCTGTTTCCTCCAGACTTTCTTTCAGAATCCTTCACCGTTTCCTTATAATTTCTGTAACTGGACATAAGACATTCTTTTTTTTTTCAATCAGTCACTTCAACGCTTTTCGTGGCAGAGCAATGCTGCAGTTTTATTAGTAGCATAGTTGTAGCACAAATGGGTAGGCTCGACCGGGGAAGGACCACGCTCTCACAAAATAAAAACGTGAAATAGTAGCTTAATGCTGCTGTGTTTCGTATGGTGAGTGTAGAGAACCGGAGATCCCTTTTACTGGAAACGAGGCATTCCATCCTAGACCACGGGTGACAATGCATCTGCATTTTGATTCGTAATCTAGGATAGATGTAGATGCCTATGGGCCACAGCATCCACATACCATCAAGTGGACTTTATGCTCGTTTGTCAACCTATCCTATAAAATAAAATAAAATAAAATAAAATAATATTCATTATTTCCTTTATTCGTATCCATGCGTCATGTACTTTCATTTTAATTTTATGATCTATGTGTTTAGTATCCCATAAAAAGGGTTTGGCATGATAACACTCAATCGACAAGAGTTCTTGCTCGTTCGTCCAACTGACGCTCATTTTGACGCATCGTCCTCCGTAAAAAAATACAAATAAGCACATAACACAACCTAACAACATATATAGTATATTTACTAAGATAGTGTGGGTACACCTGGAGGCGCACTTATTCATTTGCTTTTATTTATTTTTTTACTGTGTTTGTTAAATAAATGTTTTTCTATTCTAAGAATAAAATAGAATACTACATTTTTCTTATAATTATTAAATAAATAATAAAAATAAAAATGTTTTATTTTTCAGGCATCGTAGGCCCATAACATGTTAGTACCTAATACAAATAAAACTTAAGAACTAATGTTAGTACACAAAACAAATAAAAACACAATAGAAATAAAAAACAAAGTAAAAATTCACACAATGCATACAATTTTTATAGATTTATCAAGCTCACTTTATTATATGTAACTTGACAAACCTACCTAGTGTCGGGCCATCCAGCCTCTCCGCAAAGACCCTCAGGAGCTCCCGCATTCGAGCTCCCTCTCACTCTGCGCATTAATGACTCCACCTTTTTACGCATGATCGCGAAGTAGTCATCAGTATGCGTATCGGCGAACATGCCTGATGCACTACAGTAAGGTGGAAGCCCCAATAATAACCTGAAGGCATTGTTATACTGAATACGCAGGGTATTGCTTGCCTTTTGGGTATGATTGGCCCAAAGGCTGCTGGTATAAAATGATTGGCAGTAAGCCTTGAACAGTGTAATTTTAACTGGTACAGAGCAAGCAGCAAACCTTCGAGCCACCATATTACCTCTCACAGCTAGAACCCTGCGTTCCCTTTCGATATCTAGATCATCCTTTAAATCCTCTGTGACAATGTGACCCAGGTATTTAAAATGAGTTACTCTCTGTAACAGTGAACCATTAAGCTTTACTGGAGGAACACATATTGGACTATTATTTCTACCTCTGAAAACTAACAGTTCACTTTTTTTAGCATTATATTTTAATCCATGCTGCTCAGCATAATTCTCACAAATGGAAAGCAACTTTCGTATTCCACAGATTGACGGGCTCAGCAGCACCATTCGTCTGCATAGCTCAAGTTATTTAGACATACGCCATCTATATGACAACCAACATGTGTGTTGCTAAGCTCGTCAATCAGCTTATTTATGTAGATATTAAAAAGCCTCGGAGAGGTAAGACCCCCCTGCCTCACACCACACTCAAGTTTATACGGGTCAGACAATGCATTGGACCACCTAACAAAATTTCTTTGCTTATCATACCACATAGATAACATAGATACTAATGAAGCAGGAACTCCCGCCTCCCGAAGCTTTCCCCACAGAACATTGTAGGAAACCAGGTCAAAGGCTTTTGAAAGGTCCAGGAAACAAGCATATACGGGTGTTTTCCTGTCAGTGTAATATTTGACAGTGTGCTTCAATGCAAAAATAGCACTCTCAGTGGATAGTACCGCACGAAAACCAAACTGTGAATCATGTAATTTTATGTATTCACTGAGGCGCGAGTCTAGCACACTGTCAAATACTTTTGCTATCACAGTCGCCAGTGAAATAGGTCTGTAATTACACTTATCTGCTATGTCTCCCGTCCTGTTTTTAACAATAGGTACGACTATAGTATCCAGAAGCTCTTGTGGTAAGTAAGAATGTCCTATACATAGATTAAAGAATATGAGTAGTTACGATGTACCAGTTCTGGCTCACTTGTAGAGAGTTGTACAAGTACGACGTTCGTCGATTCACGATCCTAAAAAAAAAAAAAAAAAAAAAAAAAAAAAAAAAAAAAAAAAAAAAAAAAAAAAAAAAAAAAAAGGTTTTGGCATGCTCTGATCACGAATCTGCGGTCCATTTTTGCGTAGGATGCACGGTTCCGGAGATGTGCAGATCAATTAACTCTTATCTAATTGATATCCGCTTCGAGCCTCAACCGTCATTAGCGCTCCATTGTCCTTATCTACTTATCTATTGTTGATTGACTACCGTCATTATCTATTATTCGTCGGCGTGTGGGTCGGCTTATGCTATTGTATTATACTCCTTTGTTCCTATCTACACTAATCTGACTCATTAATAAAACACATTACCCAATTTTGTTAAAATTTTATTTATAAAATACAAAATCTTATTACTTATTATCTATAAAATAGGAGCGAAACATCTCACCCACTAAAATATCGTTGTACAATGTGTTCCCTGTAAATATACTCGTAAAACTATGCATTGAACATCCCTGAAACTTATATAGCAAATACATTAAGCAATATTCGCCACAAACTGAAGTCCACTCATTCTGAATCCTATCAACATTCCAGTTCCATCTTTTACAATTTCTTTTAAAAAACTCTAGATGATATCGTACAGGTGCCCGTCCGAATGAATCAAAATATTGACCGACGTCATTCGTATTGATATATAAAGCTACCCAATGTGACCCTGGTTTATCATCTGTATCCAAATTGCATATTACCTAGTCAGGTCATAAATTCTATCACATGTTTAATATAAAATAATTGAAACAAGTTTATTCATTATGTAACCATTTATATACCAAAATGAACTTAACAAAACATAGATTCTTATGACACTATAGTTTATTCAAAACGACCTCCGTAATTTTGAATACAGCCTTCAATCTGCGCAGCCAGTCGTCTATCTCACCACGAACGAGGTCCATGTCATATCGGCGGCTGCCTTAATTAAAGATGTCTTGAGTGACTCGAAATTGGGATGAGGCTTTGAGCACGCCTTTTCCTCCAAGCGTTACCATATCTTGTAATCTAACGAATTCAAATCTGGACTGGTCTTTGTGTCGGATGAAGTCGATTTCACGCGCCGCCAGCCAGTCTTTTTTTTTGTTTTTAAAGAACGTTCCCTCCACACTAGGTTTTTCTCCTGTATCGTGGGGGCAGTTTACAAACACAAATTTCACAAGGACAAACATCCAAACTCGGAACAATTACTTGTAGGTCGTACAAATACTTGTTCCGTGCGGGATTCGAACCCGCAACCCCCAAGCGCAGCCACTCATTGCTAAGCCACTACGCCACGGAGCTGTCAAAAGTCTTGTGTGCTCTTCGCTCTATGAGCTGACGCCGAATCTTGTTGGAATACCCAGTGCCTGTAATAACAGGAACATGGTATGAGAAACAGGTTACACAAGGTTCGTCAGGACTGTATTTTGATACACAACTGCATTCGTTTTTAACCTTTCTCACAAAAATGTACCTCTGTTAAGCCCCAATAAGAAACTCCCAACCACACCATGAGCGAGGATGGAAAATGACCCCGTTGGACACGCGGAATACGGTTGCTCGCTTCTTCACTACTGTGTGCGTACACCTTATCATTTTGTTTGTTGTAGCTCTCTTCTACGGTAAAAAATTTTTCATCCGAAAAAAGAATTTCCCGATATTTTTTTCCCGCGTACCGCTTCAACAAAGCGCGGCATCTCTTCAGTCTCAGATCCATTAGACGAGCATTCAAACGATGTCCTGTTTTTCTTCGATATGCCCGAAGCCCTAAGTCTTCATTTAACGCCGTGGTTCTGCTTAACCCCATCTGAAGGGCCAACAGTTTCTGCTTACGTTTGGGATTTCTTTGAATTCGCACCTTTACAGCTTTTATCACTGCTGGAGTCCTAACAAATCGAGGGCGACCACTTCTTGACCTGTCATCTACACTAGAGTCTTCATTGTATCGTTTGATGGTACGATAAACGAATCTTTTGGTTATATTCAAATTTTCAGTATATCAAAAAATTTAATTGGCGCGTAATCGCAACTGCAACACGGTCTTTTTTAAGCGCCCACTCCATATGTAAAAATGAGTAAAATTCTAAAAAGTACAACCTCTCTGTGGAATAGTTTACCACCGGCGATTTTTCCGGACCGATACGACCTGGGGACCTTCAAGAAAAGAGCTTACTCCTTTCTAAAGGGCCGGCAACGCACCCGCAATTCTCCTGGTGTTGCGGTTGATCATGGGCGGCGGTAATCACTTAACATCAGGTGAGCCGCATGCTCGTTTGCCCCCTCTTCTATAAAAAAAAAAAAAAAAAAAGTATACAGTTTTATTTTCATGAACAATTCGAATTCAATAAACTTTTTTGTGGCCAGCATTCTAAAAGAAAAGTTTTTACTGTGTGACAATACTTATGACCTGACTAGGTATATACGTTGGTACGTGGGTGTACATGGGCAGTCAGTGAGTAGCACATTATTTTCTAGACTGGGGTGAATCTTTTTCAGATGTTGTTGTACATCTAGTGTATCCATGATATTACTGCTATTAGTAGATTACTACAGTACAATCTACTCAATGACTAACATAGGAATGATCAATTATGTGATTTCTAAATATTAAATTGCATTTTTTCTGTTATACGAGTCATCAATACACTGAATAAGACGCAACACGAAGAATGTGAGATAAGGTTGTTGACGCATAAAGTTGTTATCAATTCTACTGTAGAAATTCTTTAGATTAGAATTATTACTTACTGGTACTATATAAGACCAAGCAACTGCAGTCATGGAGTTAGTGTATGGTCGTTTGACCGCAGTGTATCTATCAATAATACATTTGTGTTACTTCAACGCATCAAAGGCCATAGATGTAAGTGTTTAATCTATTGACAAACTTACTTTTCTTTCTGTTATTTTTTTACGTGTGTATGATTTTGAACGACAGGCCTGTTGGTCTAGTGGTTAGTGACCCTGACTGTTATGCCGGAGATCGTGGGTTCCATTCCCACCCAGGACAAATGTTTGTGTGATGAGCACGATCATTTGTTCTGTGTCTGAGTGTAATTTATCTATAATATTTATGTATTTAGAAATATATAAGTATGTTTATCAGTTGTCTAGTACCCATAACACAAGCTCTGCTTAGCTTGGGACTAGATGGCGTTGTGTGATAGTTGTGGAATATTATTATTATTATTATTATTATTTAGTGTTAACAAATTATATTTAAATATTTTGTGTGTGTATATGATTAAGCCGTGGTAGCTCAGATGGTTAGCGCAAGCTGTAAATTTTACAGTACGTAACGCGGGTTCGATCCCCGCCAACACCAATTAAATTGTTAATTGCAATTTTAAGTGTTTATTCTATTGACACACTTACTTTTCTTTCTGTTATTTTCTTACGTGTGTATGATTTAGTGTTAACAAATTATATTTAAATATTTTGTGTGCGTATATGAATAAGCCGTGGTAGCTCAGATGGTTAGCGCAAGCTGTAAATTTTACAGTACGTAACGCGGGTTCGATCCCCGCCAACACCAATTAAATTGTTAATTGCAATTTTAAGTGTTTATTCTATTGACACACTTACTTTTCTTTCTGTTATTTTCTTACGTGTGTATGATTTAGTGTTAACAAATTATATTTAAATATTGTGTGTGTGTGTATATGATTAAGCCGTGGTAGCTCAGATGGTTAGCGCAAGATGTAAATTTTACAGTACGTAACGCGGGTTCGATCCCCGCCGACACCACTTAAATTGTTAATTGCAATTTTAAGTGCTGATTTACCACGTGCTCGGCGGTGAAGGAAAACATCGTGAGGAAACCTACACGTCTGAGAAAATTTCGAAGGCATGTGAAGTTCGCCAACACGCATTGAGACCGCGCCGCGGACATTTCCTAGCCATAAATACAAAGACAATAGCAGAAAGTAAAAAGTTAAAAAATACTTTTTTAACAATGACAGTCATTAGTTGATCATTAGTGAATGTGATTCTGTTTTCTTAAATTACAGGAAGAAAAGAGCAGAAGGAAGAAATGGGATGATGGGAAGTAATGAAGAATGAATTGTTATGTGAAGTTTGTTGGAACAAACATATTTTAGTCACGTGTAAATACTTTTAACATTTGGGTTCAAAATGACACAAAATCTAAAAAATATTAGATACATCATCGACATGGACGGATTTTACATTACATATCCTCATAAACATTTTCAATGTAGAGAAATGGCTATTCTAGACGTAAAACTATCTAATAAAAATGATTCGTTTATCGATCATTATTTGTTTCGGCCAAGTTGTCCTTTCAATTATTTGTCGCAAAAAGACAAAAAAACTGTTCGTTATTGTGAAATACACGTGCACGGCATTCCATATTTTGATGTGACCGAAGAATTAAAATGTGCCTACAAACAAGAGAACATCATTCCCATATTAAATTGGTATATTAGAAATTTGTGCAAAGACGAAGTGATCGCATACAAAGGTGGTTCAACAGAAAAACAATTTTTAAAAATGTTGACGACGAATGATAGAATTTTTAATATTGAAGAATACAAATGTCCAAAATACAATGATTTGGTAAATGTCATAAATTTAAACAAACGTTATGTGTGTAATAATCATGTATTTGCAAAAAATAATCACAAAATTTTACATTGTTCTTGTGACGAAGTGTGGGTTTTTTACAAGTGGTTATTGCTTGAAAATAAAATTTTAAATTAATCATAAATTTTGTTTGATTTCCCAAAAACATTAGTTATAGTATACTATATAATACAAAATTGGTTCAACAGAAAAACAATTTTTAAAAATGTTGACGACGAATGATAGAATTTTTAATATTGAAGAATACAAATGTCCAAAATACAATGATTTGGTAAATGTCATAAATTTAAACAAACGTTATGTGTGTAATAATCATATATTTGCAAAAAATAATCACAAAATTTTACATTGTTCTTGTGACGAAGTGTGGGTTTTTTTACAAGTGGTTATTGCTTGAAAATAAAATTTTAAATTAATCATAAATTTTGTTTGATTTGACTATGCAACATAAGGGCTGGAGTTCCGGTCTGCGTGGATGGTGTTAGCGATAAAAAACAGATAGCCAATAATTTTAAACAGAACTTTTTGTTGAATGACTGCTATACTAGTAGTGGCCCTTCTGCGATAGATACACTTGATATGCCTGTTTTATCATATACTCATATTGATGAGAGTATGGTGTATAATGCCCTTAAAAAGATGCACCTTGGTAAAGCGTGTGGTCATGACCAGATTTCTGTAGAACATTTACGTTGCGGTGGACCCTGGGTTGTGGTGTTTCTGTCGGTTTTTATTAACGCGTGTTTAAAACACTCATTTTTGCCTCCTGACCTAATAAAATGCGTGGTTAGCCCTATTGTCAAAAGTAAAACCGTTAGCGATACGATCAGTTCCAATTATAGGCCTATCTCAATCGCTACAACCTGTGCGAAACTATTTGAGTCTATTATTCTGGATATTTTATCGAAATTTATTTTTATAAGTGACGCTCAGTTTGGTTTTAAAAAAGGTAGCTCTACTGACTTGGCAATTTTTTCCTTAAAACAAATAGTAACGTATTACGTGTCACGAAGAACAAAAGTATACGCTTGTTTTTTGGACTTGAGTCGCGCCTTCGATAGGGTAAACTATAGCATCCTGTGGGATAAGTTAAAACTGGTGGGTGTTCCTTCCGACATAATTAGAATCCTTATTAATTGGTATAATACGCAGGTTAATGTAGTGAACTGGGATGGCTCGCTTTCGGACGAGTTTGTACTGACTAAGGGGGTTAGGCAGGGTGGGCTAACTTCTCCTCTGCTGTTTAACCTTTACGTTAATGCTCTAATTGAGGAGCTCAATGAAACGGGTATCGGCTGTCATGTAGGTGGGAAATGTGTAAACAACCTTAGTTACGCGGACGATATGGTTTTATTGAGCCCCTCAATCGGAGCCTTAAGGAAGTTAATTTCTATTTGTGAGAGATACGCAGCAAGCCACGAGTTAGTTTATAATGCAGACAAGTCTGTGGCAATGGTCTTTGGAGCGCATAGTAAAGATGTTTGTTTACCATTATACCTGAACGGCAAAAATTTGAAGTTTGTGACGAGCTTTCGATATTTAGGACATATCGTATCGAGTGACCTGAAGGATGATCAGGACATGGACAGAGAAAGGCGGTCCCTTGCTGTACGTGCAAATATGATTGGCAGGAAATTTAATAAATGCGAGCGAGATGCTAAAATATTACTATTTAAAACCTATTGCCAATCGCTTTACACACCGCATCTCTGGACTAAATTTAAAAAGGAAAACTATCGAATTTTTAAGGTTCAATATAACGATTCGTTCCGAATATTGTTTCGTTTTCCGAGGTACTGTAGTGCATCTACAATGTTCGCTGAGGCACGCGTACCGACGCTCGATGCTTTGATAAGACATCGTGTGGCCAGATTTAGAAGTAATCTTCTCAAATCTGGAAACACGATTATACTAATTTTAACACAAAATTGTAGTGAAATATTTAAATATTGGTCTAGTATGTTAAGATGTAAGTTTTAATTTGTTTGATGGCATATATTTAATTTATTTCAGTTTATTTCAAGTTTATGTTTGTTGATTATAAGTAATTATGTTTCTTTTTTACGGGCCTTTGTTGTCTGTCAATAAATGATTATTATTATTATTATTATTATTATTATATACACACGTAAGAAAATAACAGAAAGAAAAGTAAGTGTGTCAATAGAATAAACACTTAAAATTGCAATTAACAATTTAATTGGTGTTGGCGGGGATCGAACCCGCGTTACGTACTGTAAAATTTACAGCTTGCGCTAACCATCTGAGCTACCACGGCTTATTCATATACGCACACAAAATATTTAAATATAATTTGTTAACACTAAATCATACACACGTAAGAAAATAACAGAAAGAAAAGTAAGTGTGTCAATAGAATAAACACTTAAAATTGCAATTAACAATTTAATTGGTGTTGGCGGGGATCGAACCCGCGTTACGTACTGTAAAATTTACAGCTTGCGCTAACCATCTGAGCTACCACGGCTTAATCATATACACACACAAAATATTTAAATATAATTTGTTAACACTAAATAATAATAATAATAATAATAATATTCCACAACTATCACACAACGCCATCTAGTCCCAAGCTAAGCAGAGCTTGTGTTATGGGTACTAGACAACTGATAAACATACTTATATATTTCTAAATACATAAATATTATAGATAAATTACACTCAGACACAGAACAAATGATCGTGCTCATCACACAAACATTTGTCCTGGGTGGGAATGGAACCCACGATCTCCGGCATAACAGTCAGGGTCACTAACCACTAGACCAACAGGCCTGTCGTTCAAAATCATACACACGTAAAAAAATAACAGAAAGAAAAGTAAGTTTGTCAATAGATTAAACACTTACATCTATGGCCTTTGATGCGTTGAAGTAACACAAATGTATTATTGATAGATACACTGCGGTCAAACGACCATACACTAACTCCA